>CM055066.1:45365139-45427769 GCA_029204045.2 Tillandsia leiboldiana | reverse complement strand
GCCCTTTTCGTCACGTTTCGGTCCGAGGACTCCCCTGGCCTTCTACGACCATCGTTTTCGACGATTCTTGTGCCGGTGTGTTCCTGAGAGGTAGGGCTTCGTTTTTCGTGTTGGTTGTTTTATCGTATTCCAGACTTTTGGCATGGTTTCCGAGGCACTTTTGACCCCGTATTTGCTGTGTGGTTTTTGGACAGCATCGGAGTATTTCGTTGATATCTTCGCCCTCGGACATCGGATTGAGGCGTGCCAATACTCGATTTTTATCTACACATCGCAAGGAACGTTCGCGTATTTTTGTTGGAATTTTCTGAGTGTTCCCCGGAGGTGAAAATCCCACTTTTTCAGGGCAAGGTTCTACAGATTTTATGCTTGGGATTTTTGAGGTGGTCACCTTGTCGATTTTGTAACTTGACCTACAAAACTCGGTTTGGGACGTGCAGGTACTTGTTTCGAAGGTCTCGACGTGACGATCACAGCAGTATTTTTATCGGTTTTTTCGGAGCCCTTTCTGCAGGTGAATATTTAGCATCTTCGGGACTGTTACTACAGGTTGTTTATTCTGGCTTATTTTGTTGGATTAAAGTGTAACTGTGAACCTTGTGTTGTACCCAGGAGGGTTTGTGGGTATTGCTGGACCCGTTGGATTTGGAGATATTGATTTCTGGGTATTATCAGCTGTGGGACTTTGGACAGTTCAGCTCTTCAGGTGGGTTGCCTCGTCTTCAAGATCTTCGGACTGTGCATTAATTCTATCTGTATAGGAACTTGCTTTGTGGTTGTGTTATGTAGCATGATAGAATGGAGAGTTGACACTTCCTATTGTTATATTGGTGATCATGTGATCCTTCTCCTTCTTCAAGCTGTTATTATTTATTATCTTGGAACTTGTCCTAGCACCTCTGCATATGCTGCATGTTCAACCAGACTTGTAGAAAACTCCAACTTGGGCTAGGTTATTATGGTTTAGACTTTCCCGCACTGATATTTATTGTTTCATCCTGACTTAGAGTTTCCTCGCCCGTTGTAGTGGGCCGAGAGGTCGGGTTGTTGTGGATGCATTTTACACTCATGTCTAGGGACCGAGTGAGTCCGATGGCAGTCTGTAGATCAGTGTTTCTTTTGGGGAGCTGTCTGTGTGACAGTGGGGCTCGGCTGTGTAGTTTTCCACCTGTGAGTGAGAGAGTGTTTTGTTGGTTTACAGCCGATCTTGTTGATCGAGGATTTGGATTATAGCCTGCATGAGCCACATTTGAGCTCGACAGAGATGCGCGGATACTTTCCTCGGTGGGTCGCGCCCCCTCGAGTGCCACTCCGGAGCTGGGCCTGATACTTCTATCGCGACTTGTCGACGCAGTCCCCTCTGGCTGGTCCAGTTTTGGCAGTCACGGACGCCCTACGTAAGTCCGGTCACTCCGTGGATGTAACAGCAGTAGGTAGGCACAGGTTTGACTGGACCCGAGGATGCAGTCGATGTAGATTGGGTGATCTGAGTTGAGGGATAGTAGATTGCACCATGTTCTTTCTGTTCCACTCCTTGAGCATCTAGATAGAGGCATAGTAGCTATGTAGAGTTTATTTTTTCTAGCTTTTCCTTCCAGCACTGCATTTGTTACCTTATGCCTCTAGTAGACTTAGTGGGCAGACAGTCGGGCTTGTTGGCGCTACCCACTGAAAACTACTGTGGGATATAGTTCTCACACCCGCCGTGGTTGTATTTTTCCCCAGGGACTTCTACTCCTGTTCCTGCTACTTCCAGTTGCTGCTTCTTCAGATTGAGGTAAGGGAGTCGCGAGATAGATCCCTACCAGTCGTCTTCCTGAGCGAGAGTAGTGGTACCCCCTTTACTTAGAGTTTGAGAGTTACATTTGAGTGACCTTTGAGTGAGGATCAGAGTTATACTTTTCTTTTATTGCTGAGAGACTTGTGTATTTTGGTGAGGACTTGGGGTTGTATATTGTGGAGTTGTATTTATTTTATTTCAGCATTGCTTTTCAGCTCTGATATCTGTATAGCGTAGATGATCTTTTGCAGGTTAGTCGCTATGTCTATACGGGGCTTCCCGTATGGGCGGCGGATCTGTTGGCGAGCCCGGGTCGCAGTGTCGACCCGGGGCGTGACAGATTAGAGTGGTACAGAGCTTAGGGATAGGTCAGTTGGGACTTAGGAAACCCTAGGCTTTTGGACAGACCCTAGGATGGTAGGGCTGTGAGTGGCGTGATATTTTGCGAAAGTCAGTGATTTATTATTTGACTCTTCCTGTGAGGAAGAGGGATCGACAGATCTTATTTCTGTTGGACAGTTTGGTTGGCTGCAGCCAACATAAAGTTACAGAATAGGGGGATGTCTTTGACTTTCGCTAGATTGGGTCGTGTGGGGATTTGTTTCTGATTTGTGGTTTCTTGTGGCAGGATGTCGCCCCGGCGTGCGTTTTTTTCCGCCGAGGTTACCCCCACTCCCCCCTGTGGAGCCCTGGACAGGCGGTATCCGCCGAGCTAGGGGAACTGCGGGCCTTAGTGACCCATTTGTGGCGAGGAGCTTTCCGTCAGGACAGCGCTTGGAGCAGCTGTTGGCGCAAAGGGGTGATTCTGTAGTCGGAGAGAGAGCTAGGGCTTCAGAGCAGCGTTTAGAGAGGAAACGCCCAGCCCCGGATGTTGATGGACAGGCCAGTTCTCGGAGACGGTCACGACAGTCGAGGCAGCCCCTGCAGGCTGTCAGGTGCAATCTTTTGCGGGGGGCCAGCATTCCGTCGGTACTTGTGAGCTGAGGCAGGGTCGATGTTTTAGATGTGGACAGACTGGTCACATCCGAGGCTACATGCCCCCTTCCGACCTTTGTAGCACATTCTTCGGCGTTGGCCCCTATCGCATCCCAGCAGAGATCGTGGTCACGACACCAGAGGCGACAGCAGCAGCAGCCGTCGAGGCAGTCCCAGTTTTCTGACATATGCATTTTCTGTGGAGGTCAACACCTTGCCAATACTTGTGATCAACGGCAGGACGCTGCTAATCTTTGTGGCCAGTCCGGACATTTGTAGGCTACATGCCCCCTTCCGACATGTGGCAGCACCGACTTCGGCATCTATTCCTACTACTTCCCAGCTACAACCGGAAATTTCACCGACAGATCTCCAGGGTAGACCAATCTTCACCTCCCCGCCTCATCTGTGAGAGACAGCCGTTGTTGAGCGGCCAGGATTGCTAGTACAGATGGAGGATTCTGCTATTGCTGACCGAGTGGTAGCAGGTATGATTATTTCTGGCGGTAGGATTTGTATTTTATTGTTGTCGGAGCATTTCATTTCTTCTATTAGTAGAGTGTGCATCATTGCATGGGTTAGAGGTAGGATGGTTACCACGTGCATGAGAAGTTTAGATCCCGATTACACGTCGCACGTGGAGGAATGTTGTTGGTCTTGAGACGGCTGTGGGATTTTGATGTGGTCCTCGGGATGGATGGTTTGGCTCGGTATTGTCGCGATAATAGATTGTGCGGCGAAGACGGTCACCCTTTTGCGAGCCAGGCCAAGAGATGTTGTGTACCGGGAATGTCCAAGTGTTTTCCTTGCCTTATGGGTTCGACTTCCCGACCGAGGTAGATGATCCGCTGTGGATGTGCAGCCTTTTGGCTAGTGTAGTTGAGGAGCCTACGGCGGTGTCGGGACTTAGGGATATCCCTATTGTTCGCGAGCTCCCGGATGTTTTTCCACCAGAGTTGATTAGTATAACCGCCGGATAGGGTAGATTGATTGTCACCGGACCTTACCATTTTGACTGCCGGGAGAGGACGATGATTCTCCGCGAGCCAGGACTGGAGGAGTTATGTTAGAGGTTGCCTGAGAACGTTGTTCGCAGCAACTATTTTTCTTCTGCGTGGGCTAGGCGAATGATGAGCAGAGGTTGCACTGCCTTTCTGGCTACTATCGTGGAGGTGCCTACGGTAGCACTGGGACTCGAGGATATCCCCATTGTCCGCAGGTTTCCAGATGTGTTTCCCCCTTGAGTTGATGACTATGCCACCGGAGAGGGAGATAGAGTTTGTGATTGACGAGGTCCCGGGAACCATGCCAATCTTAAAGGCACCCTATCGGATGGCGCCTGCCGAGTTGAGAGAGCTGAAGGCGCAACTACAGGATCTGATGGACAAGGGTTTTGTTAGACCCAGCGTATCGCCGTGGGGAGCGCCTGTTTTATTTGTGAAGGAGGGATGGTTCACTTCGACTGTGCATGGATTATTGGGAACTGAACAAAGTGACCATCCGGAACAAGTATCCATTACCGCGGATCGACGAATTGTTTGATCAGCTACAGGGAGCTTCGGTGTTTTTGAAGATTGATCTTCAGTCCGGTTACCAGTCCGGAACAAGTATCCATTACCGCGGATCGACGAATTGTTTGATCAGCTACAGGGAGCTTCGGTGTTTTTGAAGATTGATCTTCAGTCCGGTTACCACCAGCTGAGGGTGAGGGCCGAGGATTTCTCCAAAATGGCATTCAGATCTCGGTACGGGCATTATGAGTTCACAATGATGCCATTTGGATTGACGAATGCCCCTGCCGCATTTATGGATTTGGTGAACAGGATATTTCAGCCCTTTTTGGACCGGTTTGTTGCAGTATTTATTGATGATACTGATTTACTCCCGGAGTGATGTGGAGCATGAGGAGCACTTGAGGACAGTGCTACATCTTCTGGGCGAGAAGAAGCTATATGCTAAGCTTAAGAAGTGCGAATTTTGGCTCCGGAAGGTCACCTTTTTGGGCCACGAAGTTTCAGCTACGGGAGTGGCGGTTGATCCGGCCAAGGTGGATGCTATCCGAGATTGGCCGAGGCCGACGACTATCACCGAGGTGCAGAGTTTTCTTGGTTTGGCCGGCTTTTATCGTCGATTTGTGGAAGACTTTGTGAAGCTTTCCACTCCCCTTACACGTCTGACCAGGATAGGGGTTAAGTTTATTGGAGTGAGACTTGTCAGAGCTGTTTTGAAGAACTGAAACTGAGATTGATGACAGCTCCGATCCTTGCTCTCCCGGTTATGGGAGAAGGATGTGTGATTTACAGCGACGCCTTTCACAGTGGTCTGGGGGTGTACTGATGTAGCATGGTAGGGTAATTGCCTATGCTTCACAGCAATTGAAGGACTATGAGAAAAATTACCCTACTCATGATCTTGAGTTAGCAACGATTGTGGTTGCTTTGAAGCTGTGACGGCATTATTTGTATGGAGAGCACTGCGAGATCTACATTGATCATAAAAGATTAAAGTATCTGTTCACTCAGGAGGAGTTGAACTTGAGGCAACGCCGGTAGTTAGAGTTGTTAAAGGATTAAGGTGTGAGCATCCTTTATCATCTCGGCAAGGCCAATGTTGTGGCAGATGCTTGGTGTAGGAGGACGAGTCTGAGTATGATGATTTTGCAGCAGGCACCGTTGGTTGAGCAGATGAGACGGTTACAGATTGAGGTTGTATCCCCTGGGGTCTCTGCTAGACTTATGTCTTTGGTCGTGCAGCCCACTCTGTTGGATGGATTAGAGAGAAACAGAGTGAGGACCCCCACTTGATGAGAACCCGAGGATAGATTCAGACTAAGTTGACAGGGGATTTTTCAGTTGATACTTCGGGAGTACTGCGGTACAGGGACCGAGCTTGTGTGCCTATGGATTCAGAGATTCGAGAGCAGATCTTGAAGGAGGCCCATTATACACCTTATACCATTCATCCTGGTGGGACTAAGATGTATAAGGACCTCAAGGCACATTTTTGGTATGAAGAGAGAGACATTGGGAGATCTGTGGCTCACTGCTTAACTTGTCAGCAAATAAAGGCTGAGCGTCGTGTACCTGCTGGCAAGTTGCAGAGTCTCCCAATCCCAGAATGGAAATGGGATCATATCACTATGGATTTTATCACTGGGTTGCCGAGAGCACAGACTGGAGCTGATGTGATCTGGGTAGTTGTTGATAGACTCACCAAGTCCGCTCACTTCTTGCCTGTACAGATGACTTGGTCGTTGGAGCGACTTGCACAGTTGTATTTGGATGAGGTGGTGAGGCTTCACGGTGTACCCGCCTCGATTGTATCAGATAGGGACCCGAGGTTTGTATCGCATTTTTGGGGGAGTCTACAGTCAGCCTTGGGGACCCAGCTCCGGTTTAGCACAGCATTCCACCCACAGACTGATGGCCAGTCCGAGCGCACCATACAGACCCTCGAGGACATATTGAGAGCGTGCGTCATGGATTTTGGAGGAGGGTGGTACCGGCACTTAGCATTGGTTGAGTTTGCGTACAACAACAGTTATCAAGCGAGCATTCAGATGGCTACGTTTGAAGCGTTGTATGGACGCAAGTGTCGGTCACCCCTATATTGGAGTGACGGGGGTGAGAAGAAGACTTTGGGTCCTGATTTACTGTCAGAGGCAGAGGAAAAGGTCATATTGATTCGACGACATCTTGAGACTGCCCTGAGTCGATGGAAGGGTTATGCTGATACCCGACAGCGAGACCTAGAGTTTCAGGTTGGTGATTGTGTCTTTTTGAAAGTCTCGCCTTCGTCAGGGGTCCGGAGATTTGGAGTTCGAGGGAAACTTAGTCCCCGGTTTATTGGACCCTTTTAAGTACTGGAGAGAGTTGGCCCTGTTGCTTTTCGAGTTACTCTTCCTCCACGCCTGGATTGGAGTTCATGATGTGTTTCACATCTCCGCTTTGAGGAAGTATGTATTTGATTCTGCGCATGTGTTTGACTTCACCCCACTGGAGATTGGGGAGGACCTTGGGTACGAGGAGCGGGAGGCCACTTAAGAGCTGGAGGAGTTGATGCGGGATACCTATCCTTTCTTATTCGAGACTTCGAGCTGAGGTACGTTTGTCTTGCTTCTTAGTTTCGAGGACGAAACTTTCTTTTAGTGGGGGAGGATGTGAGGACCCGAATTTCCACAAGAGGATTACTGTTGGGTCAACGGAGCTTCTACAGTGTGTTTAGTAACTTTCGGAGGCCTTTGCTGTGTGTTGGAGGTGTTTGCGCGCGAATCGGACCTCAGGATTGGATCCAGCGCGAAATTTGGATTAAGAATACCTTTTCGGATGCCTTTGACAAATTTTAAAAGCGGAATTTGGCAGAACGGACAGCAGATTTGGATTCAGCGCGCGAAAATGATGAAAATGCGCTATTTACTTGATCTTTGCGCCATTAGTTACTGTTCACGCCGGAACAGTAACTCCGGCAACCGGCGGCGACCGGCGGGAAGCGGAGCACGGCGGCGCAGTGGCGGAATGCGGCCGCGGGCAGCGCGGGCAGGCGCTGGCAGGCGCAAGCGCGGGCGCGGGCTGGCACGGCGTATAGAGATGGGTGTACCACGTGGCGGCTTCCCATTGGATGCGCTGGAGACACGTGGCGGCAGGTGGTTGGCGGGCTCACGCGGCACGGTCCACGGGGTGCACGCTGGCGCCCTGGTGTGCGTGTGCGTGTGCGGGGTAGGTAGCACGACCGGCGAGGCGGTCGGCCGGTCGGCGGGTCGCGCGGGTGGGCCACGTGGCGCCCACCCATTGGCGGGCGCCACCCACCCTGTTGACCCTTTGCGCGACACGTGGCAGCACCCAAGCGGCCCTGCACTGGCTGTTCCCTGTTCGGGACACATGTCATGTGCAGGGCATTTCGGGCGCTGGTCGGACGGGGCGGCGGCGCTATGTTTGTGCGACTAACGGTTTCGGGCGCCCGAAAAGTTGCGCCCGAATCCGGAAAAAGTGCACATTGGACTTTTGCTTATAAATAGGCCATTTGGGCCTTCATTTGTGGGTTTTCTGGGCCATTTCAGAGAGAAAGCCCTTTTGAGTTTTTGTTCACCTATTTATTCTACACCTTGTGGAGGAGTTCCAGGATTTTTGGTGCCACGCACTTCGAGATTTCATTTTTTCGGCGCACTGCGACGCAATTTCCTTATTTGCCCTTTTCGTCACGTTTCGATTCGAGGACTCCCCTGGCCTTCTCCGACCATCGTTTTTGACGATTCTTGTGCCGGTGTGTTCCTGAGAGGTAGGGCTTCGTTTTTCATGTTGGTTGTTTCATCGTATTCCAGACTTTTGGCATGGTTTCCGAGGCACTTTTGACCCCCTGTTTGCTGTGTGGTTTTTGGACAGCACCGGAGTATTTCGTTGATATCTTCGCGCTCGGACATCGGATTGAGGCGTGCCAATACACGATTTTTATCTAAACTTCGTAAGGAATGTCCTCGTATTTTTCTTGGAATTTTTTTGAGTGTTCCCCGATGGTGAAAATCCCACTTTTTTAGGGCAAGGTTCTGCAGATTTTATGCTTGGGATTTTTGAGGTGGTCACCTTGTCGATTTTGTAACTTGACCTACAAAACTCGGTTTGGGACATGCAGGTACTCGTTTCGAAGGTCTTGACGCGACGATCATAGCAATATTTTTATCGAATTTTTTGGAGCCCTTTCTGTAGGTGAATATTTAGCGTCTTCTGGACTGTTACTACAGGTTGTTTATTCTGGCTTATTTTGTTGGAATAAAGTGTAACTGTGAACCTTGTGTTGTACCCAGGAGGGTTTGCGGGTATTGCTGGACCCGTTGGATTTGGAGATATTGATTTCTGGATATTATTAGCTGTGGGACTTTGGACAGTTCAGCTCTTCAGGTGGGTTGCCTCGTCTTCAAGATCTTCGGCCTGTGCATTAATTCTATCTGTATAGGAACTTGCATGTTGTGGTTGTGTTATGTAGCATGATAGAATGTGAGAGTTGACACTTCCTATTGTTATATTGGTGATCATGTGATCCTTTCTCTTTCTTCAAGCTGTTAATTATTTATTATCTTGGAACTTGACCTAGCACCTCTGCCATATGCTGCATGTTCAACCAGACTTGTAGAAAACTCCAACTTGGGCTAGGTTATTATTGCTTTAGACTTTCCCACACTGATATTTATTGTTTCGTCCTGGACTTAGAGTTTCCTCGCCCGAGTAGTGGGCTGAGAGATCGGGTTGTTATGGGATGCATTTTACACTCGTGTCTGGGGACCGAGTGGAGTCTGATAGCAGTATGTAGATCAGTGTTTCTTTTGGGGAGCCGTCTGTGTGACAGTGGGTCTCGGCTGTGTAGTTTTCCATCCTGTGAGTGAGAGAGTGTTTTGTTGGTTACAGACGATCTTGTTGATCAAGGATTTGGATTATAGGCTGCATGAGCCACATTTGAGCTCGACAGAGATGCGCGGATACTTTCCTCGATTGGGTCGCGCCCCTCGAGTGCCACTCCGGAGTTGGGCCTGATACTTTCTATCGCGACTTGTCGACGCAGTCCCTTTGGCTGGGCCAGTTTTGGCAGTCACGGACGCCCTACGTAAGTCCGATCCTCCGTGGATGTAACGGCAGTAGGTAGGCGCAGGTTTGACTGGACCCGAGGAGGCAGTTAGTGTAGATTGGGTGATCTGAGTTGAGGGATAGTAGATGCACCATGTTCTTTATGTTCCACTCCTTGAGCATCTAGATAGAGGCATAGTAGCTGTAGAGTTTATTTTTTTCCATCTTTTCCTTCCAGCACTGCATTTGTTACCTTATGCCTCTAGTAGACTTAGTGGGCAGACCGTCGGGCTTGTTGGCGGTACCCACTGAGAACTACTGTGGGATGTAGTTCTCACACCCGCCGTGGTGTATTTTTCCCCAGGGACTTCTACTCCTGTTCCTGCTGCTCCAGTTGCTGCTTCTTCAGATCGAGGTAAGCGAGTCGCGAGACAGATCCCTACCAGTCGTCTTCCTAAGCGAGGTAGGGTTTTCTGGAGCTTCTTTAAACCCTTTTTTTCTGCGGCAATTTTTGGACAGCGGCGAGTATTTATGGATTTTCTCGGCCTACGAGTGACGGAATGAGACGTATAAGTACTCGATTCGTATCGACACTTCACGAGGAATGCAACGGTGATTTTTCTGGATTTTGTTGAGGACTGCGCAGAGGTGAAATCCCTAGGTTTTCTGTGCTGTTTTGCAAAACAGCAAGTGCTATTTTTTAGGAGTTTTCTTTTATGCCGAGTGCGATACTTTTTGCAATGGTTCGCAAATTGGGTGTTCTTGGACTCGTGGGGATCGTGGGAACCTGAGAATTATCCACGTTCTATTTGGACATTGGATCGATGCGCACTTTCAGGTGGGTTGCTTCGTCTCCAAAACCGGTGGACGGTTCTCTAATTCTATGGAATAGCAAGCATGCATGATTGTGAGATGTGTTAGGAAGCATGTTAGGGAAAGAGATGATATTTTTTCTTGTGTTGTTATTGAGATCATATCGGTTAATGCTTCCTATTTGGGTTAATAAATTATTATTATTGGAACTTGACCTAGCACCCTGTCATATGATGTATATTCAACCATACTAGTAGAGAACTCTCACTTGGGCTAGGTTTATTTATGCTTTAGACATCCACACGTTACATTCTATCCCTGGACATAGTGTTTTCCTTGCCCGGGTAGTGGGCCGAGTGGTCGGGATTTCTCTTAGTGTAGGATGCATGTTACACTCGTGCTTGGGGGCAGAGTGGAGTCTGGTAGATGTAGCTAGTCTTGTACCAGGGCGGGAGCCATTTGGGTAAATGGTGGTCCCGGGTTGTCGAGTTCTTCGATTTATTTGTCGCCGCTGTGCTCGTGGCAGTAGTGTACTAGTGATAGCAGGACCTGGAACCCAAAATCTTTTTGGACACACATGATTTTAGTCAACCAATGTTTTTCTTCCAGACATCGAAGGGTCGCCGAAGTCTGTTCTTGTCTGATTGGGCGAAGGCATTAGCCCTTCGTGGTTTGGGAATAAAACTTGTTTTCTAACTAATTTTTTTTCCTAAAAAGAGCTAAAAATCATTAAAATGGGTTTTCTTAAATCAAGATGGTTTTATAAAAAGAAAAATAACTACTTTTAGTTCTCACCCCGAGGGGGGTCGAGTGAAAATGGTTTCAGTAATAAATATCACATTTTTCTGTAAACTCCCTCACCCGGGAGGGTTCGAGTGATCTGGGTTCTAAGGGCTGCCTTTTTCTTTGGGTCGAGAACAACGAGAGGCGATGCCTAGAGCCTGTTCTTGTTTGATTTAGGTTGTAGGTTCTAGTCTTTCGGGGTTTCCGGACCCTTCATTGTTGTCGGCTGTGGAGTATACCCAGCTAGTGAGTTTGCATGTTGAGTTGATGTCCTTTTTGGGGAGCCGTTGGGTTGACAGGGGTCCTGACTGTTCGAGTATTTCCAGCTAGTGAGTTAGGGATGTGATTTGGGCACTGTTGATCTTGTTGATCATTGATTTGGATTATAGCCTGCATGAGCCATATTGAGCTCGACAGAGATGCGCGGATACTTTCCTCGGTGGGGTCGCGCCCCTCGAGTGCCGCTCCGGAGCTGGGCCTGTTACTTTCCTATCGCGACTTGTCGACGCAGTCCTTCTGGCTGGGCCAGTTTTGGCAGTCATGGACGCCCTACGTAAGTCCAGTCCTCCGTGGATGTAATGGCAGTAGGTGGGCGCAGGTTTGACTGGACCCTATGTGGCAGTCACTGTGATTGGGTTGATTGAGTATTATGGGTTAGAGTCGATGCATCATTTTCATCTGTATCACCCATTGAGCATTGTAGATAGAGGCATGATAGCTGTAGATTTCTTTCCAACTTATCTTTACATTATTACAGTTTTCTTGTTATCTTATGCCTCTAGTAGACTTAGTGGGCAGACAGTTGGTCTTGGTGACGGTACCCACTGAGAACTACGTGACGGTGTAGTTCTCACACCCTCTGTTGGTGATAGATTTTCCAGAGGCATCTACCCCTGTTCCTACTCCTGTTGCTGCACCAGCTGATCGAGGTAAGGGAGTGGCAAGCTAGTTCCCTACCCGTCTTGGAGTGTAGGTGTACCCCTTTTTGGAGCTTTGTAGTACAGTCTGTTGGATTATAGTAGATAGTTACTTTTGAGAGTTTTATTTTTGAGAGACTTATGTATTTTGAGGTTCAGACTTGTACTATTTGGAGATGTATTTTCTTATTTCAGTAGTTTACTTTTCAGCTCTGATATCTGTATAGCTGTAGTATTATCTCTTGCAGGTTAGACGCTTCGTCTATACGGGGCTTCCCGTATGGGCGGCAGATCTGTTGGCGAGTCCGGGTCGCAGTTTCGACCCCGGGGCGTGACAATAAGAATCAACAAAATAACCATTTGAGCGTGATTTACATAAGGATAGGGAATCAAAGATCAAATTACATCATGCTGAATTCTAATAGCCTAAGCGGATAAATAACAGATTTGATGTACTTAGGAAACCCACCTAGAAACTCAATGATCCGGGGTCCGATTGTGCTGAAAATCGGCGTGCACGATCCCCTGCCTCTTGCGAATCCAACAAACCAAAGATCTCCCTGACATCACTGGTGGATTGAGCACAATCACAAAATCAACGACCGCTGCGCAGAATTTTCAAAAAATTCCAGCAAACAACAACAATGAAGGGAGAAGTAAATTCTGCAATGTATACCTCAAAATGACGCTCCAATCTGAATTTCTAAGTCCTCCTCTGTCCTAAAAACATCACCAAATCCTCAAAAACTCATCTTCAAGTCCAATTAGCCACCTAATTAATCAAACTAGATGGTGTTGTCCAGAATTGCACCAAAAATCAGTAAGAACTCAAATGAAGTATTAGGGCCAAACCAAAGGTGATATGTAGCTGAAACCAAAAGAGAAAATGTTCAACTTGATCTCAAAAACATGCACAAGATCTGAAATCCCCAAAAGAACCAACAAACACAACGAAATCTGCATCCCCAAAGTCCATACATCAAAATAATGTCAAAACAAAAATATGCACTTACCTCTGTCACAAATGTCTGGAAGAATAGTAAAAATACCTATGCAAATCACCTCCAAAATCTCCAAGAAGGGTACCAATGCATTCCTCTGTGAGTCTAGATGAAGATCAAGCCTTTAAACTCCAAAATCTATGCACAAACAACCAAGAAAATCCATAAATACCAAACACTGCCTAAAAGTCTGCCCTGTGCATGAGTGCTCCAGAGAATAAGTAAAAACCACAAGAAAACTCGAGAATGGAGGGAAGTGTTCAATACCAAAGTTGTAGGCCTACCTCTTGTGAAGATTCCTTCCAAATGTCAGCCATAAACTCCAAGGGGTTTGTCTTGGGGAGGCCACGCATGAAACGTCGATAGAGTAGGCTGAAGCTGCAATAATAGTTGAGCTCTCAAAGCTTGGGGAAGAAGGTGAAGTTGAAGCTTCTTGGATCCTCCAATGGTGGGGAAGATGATGAGAGGTTGAAGGGCTTCCTATACAGCAAGAGCTCCCAGGATTCAAATTTGCAAAACTCCAAAAATAGAGGAGGAGGATGCTACTTATAGTCTCACAAAACTGCCCAAATCTCAAATTTTGGGGCATGTTTTGGGCGCCCGAAACATTCGAGCGCAGGGGAGGGACACGCGGCGGTCATTCGACGTGCGCCCGAAACCCAAATCGACGGCTCCGCTCAAGCCACGTGCCGCCGTGCCCGAAAAAAGTGGCTTGCGCGCGATCGGCCCCTGGGGGTGACCCTTAGAGATGCCGAGTGCGCCGCATACCAACAATCAAGCGATCGGACCGAGAAGGGATCCGCTCGGCCGGGTTCTCCTCTGGTAACTTCTCGCGACCGTTCGGTTGAGGATAGCCAAATCGGGTTTACCGAGGTAAAGAGGAATCACTGGGTTCGACTTAGAATAGCCGAACCGGGTGAAAAGATAATAATACGGCTAAGGAGCCGATTATAACTTTAAAGCACAAAAAAAATAAATAAAGACACGGCTGATGAGCCGGTTTACACTTTATATTGCTTTAGAAGGGGATACAATGACACAACGATGAGTCGATTACAACTTTGTGGAACAAGAAAAGAGGATACAAGGAAGAAGGTAGAGATAGAAGAATTATAATTAAGCATACTCCTAGGAAAGCAGTAAAGAAAAACAGTAAATGTAGGTATGAAAAGTTAAGTTAACCTACTCCAAGGATAAATGAAGAAGCTGGGGTGGTACCAGGCTTACAAGGTTGCCAGACCCCTTGTAGTGTACTGGTTTTTCCCATGCAACTTTTCGGTGAATCCACTGTGTAGAACACCTAGTGTTGGTGTGTCAGGCCCATGGTGCATCGAAGGGGTGCCACAGATGGGCCTTGTGAGACTTTGATAGCGGATTTGGCCTTCGGCTGCATTTGCCGAATTTTAGAAAAGGTTTTGGGCCAATCTGAGGTTGGATTTGGATTCAGCGCGGAAAAACGCTTGAAAACGGCTATTTGCTTGTTAAATTTGGAGTCCAGATGACCAAAAGCGGGCTTTCGGAAGTTTTCGGGGGATTTTCGGTGCATGGGGGAGACTCGTGGACCGGCCTGAGCCACGTGGCGGCCTATTATTGGCCGGCTCACGCAGCTCGGTCCACGGGGTGGCGCGGCGGTGCATGGACCGCGGGCGGGAGACGTGTGGCGTGCCCTGATAGGCCGGCGCACGCGGCACGGCTCACCGGTTTTGCGGGGTTGCGGTGGACCGGGCGCATGACACGTGGCGGCTTCGGATTCGTTGGCTCACGTGGGTGCGGTCCACAGTGTGCGCGGGGGGGTGCCTCGGGACAGCGCGCGCACAGTGGCGCCAGGCGGGCGGTCGGCCGCACTCGAGTGCGCCACGTGTCGCCTCGCGGTTGGGCGGCCGTACCTACCCCCGCTGACCGCGAGGGGACACGCGGCGCATAGCGGGCCGCCGGGATTTGCTGTCCCCTGTTTGGGGTGACGTGGCCACCCCTGGGAGTTTCGGGCGCGTCGGATGAGAGGCGTACAACCGGGTTTCCGGGCGCAGTGCGCCCGAAACCTGCGCCCGAAAACCCGGCCCAACAGCATATGGGCTGGGCCTGTAAATAGCTTTCCCTGTTCGTTCTTTTGGCCTTTTGGACCCCATTTTCGCAGAGCATTCTTCAGAGAAGTTTTCCCTCCCTCAGTGCACTACCCATTGGAGAACTTTGAGGATTTTTGGAGGCACTCTTCCCGAGGTTCACCATTTTACGGCGCGGCGCGACGCTTGTTTCCCGGCGATCTTCTTCGCCCCTTCTCAGTGTTTGGACTCCTCCGACTCACCCCGACATCGGATTTCGCCGATTCTTGCGCCGTTGGACTCACGACAGGTAGGACTTCAACTCTTGTGTTTTGAGGTTCCTCGATTTCCGTGCTAATCTTGAAGTTTTCTGAGCACCCATTTGACCCATTTTTCTTCGCGGACTTTTGGACAGCACCGCGGTGTTCTTGCCGTATCTTTTCGCTCAGACGTCGGATTGAGGCGATTCAAAAGGAAATCTTCATCTACTCTTCGCAAGGAGTCTCCTGGATTTTTCTCATATTTTTCTGGATTTTGCACGAGGGTGAGAATCTCCTTTCTCTGTGGTTCTTTGTTACAGAAATTTGGTACAGTTTGGATTGGGGTGTACCCCTTGCCGGATTTTTATCTCAGCGTAGGAAACTCCGTTTTGGGCGTGCAGGTACTCGTTTCGACGGGCTCGTCGCGAGGATCGCGATAGTATTTTTCTTGGATTTTTCTGGGCATTATTCGCAGGTAAAAATTGGAGAATTCTGGACTGTGGAATTAGGGGACAGATTTTGGAAATTGAGAATGGATAGCTTATGTATTTTTCTTTGGGGTATTTTGTACAGATTGGTGGTGAGTTTTGGACTGATCTTGGACTTCGCTTTTGGGAACTTGGAATAGCGCTCGAGGTGGGTGATGTTGTGAACCTCCTACTTGTGAATGTCACTAGGCCTATTAGAATGCCTTGATCATGTGCTATTAATTGTGAATGTATCTAGCATGCTTGTATGAGATTAAGGTTCCTTTGTTAATACTTGCATTGTTAGCAGGCTACAAGTTAGTAAGTGGTGTTCCCATGTTTAGATATGCAATTTAATTGGTTGGAAAGAATACTAAAGCCATATCATGTCATATGTTAAGGGAAGGTTTGGGCATGTGGTTAGAATGCATGTTATAAAAGGGGTACTTGCTAGTAGATTGTGCATCTAAATTGTATCATGTATCATATATCCTGCCACATGTACATCGGGAGTTCCAAACACTTAATGTTGCATATGTTAGAATAATTGAAATGATTTTATCAAATAAAGGACTTTGCATGCTTGAATGGTCATCTAGCTAGGCCACCTTTTTCTGCTACACAAATATATTGGAAATGACTTAGGAGAAACCATGCTTTTATTCGTTCTCCTGTCGTCTAGTCTTAGGGGATTGTGTAGTCAGATGTTCAGAGTTGGGACAGTCGGGGATCGATGTTTGGGTGTTGCGGCGACCGCGGACTGTGGGCGGTTGACCGGATTATTATTATTATTATTACTTTTGCATCAGATTGGAGGTAGGGGATCGAGTTTCCCTTTAGTGGATGGGTTTTCCCACTTTGATCAGAGTCGTGACCCTGTCCTGCTATTTTGTGATACTGATGATACTAGTGACAGTGATACTATGCTCGTGTGGGGTCGCTCCCCTCGAGTGCCACTCCGGAGTAGGTTTCAGACCGTGTTGGGTGCCGGTCAGACCGTGTTGGGTTCCGGTCATTTGGACAGGGGAGATACTGAGTTGTGAGGTTGATAGCAGAGCAGGCAGTACCAGTGTTTACTGGTGTTTTGATTGGGTTGGTCTGTCAGTCTTTGACGTTCTGGTGCATGCTTTCAGCTATTCTTTAGTTAGGCATCTTAGAGGCATGTTAGTGGTAGCTCTTCATCAGTAGTGTACTTGTAGCTTACCACCTCTGTTTTCATTTTAGCCTCTGATAGTCCTAGTGGGCATGTCTAAGTTTGAGGTCTACCCACTAGGGGAGGCTACTGTTTTTATAGTAGTTCTCACCCCCCACTGCTTTCTCTTTTCTTTTCCCCTTTGTTTTGCAGAGTCCTCTGCGGGAGTTGCGGGACCCTCTTCCCTGGACCGAGGTAAGAGGATCGCGGATTAGATAGCCACTGCCCCGAGTTCGAGTTTTGTAGTTTTGATGTATCCCCAGTACACTCAGACGGTTGTATTTCCTTTTGTTTTGGGTCTGGCTGCGGCCAGCTGGTTGTATTTATTTCGTGAGCTGGGAGAGACACTTGTATATTTGTGAGAGCTTATTGTACTTTTATTTCCAGCATTTGTCTGAGTTGTATTAGTTTTAGTTTAGCTCTGTTTTATGCTCCTTTATTATATATTTTATATCTGAGCAGGTTACCAGCGCTTCGTGTACACGGAAAATTCCGTATGCACGGCGGATCTGTGGACGGGCCCAGGTTCTGGTTTACACCCGGGGCGTGACAGATTAGTTGGTATCAGAGCTTAGGGATAGGTCAGTTGGGACTTAGGAAACCCTAGGCTTTTGGCAGACCCTAGGAAGGCAGAGCGTGAGTGACGTGATATTGTGCGAAAGTCGGCAATTAGTTGTTAACTCTTCCTGTGAGTGGAGAGGGATTGGCATAGCCTATTTCTGGGGGACTATTATGTTGGCTGCAGACAACATAAGGTTACAGAAATAGGGGAATGCCCATGACTTTCGCTGGATTGGGTCGAGAGTGGTTTGGTTTACTGACCCGTGGATTCTTGTGTGGCAGGATGCCTCCTAGGCGGCAGATTCCTACTCGGGGTACTCCTACACCCCCGGAGGAGCCGGAGCAGTCCGGGCCTTCTGAGATCAGTGAGCTGAGGGCCATGGTGGCCCAGTTGGCGGAGAGCCATCGCCGACAGGAGCAGAGGTTCGAGCAGTTATTTGCCCAGGTTGCGGCACCTCCCCCTACTACTGCAGAGGCCCCCGTACCACCTGTTGTACCACCGACTATTCCACCTGCCCCTACAGCGCCGTCGTCGAGCAGTGGGGCCCAGGGGATGTTCAGGCCTTCGACCCCAGAGGAGGAGCGGGAGTTTTCTGACAAACTCACGCAGTTCTGTAAGCGAGGACCCCCTAAGTTCTCGGGGCGGAGCACTCACCCTTGGGAGATTGGATCGTGGCTAGCGTCAATGGAGAAGTTATTTCGGGACTTCTTCATTGACCAGAGGTTCAGAGCACATTTGGCAGCACACTGTCTAGAGGGGGATGCAGATGCTTGGTGGCGTCGGGTCGAGCCCTTAGAGTTTCAGGTCACCCGACAGCTACCCTGGTCGGAGTTCAGGAGGATGATCCTTGACACTTACTTCTCCACGAGCGTGAAGAAGAAGATAGAAGATGACTTGAAGAACCTGCAGCAGGGTGATCGCCCAGTGTGGGATTATTTCCAGGAGTTTACGCAGTTGCTCAACTGCGTACCCTATGTTGCCAGGGATGGGCTGCACCAGGTGGAGCTGTTTGAGACAGGTTTGCGCCCAGAGATCTATACCTTGGTACACGCCCAGAGGCTTCAGACTTTATCAGAGGCAGTGGATCATGCACAGTGGGTCGAGAGGGGAGATCATGTTGTTTCTAGACGCGGAGGTCTGGTCGCTCAGAGTTCTGAGAGGAAGCGACCAGCATCGGATGAGGGAGGACAGGTCAGCTCCTGGAGGCCGCCCCGACCGCCACCGCCTCAGTTTACGGGCCGGGGGCGTTCGGAGCGGCGAGGGCCTGGGGGATCCTAGAGGCCCCCACAGCATCAGCAGCCCCAGCGACAGCAGCAGCACTCGCAGCAGCAGAGGTCGCAGTCGCGACAGTAGGGATCTCAGCGGCAGTCGCACAGGCAGCAGCAGCAGCAGCAGTCGCGGCAGTTTCGGGCCCCTGGCAGTTGTATCTTCTGCGGGGGTCAGCATTTCCCCGGCACTTGTGATCAGAGGTGGGGGTGTTGTTATGGCTGCGGTCAGGCCGGGCACATACGATCTTCATGCCCATTTTCGGCATCAGTGGCGCCTTCTTCGGCCTCAGTTTCTCTTCCACCTCAGCAGCGACCGCCAGCTTAGCGGCCCTATGCTCCTGCGAGTAGGGCTCCTTCCTCCCACCCTGCAGACTACCGACCACCAGCTCAGAGCGGGCGAGTCTACGCCGCTCAGGTAGGGGACTCCACGGCAGCCGACCACGTGGTGGCAGGTATCACTTTACTTTTTGGTATTAGAGCTCGCACTTTATTTGATACCGGTGCATCACATTCTTTTATTAGTAGAGCATTTGCATCATCTCATGGACTAGAGTTAGGTCGGTTGCCACATGCATTAGAGGTACGGATTCCCGATCACATATTGTATGTAGAGGAGTGTTGTTGGTCTTGCCCGGTACAGCTTGAGTCTTGGGTTTTGCCAGCGGACCTGATGGTCCTTAGTCAGCTGCGAGATTTTGATATGGTGCTGGGGATGGATTGGCTGGCTCGCTATTTCGCGATGATTGATTGCGCCGCGAGGACTGTTACCTTTAGCGAGCCAGGCCAGGAGGTGTTCGTTTTCGGGGGGTGCCAGAGTGCTTTCTTTGCCTCTGTGGTTTCGACTTCTCGTGCGAGGCAGATGATGCGCAGTGGATGCGTAGCCTTTATGGCATCTGTGGTTAAGGAGCCTATGGCGGCTCCGGGACTCACGGATATCCCGATTGCCCGCGAGTTCCCGGATGTGTTTCCTCCAGAGCTGATTAGTATGCCGCCGGATAGGGAGGTTGAGTTTTGATTGACGTAGTTCCAGGAACTGCGCCAATCTCTAAGGCTCCTTACCGAATGGCACCGGCTGAGCTGCGAGAATTAAAGGCGCAACTCCAGGATTTAATGGACAAGGGTTTTGTGAGACCGAGTGTATCGCCTTGGGGAGCGCCGGTGCTATTTGTGAAGAAGAAAGATGGTTCGCTTCGACTGTGCGTTGACTACCGGGAGCTGAATAAAGCGACCATCAAGAACAAGTACCCTTTGCCGCGCATTGATGACTTATTTGATCAGCTGCAAGGGTCTTGTGTCTTCTCCAAGATTGACTTACAGTCTGGTTACCACCAATTGAAGGTGAAGGCCGAGGACATCCCAAAGACGGCATTCAGGTCGCGGTACGGGCATTATGAGTTCACCGTCATGCCTTTTGGATTGACAAATGCCCCTGCTGCTTTTATGGATTTAATGAACAGGATTTTTCGACCATACCTGGATCGGTTCGTCGTTGTTTTTATTGATGACATCCTAGTTTATTCCCGAAGCGATGTGGAGCACGAGGAGCACCTAAGGATTGTGCTACAACTTCTGAGAGAGAGAAAGTTGTATGCCAAGTTATCTAAGTGTGATTTTTGGCTTTGGGAGGTTATCTTTTTGGGCCACGTGATTTCAGCCGCTGGAGTGGCAGTAGACCCGGCGAAGATCGAGGCAGTCCGGGATTGGCCCCGACCGACGACGGTATCAGAGGTCCGCAGTTTCATGGGCTTAGCAGGATATTACCGTCGGTTTGTGGAAGGTTTTGCGAAACTTTCCACACCCCTCACTCGTTTGACGCGAAAAGGGATTAAGTTTACTTGGAGTGAGGATTGCCAGAGGAGCTTTGAGGAATTAAAGAACAGATTGATGTCGGCTCCTGTCCTTTCCCTCCCCGTTATGGGGAAAGGATACGTGATATACAGCGACGCATCGCACAGTGGACTTGGTTGCGTGCTGATGCAGGAGGGAAGGGTAATCGCTTATGCCTCTTGGCAACTGAAAGATTATGAAAAGAATTACCCTACCCATGATTTGGAGCTAGCTGCAGTGATTTTTGCACTAAAGTTGTGGCGCCACTACCTGTATGGGGAGCACTGCGAGATTTACACCGACCACAAGAGCTTGAAATACCTGTTCACACAGAAGGAGCTCAACTTGAGGCAGCGCAGATGGTTGGAATTGTTGAAAGATTATGATGTAGACATATTATACCATCCTGGCAAGGCCAACGTGGTTGCTGATGCCCTGAGCAGGAGAGCAGTACAGAGTCTATCTTTGATGATCACCGATCAGGCGCCATTACTTGAGCAGATGAGGCGGTTAGAGCTCGAGGTTGTGTCCCCTGGGGTCTCTGCTAGACTTATGTCTCTAGTCGTGCAGCCCACTCTGTTGGACAGGATTCGGGAGAGACAGAGTGAGGACCCCCACCTGATGAGGATTCGAGAGCAGATGCAGACTGGTTTGATAGGGGACTTTTCAGTTGATGCTGTGGGAGTACTGCGGTACAGGGACCGCGCTTGTGTGCCTATGGATGCAGAGATTCGAGAGCAGATCTTGAGGGAGGCCCACTATACACCTTATACCATCCATCCTGGTGGGACTAAGATGTATAGGGATCTTAAGGCACAGTTTTGGTGGAATGGGATGAAAAGAGACATTGGGAGATTTGTAGCACACTGTCTAACTTGTCAGCAAGTAAAGGCTGAGCATCGTGTACCTGCTGGCAAGTTGCAGAGTCTCCCAATCCCTGAATGGAAATGGGAAATGTTACGATGGATTTTGTTACTAGTTTGCCGAGAGCACAGACGGGAGCGGATGCTATCTGGGTGGTCGTGGACAGGCTTACAAAGTCCGCTCACTTCTTGCCGGTTCAGATGACTTGGCCGATGGAGCGACTCGCACAGGCGTACTTGGCTGAGGTGGTTAGATTGCACGGGGTACCCGTTTCCATCGTATCAGATAGAGACCCGAGGTTTGTCTCGCATTTCTGGAGGAGTTTACAGACAGCCTTAGGGACGCAGCTCCGATTCAGTACAGCATTCCACCCACAGACCGATGGGCAGTCAGAGCGCACTATTCAGACCCTCGAGGATATGTTGAGAGCATGCGTTCTGGACTTTGGAGGAGGATGGTACCGACACTTGGGATTAGTTGAGTTTGCGTACAACAACAGCTATCAAGCGAGCATTCAGATGGCTCAGTTTGAAGCGTTGTATGGACGCAAGTGTCGGTCACCCCTATATTGGAGTGACGTGGGTGAGAAGAAGACTTTGGGTCCTGATCTACTATTAGAGGCAGAGGAAAAGGTCAGATTGATACGACGACATCTCGAGACCGCCCAGAGTCGACAGAGGAGTTATGCTGATACTCGACGGCGAGACTTAGAGGAGGTGGGTGACCATGTTTTTCTGAAAGTCTTGCCTTCGAAGGGGATTCGGAGATTTGGCATTCGTGGGAAACTGAGCCCTCGTTATATTGGACCTTTTGAGGTGTTGGAGCGTGTCACGCCCCGAGTCCAAAAACTAGTGTAAAATTTTTTTTTTTTTTAAATCAGAGTTGCAAAAACAACCAGGGCAATGACAGACCGCCACATATATAGAAGAGTCCCAATCCCCAATGGAATTGAGCCTTTTCTATATATGCACGGCTAGCTTGGCAACAATCATCAGAGTACTAACTACGTACAACTACATGCAAAAGTTACAATTAACTTTACAATTATTTACATCTGAATTACAACTCTTTCCTTTAACATCAAATAATACATGAACTTTCGGCTGTCCAGGGTCAACATCTAACACGGAATCTCACCAACACGTCCCGACATCCCAGCACCCGCTCGGCCTGAAACACAGTCACCCGAGGGTGTGAGATACACCGGAGTGTATCCCAGTGGGCACGACGAGCCGAGAAATAGCAGATCGTACCTACTGGTATACAATACTAGAGGATAGTAATAATCAGGGGTTAGAATAATCAGATAGGCAATCATGAAGATCAACAGATATATAATCCCAGTTAGGTTGTGCAGAAATATAATCATGGAACTGTATTTAATTCGAGGATAGCAAAATCATGAGTTATGATAAAAGCAGGCTGAACAGGCAACATATGCAATAGACCACGGGTTAGGGTAAAGCAGATATATATAACTGGTGCTGTAAAGAAGGCAAAACTCATAATCTGGGTACAAGCATAGGAGATAATTTTTAGCAGAATTGAAAACATGTATCAGGATAATCAACACATCAAGGAGTTAGGACAATCAGCAACATAACAATGAAACTATAATCAGAGGCATCACATAGAATCATATAAAGGTAGATAACTAGAAGCCAGATCAAAGAATCAAAGAATCAACACATGCATCAAATAGATGAAAACGCAAAGACCCAATCACAAGCTACCATTTTGGTCTTCGCAAAGACCTCAGGCGAGGCTGCCCTCTTGGCACCACCTGGTTGACATTCCCCAAACTAGGGTCACGGGTTGCCTCAGCTAACCACTTTACCGGTAAAGTACACCGCTACGGGGGATCAGTCCGCTAGTGTACGTGAAGAACAACGGTGCGGGCGAATCATGTGCAAATGCTCAAACTGGCGGTCCACTGACCGGGTAATCGGCAACAAGCCGGGAAATCCCCACTGGGATGCAATAACCAAATCAACTGAATCTCAACTCATATGCAAGACCAAGGCAAATCTCAACTCAGCATAAGCTCAACCGAAAAACTCAACTCAATCATACAGACCAACCAAATAATACAAAACTTAAACACATATTTTTAAGAAAACTGTTTTGAAAAGTCCACACCCCGAAGAGCATTGCCCTCGTCCTATCAAACAAGAACAGACTCAGGCGACACTACGAAGCTTGGGTTTCCAAACCTCGCAGAGCAATTGCCTTTGTCCTATCAAACAAGAACAGACTCCGGCGACCCTACGAAGCTCGGTAAAAACATCAGTTAAACAAATCTATGTGCTCAGCAGTGTATCATTTGATCGACAGGACAAACAGGCTTACTCATCAACCATGGAAATGTTCCAAGATAAGATATAAATACCAGAGGCACTAAGAATAATCATGTAAGGCAGAATAGAACTGATAACAGGCGTAGCTCAACTATCAGATGACCAAACAGGCATGGCAATATGTAGAGCAATAATATAACCACTGGAAACAACTAATCAGCAGATATGGTAAAGATCACTAAAGAAGATCATAATCAGGCATAAAGCAGGTATGACGTAGCAAATAACTGAATCAAAGGAAGGTAGGCTCAAGCATTGGTAGATCAATATAATAATCAAGCATAGGAGTGCAACTACGAAATGGCCAATCAGTCAAAGCAACTAACAGTAATATATATTGTAACCAAAGGCAGACAGGCTCAAGATAAACTAGGTTATCAAAAACAGGAGTCCAACCAATACCGTACACCGAGGGCCGAAAAGATCTCGGACCGAAGTTAAACCCACCTGTCAATGCGCAGGCAATTAATCTGTAATTCTCTAAATGCTCAACTCCAGGGGCAAACTGAATCAACCTGGATCAAAAATCACCAATCAGGGATCAATTCAGTCCCGCTAACTCTAACCTAAACCCAGATCAATTTGAAACCCTCTTAGTTATTTTAATTGTCACCCGGATACCGTTAAATCGACGATTTTGCCGATTCTCGAACTGTTATCCGATTTCCGCTCAACGAAAGCCGATGGATTCCCAACGAAAAGCTTAGGAATCATTTAAACATTTTACTAACCAGTACACATTGTCTATTTTGCATTAAAACCCCTAAAGTTTCCAAAAATTACACTTTAGTGCCTTTTTAGCACTGTTTTCGCTCGTTCTTTCAACTGGAAAATCATTTTAACATTCCGTCACTTCCAGCAGGTTACTTATGTCTTGCTGAACACCGTGCTCACCAATTTGCAGCAGCACGGTGCCCGAGGAAAACTTTGGGTCATGAAAACCCTCTCTAACATAGCCCAAAATGAATTTTTGTTTCTCCGAGACTTCAAACACTGTTTCTAACGCGAGCATCGCGTTCAGTGACCCCAAATTAGCTAGGAATGCACTGTCGCGGCTTCGCTAACAGCCTAGAATAAGGTTTTGCTCCAACATTATTGTTTTATGTTGTTTCTACTATATCTTTTAATTTAAACTTCAAACAAGAACATTTTGTATATCAAAGTTGGTCTGGGCACTGCCAGGACCTCAGTGCTCACCCTGGTTGAGGCCCAGGGGTGCTGGTTCAAGCAGAACCAAGGTCAAGCTTACACCCTAATTCACAATGCACCAAACTTTAATCCACTCAGTTTCTGTTTGAACTGAAGTGAGCACAGAGCTCAGGGGACTATTTGGAGCAAGTTTCATATTTACAGTTTTATCAAATTCTAATTCAAAGTTCTTTGAGGCATTTTTACAAACAGGTGGCATGCACATTTGCAACACATACACACAACACCATGGGAAACTTGGTTCTCTGCAACCAGGGCACCTGAGGGCTTCCAACTTGGATCAACTAGATCCCCAGAGATTCTGGAACATTTCCCCTCAACTGGAGCAACTCGAAAACCCTCCAAGTTGGGCTTGGCTCGAGGAAGAAGATGACATGTTTTCTTGAAATTCGTGATGTTCCATCCAGAGGGTCTGGGGCTCAACCAAATGCACCAATAGGTGCCATTTGCCTCTTGGAAGCTTCCCATACCCTTGGCTGGCCTCGGGGTGCGGCGGCGGCGGCGGGGAGCAAAGCTCCATTTTGGAGCTCAAGCCCATTAATGGCGGATTTTTACAGAGGCTATAGGAAGCCTTCTAAATTGCATGGAAGCTTCCTCTGGTCCATAAAAAGCTTCCCGACCTTCCCACCCCGGCCGGAGATGGCCGGAACGCCGGCGGCCGAGATTTGATCCCATTTCGAACCCATCTTGGCCGCGCTTCAACCGCGCTGCATGGTTGCCATGCAAGTGCATGGATGGACTCCCCTCGGTCCCTAGAAGAGTTCTGGGCATGTGGCCGGCGTCGGAGAAGCCCGCCGGCGCCGGAGCAAGAAGCTCGGCCAACTTGCAATAATTCAAAAAGCTAGGGCATCCATTTTCTTTCTAAATACTTAGCCATATTCAATGAAACTTTGCAGATTTAATCTACATATCCTAAAGTCCTTGCATACAAATTTTTAGCTATTTTGGTTCAGCGGTTGCCGAGTTCTTTCGAGGCGGAGCACATCTAGGTTTCCGGCGAGACTTTGCTCCCGCCGGCCAACCAACTTGCATGGGAGACTCAGGCTGTGCATGGAGCATCACAAATACCTAATAAACCTACTGCTAGGGGTCTCGGGTGCAAACAAACCGGGGTTATTAAAAACCTTACCTTGGCCGGAGTTGTAGAAGATGGAAGAAGCCGGTTCTCTTCCTCCTCCTTCGCGCGGCCACGGCAACCTCCCAAGATGCTCCACAGACACCAAGGAAGTCCTCAGAGAACTCCAACTCCACCTTGGAAGAGTTTTGGTCCAACTTCTTCTTTCTCTCTCTCTCTCTTGGGTAGCAACAATGGGAGGGGTGACCCCTCGGCCATCCCAACACCTGGGTTATGAAAGAAATAACTCCTGGGAGTTATGAAATCTCAAGAGTCACCTCGTGTAACTCCCACACGAGTAGCCCAAGAGACATCTCACATAAATGCAAGATTCTTTTCCAAAAACCTTAAACCCGGTTCACACTCAATCCCCAACTCTGGGGTCTTCGCAGGAGACACAATTTGCACCCAACACCCTATGGTATTAATCCCACTAATTTAGCTACATAAAATATTAAGGTTTCTTCAAAAATACCCACTTTTTCGGCACCTTTCACGCAATTCGAGACAATCCGGTCGCCGTTTTGCGAAGCGGACTTCGCCACGACGTCCGGCTCGTCGAGACCTGTCAGGTAGCGTGTTTGTTTGGTTTGTTCGACGCCCGGATTAAAAGTCGTTCCATAAAGTTCGACTCAATATAGCGCGTGGCACGCACTTCGATGCACCCGGGTCGCCAAACGCGAAATCCGTCAGTGCCATTGCGCTCAGAACGTCGAAAATAGCTAGGATCCATTACTCATACCTCTAGGTTAAAACTCTAAATAGTGGTTCGGCCATTAGTGAAAGCGAGGGATTAAAAACCGAGGGTTACTATTCACTTTAAGTCGCGGGGCCCGCTTTTTGATTTCTGATTTCTGGAAGATCCGACCGTCGGATCGAAAACATATGAATATGAAACTTCTATGTTTCGACGAGACGATCGCAATGGTGATCTCGGATTTTCCAGATCAGACCCCGATCAAAAGTCGACATTTTAGGGCCACTGTTGCACTACTATCTACCAATTTTTGCTATTTAAATAATTCTGGAATTTATTTAAATCTGAATTCTGGATTTTAAAATCATGGTTACTACAGAGCGCTTAGGGCCAGTTGCCTACAGGCTTGCGCTTCCTCCCAGGCTTTCAGGTGTTCACAATGTTTTTCATGTATCGACACTGAGGAGGTATGTTCATAACCCGTCCCATATCATCGATTTCACCCCATTGGGGGTTGCTGAGAACCTGAGCTATGTTGAGCGACCGTTGAGGATCTTGGACCGTGAGGTTAGGGAGTTGCGCAGTCGGGCCATCCCGTACGTGAAGGTCCTCTGGAACAGTCATGATGAGCGCGAGGCTACCTGGGAGCTGGAGTCAGCGATGATGGATGCTTACCCCCACTTGTTTGAGGCCCCTGCTTGAGGTATGACTTTTGTTTCGAGGACGAAACTTTTTCTTGTGGGGGAGGATGTAGTGTACTGGTTTTTCCCATGCAACTTTCCGGTGAATCCACTGTGTAGAACACCTAGTGTTGGTGTGTCTGGCCCATGGTGCATCGAAGGGGTGCCACAGATGGGCCTTGTGAGACTTTGATAGCGGATTTGGCCTTCGGCTGCATTTGCCGAATTTTAGAAAAGGTTTTGGGCCAATCTGAGGTTGGATTTGGATTCAGCGCGGAAAAACGCTTGAAAACGGCTATTTGCTTGTTAAATTTGGAGTCCGGATGACCAAAAGCGGGCTTCCGGAAGTTTTCGGGGGATTTTCGGTGCATGGGGGAGACTCGTGGACCGGCCTGAGCCACGTGGCGGCCTATTAGTGGCCGGCTCACGCAGCTCGGTCCACGGGGTGGCGCGGCGGTGCATGGACCGCGGGCGGGAGACGCGTGGCGTGCCCTGATAGGCCGGCGCACGCGGCACGGCTCACCGGTTTTGCAGGGTTGCGGTGGACCGGGCGCATGACACGTGGCGGCTTCGGATTCGTTGGCTCACGTGGGCGCGGTCCACGGTGTGCGCGGGGGGGCACCTCGGGACAGCGCGCGCACAGTGGCGCCAGGCGGGCGGTCGGCCGCACTCGAGTGCACCACGTGTTGCCTCGCGGTTGGGCGGCCGTACCTACCCCCGCTGACCGCGAGGGGACACGCGGCGCATAGCGGGCCGCCGGGATTTGCTGTCCCCTGTTTGGGGTGACGTGGCCGCCCCTGGGAGTTTCGGGCGCGTCGGATGGGAGGCGTACAACCGGGTTTCCGGGCGCAGTGCGCCCGAAACCTGCGCCCGAAAACCCGGCCCAACAGCATATGGGCTGGGCCTGTAAATAGCTTTCCCTGTTCGTTCTTTTGGCCTTTTGGACCCCATTTTCGCAGAGCATTCTTCAGAGAAGTTTTCCCTCCCTCAATGCACTACCCATTGGAGAACTTTGAGGATTTTTGGAGGCACTCTTCCCGAGGTTCACCATTTTACGGCGCGGCGTGACGCTTGTTTCCCGGCGATCTTCTTCGCCCCTTCTCAGTGTTTGGACTCCTCCGACTCACCCCGACATCGGATTTCGCGGATTCTTGCGCCGTTGGACTCACGACAGGTAGGACTTCAACTCCTGTGTTTTGAGGTTCCTTGATTTCCGTGCTGATCTTGGAGTTTTCCGAGCACCCATTTGACCCATTTTTCTTCACGGACTTTTGGACAGCACCGCGGTGTTCTTGCCGTATCTTTTCGCTCAGATGTCGGATTGAGGCGATTCAAGAGGCAATCTTCATCTACTCTTCGCAAGGAGTCTCCTGAATTTTTCTCAGATTTTTCTGGATTTTGCACGAGGGTGAGAATCTCCTTTCTCTGTGGTTCTTTGTTACAGAAATTTGGTACAGTTTGGATTGGGGTGTACCCCTTGCCGGATTTTTATCTCAGCGTAGGAAACTCCGTTTTGGGTGTGCAGGTACTCGTTTCGACGGGCTCGTCGCGAAGATCGCGATAGTATTTTTCTTGGATTTTTCTGGGCATTATTCGCAGGTAAAAATTGGAGAATTCTGGACTGTGGAATTAGGGGACAGATTTTGGAAATTGAGAATGGATAGCTTATGTATTTTCCTTTGGGGTATTTTGTACAGATTGGTGGTGAGTTTTGGACTTATCTTGGACTTCGCTTTTGGGAACTTGGAATAGCGCTCGAGGTGGGTGATGTTGTGAACCTCCTACTTGTGAATGTCACTAGGCCTATTAGAATGCCTTGATCATGTGCTATTAATTGTGAATGTATCTAGCATGCTTGTATGAGATTAAGGTTCCTTTGTTAATACTTGCATTGTTAGCAGGCTACAAGTTAGTAAGTGGTGTTCCCATGTTTAGATATGCAATTTAATTGGTTGGAAAGAATACTAAAGCCATATCATGTCATATGTTAAGGGAAGGTTTGGGCATGTGGTTAGAATGCATGTTATAAAAGGGGTACTTGCTAGTAGATTGTGCATCTAAATTGTATCATGTATCATATATCCTGCCACATGTACATCGGGAGTTCCAAACACTTAATGTTGCATATGTTAGAATAATTGAAATGATTTTATCAAATAAAGGACTTTGCATGCTTGAATGGTCATCTAGCTAGGCCACCTTTTTCTGCTACACAAACATATTGGAAATGACTTAGGAGAAACCATGCTTTTATTCGTTCTCCTGTCGTCTAGTCTTAGGGGATTGTGTAGTCAGATGTTCAGAGTTGGGACAGTCGGGGATCGATGTTTGGGTGTTGCGGCGACCGCGGACTGTGGGCGGTTGACCGGATTATTATTATTATTATTACTTTTGCATCAGATTGGAGGTAGGGGATCGAGTTTCCCTTTAGTGGATGGGTTTTCCCACTTTGATCAGAGTCGTGACCCTGTCCTGCTATTTTGTGATACTGATGATACTAGTGACAGTGATACTATGCTCGTGTGGGGTCGCTCCCCTCGAGTGCCACTCCGGAGTAGGTTTCAGACCGTGTTGGGTGCCGGTCAGACCGTGTTGGGTTCCGGTCATTTGGACAGGGGAGATACTGAGTTGTGAGGTTGATAGCAGAGCAGGCAGTACCAGTGTTTACTGGTGTTTTGATTGGGTTGGTCTGTCAGTCTTTGACGTTCTGGTGCATGCTTTCAGCTATTCTTTAGTTAGGCATCTTAGAGGCATGTTAGTGGTAGCTCTTCATCAGTAGTGTACTCGTAGCTTACCACCTCTGTTTTCATTTTAGCCTCTGATAGTCCTAGTGGGCATGTCTGAGTTTGAGGTCTACCCACTAGGGGAGGCTACTGTTTTTATAGTAGTTCTCACCCCCCACTACTTTCTCTTTTCTTTTCCCCTTTGTTTTGCAGAGTCCTCTGCGGGAGTTGCGGGACCCTCTTCCCTAGACCGAGGTAAGAGGATCGCGGATTAGATAGCCACTGCCCCGAGTTCGAGTTTTGTAGTTTTGATGTATCCCCAGTACACTCAGACGGTTGTATTTCCTTTTGTTTTGGGTCTGGCTGCGGCCAGCTGGTTGTATTTATTTCGTGAGCTGGGAGAGACACTTGTATATTTGTGAGAGCTTATTGTACTTTTATTTCCAGCATTTGTCTGAGTTGTATTAGTTTTAGTTTAGCTCTGTTTTATGCTCCTTTATTATATATTTTATATCTGAGCAGGTTACCAGCGCTTCGTGTACACGGAAAATTCCGTATGCACGGCGGATCTGTGGACGGGCCCGGGTTCTGGTTTACACCCGGGGCGTGACACCCCTTTTCCTTCGATGGTTCGAGTATTTATACATATTCCGAACCAAGGTAGATAACCGCCGATTTAGAAATCAGCGTAATTGAAGGAAAATTGATGGGAAATCCTCAACCATCTCCTTTTGAATCGATTATCTTTAATAGGATAGTGGTCATTTCCTGTCTAGGTTCATCCCCTAATTGTCGTGCCGAAGCGTGATCTTCGGCACTTCCCTATGCTGTACGCCGCTTGCCGCTTCGGGGTTTGTTACGAGATTCGCACCTGAATCTCACCTTCATTCTTTTCAAGATCTTTCCTTTTGGAGCTTCGAGTAGCTGAGGATTGACCTTGACTTCGCCTCTTCCGTCGCTTGAATGGGGCAGCTTAATATCTGTCTTTGGCCAACAAACGGTCTTGAATGAGACGAATAATCTTTCTGCTGACCGCTTTTTTTGTCGGTTGACTCTCCTATCAGCAGGTACCTTCAGCCGATAGCACTCGTCGCGCCTTTTGTCTTTGCGTGACTGAGATCGGTCTGGATTGGAATGCGGACCTTTCTTCGACTTAGGTTTTCGTCCGATGGCATGCGCCTTGTACGCATCTAAGACCGGTCTGAAATAAGACCGTGGGTCTTTCCTTCATCGGCTGGGTCAACCGAAGGCTGATTTCATCTCCACCTGCTTCGTCGTCTAACCAGGACAGTCGATTACCGTCCTTCAACCGCAATCATCTCTAAATGATATGATAATTTTTGCGTCGGCTGCTTCTCCCATCTGCCGACCCTTCACTCGATAGTATATCGCGTGCTGCACGCCTCCGTCTTCGGGGCTAGTCTTAATCAAGACACGAGTCCCTCCTTGTTGACTCAAGCCCCTGTTGGTTGATGTCTTCGATGACGACGACATGCATCGCGCACTGTTCTCTTCCGCGACCGAGACCGGTCTCCATTGAGACGCGAGTCCCTCTTTGCTGGCTCAAACCCCTGTCGACTGATATTTTACAACCGATGGTTAACGCCACATGTCGCTCCCTCTCATGACAGAAAAATCTAGTCTCAACAATGCCCCCTCGGCAATCGCCTGATGTGTCATTCGGACGATTGTTGAAATTGAGTCTACTTTCAGCGCGGATATCGATACCCACGATCTTCCCGTATCTTGGCGAGATATGTGCTCCACGCCCAAGGGATTCGCGGGTACGTGCTGATTCTCCTCGAATTTCGGCAGATCTTTCCTTCGCCATTTTAATTCTTTAATGCTGCCGTTTTTCGAGCGTCTGCTACCGCTCCGTTCTATTTTGCTGGCCTATAAAAAGGCCTTACCTGTAGCTCTCTTCCTCATTGCCTCTTTTTCTCATGACGATTTCTATGCCATTGCTATTCCTATGTTTTGGTCATAGCTTTTTCGTCTCTGAGAATACTCTCGAGGCAACCTTTCATTCTGATACTGGCGGCATTTTAACGCTGGCCAAAAAATGTTTCTCTCCACCTGTGAATTCCGATGGGGTCTCTTTTGGAGAAATCCCTGTGGGAGACCTACCGATTCGGGATCTTACGTCCGGTGGTCCAACCGATTTTCGCCTGCTCATAGATGGTTGTGTTTATGAAGATCATGCACTCGGCAATGCGGCTACGACCTTCCTACCAAGTCGTCCTCCCTTCTTTTCCAGGAGAAACCGTGTTGTCTTCTCCCGTTGCATGCAGGAGATCAAGGAGCTGGTGGAGACTTTATATTCTCTCTCACTCCTACTTCTGTCGGCTTCAAAGGTGATTAGGCGTCTCGATTTTCAACAAGCGGCGTTTGGCCACTGCCAACTTGAAGATGGTTGTGTATTTCATCCTTTTAATGAAGCGTTTCGACTGCGATTCTTCCTTCTCTGAAACACTTTTATATTTGCTCTTCTTTCGAGTTGTATGTACGCCGGCATGTTAAATGTGAAGTTTTATATTCCTTATATTTTTGCTCCACATCCTCCAAAATCGATAGTTGTGTTTCATGTATCTTCTTGATCAGCTGATCGCTTTCCTATTTATTTGATGCATGTACATCACATTCAGCTTTGGTAGAGTCTAGTATCTTTGGCCGAAATTCGCTCATTCTTCATCCGATGCTTTTTAGCTAATCAGAGAGCTTGGCTTTTTTATTCCTCCCATCGGAATCAATATTCTCGCCCTCAGCCTTTCAGGCCAGTCAGATCCTTTATCTACTTTCGGCCCATCCGTGGTAGCCAAAAGGTTCTCCTGGTCGGCCTTTTTTTGGCCGACCCTCAACCCTCAGGCCTTGGTGGGGCCTGAGTCAGTGGATCCTTCGATATAACCCTGGCAGGTGTATACTCTTGGTTACCTGAACCAAAAGTTTGTCAAACCTCGGCCCTTTCTAGTCACCTTGGTACGGCCGCCCTAGCCACAGTTCCTCGTTCGAGAGGTGTCGAGACCTGGGAGCTGGCCGCACGTCCCGCCTGGCCTTAGTGTCGAAGGCGTTTCAGCCATGGGCATGGATGTCGGCACGCTTTGCGTGAGGTGGTGGGGCCATTGGCCACACCGATGTAGGCGGCGGTCCGTCTTGGCCACCATGGCTCTGAGGCGATGCCTGTACGAGGACCTGCCCGTCGTTCCTGCCCCCAGCCATTTCGGTGCACCCAGCCGTTTCAATGAGCCCGACGTGGGACACCGAGGCCGCTGGCTGAGCCGAAGGAGGTGGTGGCCCTAGGTGGGCCGCCTGTTTCTGAGGCGGTCCCCGTGAAGGGACCTGCCCGACATCCCTGCCCCCGGTAGTTTCGAGAAGTCCAGCTTGGAGTACCGGAGTCGCCGGCTGTGCTAGAGGGGGTGGTGGCCCATAGAGGCCAACCAGTTGTGCCGCCATCGGTCCTTGGCCTACCTCCAATGGTTGGGCGATGTAGATGGGCGCTGCTGGTTGCGCAGCTTCACGCAGTTGCGCCGGTGGAGTCACCGTCGTCGTCGGATACGATGGGGTGGATAAGAACTGCTGAAAACGAGCGAAGTTCTCATCTGAGGCTACAACGTTGGCATCCCAGGCTAGGGCTCTCTTTTCGAGAGACCTCATCATCTGGGCTAGTTGCCCATACAACTCTGACAGGGACAGCTCTGGTAATGCCGATTCCCCGTGTGGCTCCGAAAATCCTGACATGATAGCGGTAGGATTAGATCAAAATTACCTGAGTGTCCCACCGGGCGTGCCAAGAGAGTTGTTAGGGCCAAAAAAGTGGCTTCCGCGCGATCGGTCCCTAGGATGACCCTCAGAGATGTCGAGTGCATCGTGTGCCAACAATCAAGCGATCGGGCCGAGGAGGGATCTGCTCGGCCGGGTTCTCCTCTGGTAACTTCTCGCGACTGTTCGGCTGAGGATAGCCGAATCGAGTTTACGGAGGTAGAGAGGTATCGCTGGGTTCGACTTAGAATAGCCGAACTGGGTGAAAAGATAATAATACGACTAAGGAGCTGATTATAACTTTAAAGCACAAGAAAAATAAATAAAGATACGGCTGATGAGCCGGTTTACACTTTATATTGATTTGGAAGGGGATACAATGACACGGCGATGAGCCGATTACAACTTTGTGGAACAAGAAAAGGGGATACAAGGAAGAAGGTAGGGATAGAAGGATTACAATTAAGCCTACTCCTAGAAAAGCAGTAAAGAAAAGCGGTAAATGCAGGTATGAAAAGTTAAGTTAACCTACTTCTAGGATAAATGAAGAAGCTGGGGTGTGTTGAGACCATATATTTCGCCACTCGAAAGGGCAACACGTGGTGTCTATCATTGGCCGAGAGCATCAGCCGACAAAGTGAAGAGTCAATGTAAGACCTGACCTTTATTTTCGCTTTCCCTTTTTATTTCACTTGTGGCGGTCCGACAGAGGGGTCTAATTTTTGTGTTTTTCCGGACAGTCCGTCGGGGCTCGCGGGTATTTTTAGGCGGTAGAGCTCGTGAAACGGAGAACGGTGAAACGATCGGATTCGGATTCCGACTCCCGGTTCTCCCAGATTTAATTTTCGAAGTTTAGACCCCCTCGTAGGCGCTCCGGGATCCGTGCTGGCAATCTGCACGGCTATCGAGGTAACCTGATACCCTAACTTGATCTGGTGAGCTAGGGCATGTTGGTCTTAGTTTCTTTTTTCGCTCATTCCTCTCGTAGCAGTAGAGCAACCGGAGGCGATCGAGCGTAAGAAAGGGGGGAAACGAAATCCACTTTTACTCTTCCTTTTCGGTTCAAAGGGGCGACGGTGATTTGGGCGGTTGAGGCAAGCAAGGGGCAGTGACCTTCTTGCTCGCGGAACCGACGGTAGGACGATCCCCTTCTCCTTCCTCTCCCCCGGCAGATCGGAAGTAAGTTTTTCGTTCCGTCTAGGTTTTCGTAGATTACTTTCGTTCCGGATTCGGTTTTGTCGGGGAAAACCGCCGCCGCCGCCGCCGCGCGGGGCCGCCCGCAGGCAGGCACCGCGCGGCCTGGTGCCGCGCGGGCCGCTTGCAGGCGGCGCGCCGCGCGGCAGGCACGCCGCGCGGCAGGCGTGCCGCGCGGGGCCGCCCGCAGGCGGGCACCACGCGGGCTGGTGCCGCGCGGGCCGCCTGCAGGTGGTGTACCGCGCGGCAGGCGCGCCGCGCGGGCACTGCCCGCAGGCTGGCACCGCGCAGGAAGGTGCCGCACAGGCCGCCTGCAGGTGGTGCACCGCGTGGCAGGCGCGCCGCACGGGCACTGCCCGCAGGCTGGCACCGCGCGGGAGGGTGCCGCGCGGGCCGCCTGCAGGTGGTGCGCCGCACGACAGGCGCGCGGGCGCTGCCCGCAGGCGGGCGCCGCGCGGGCGGGTGCCGCGCGGGCTGCCTGCAGGCCGCACGCTGTGCGGCAGGGGCGCCGCGCGGGCACTCCCCGCAGGCGGGCGCCGCGCTGGTGGGTGCCGCGCGGGCCGCCTGCAGGACGCACGCTGCGCGGCAGGGGCACCGCACGGGCACTGCCCGCAGGCGGGCGCCGCGTGGGCTGGTGCCGCACGGGCCGCCTGCAGGCCGCACGCCGCGCGACAGGGCGCCGCCTGGGGCTGCCCGCAAGCCGTGAGCGCGTCGCACGGGTCGGTGCCGTGCGGGGGATTTCACCGCGCAAAGTCCGGGGATCGCACCCGGTCTCCCGTTTTTCGGCGTTTGAGTCGTCGTGAGTTTTAGTCGCTTAGTTGAGCTTACCCTTGTTCCTTCAGGAGTGCGGGAAGTTGTAGGCGACAGGCGCACGGTCACGGACGGGTCGAGCGTCGGACGACACGCACGAGGTGGGTACTCCTCCGGGGATTTCGAGGATAGGCATATATCGATAGAAATAACGTATTTGGGCAAAGGTGAATAATATGTGGATCATATAATTGTTTAACTAACCCTGCTGCACTGTTTTACTTACCGTTGATTATGAGGCTCTTGTTTTGCTACACGCACACCGGCAGTTTGGCCACCGCAAGGGTGTGCTTTTCCGGAAAAGTGGTACGTTGACCCGTGTACCCTACGTGACGGTGAGATAAGAAGGGGGCCCTCGGTAGGTGGGGGGTATGAGCGGTGATGCCGAGGCAGGGGCTCGGCAGTTTGGCCACCGCAAGGGTGTGATTTTCCGGAAAAGTGGTATGTTGACCCGTGTACCCCACGTGACGGTGACGTAAGAAGGGGGCCCTCGTAGGTGGGGGGTGTGAGCGGTGATGCCGAGGCAGGGGCTCGGCAGCCGAGGCAGGTGCTCGGCAGGGGACACCGGGGCAGGTACTCGGTGTGGTTGTCGGGAAAGGTGCCCGGGTTTTCTTGGTACAGGGTTTGGTTACTGTGGATTGTATTTAGAGGAGGACGGTTGCTCTAGTTATCGTGGTTTGCCTTGCTTTTAGCCCTTTTGCATATTATGTTATTTCTAGTCACTGACTTCCCACTCCGTGACAGGTTCGTCCAGGGGCGAGTGCTAGGGCGCTGGTGAGGCCGCTTGAGCGATGTTCTGCTGACTCTGAGTAACTGCAGATACAGTTGACTCTTTCCCTTGTTACTTTATTATTCAAGTTTGCTAGATGTGGATCGCGATACCCTCGTGGGGTCGATGTGGATGTTGGACTCTTCTTATGACTGTTGAACCAATGTGATTATAAATTTTCTACTTGGTCATTTTCTAACTACAAAAGAAAAAGAGACATGAAACTATTGCGAAAACCGTTTTTAAAACTTGGGTGTCGGGTGGGCACCATTTCCAAATTATGTGGGTTTATGCGATTTCAAAGAAAAATTGTTTTACAAAACCTGGCATCGGGTGGGTGCCGTATTTAAAAACCTTGTGGATTTATGTTATTGCGAAAACGGTTTTATAAAACCTGGGTGTCGTGTGGACACCGTTTTTAAACCCTGTGGTTTTATCCTTTCAAATCGACGGCCTCTATGTTAGATGTTGAAACTAGTGGTTTATGCATTGTGAATGGTTGTATGTGATTGAGGCCCGCTCTAGTGTGGTTAAAGGTCGATTGTGATGTATTATGTAGTAAGGACGTCGTGCATATAAAAAGGAGACTATGCCCGTTTGCAGAGTGAATTTGTATATGCGGCGGGTCTGTGCGCGCACTGGGGTAGATCTGTTTTCAAAAAATATATATTACGCTGATCTGGGAGCACCGGTGGCTCTCCTTCCGCGCGTTAGATCTACCCGGGGCGTGACAGTCAACCAATAGAAGAAGACTCACATCTCAATCAAGGCCGGTCTCAGTCACATAAGGAAACAACACGCGATGTATGCCATGGGCTGAAGGCATCAGCCGACAGGAGAAGCGGCTGACAAGAGGTTTAATTTAATACCTCACCCAATGTCAAATTTGGTTGAAAGCGGCCACCGGACCTCTCTAGTCAATCGACAAAAAAAGTGGGAATCGAAGTTAGATTCCGGATGCTCAAGCCAAAAAGGGAGGACTTTGAAGAAGTGCGAGATTTAGGCACAAATCTCGCAATTGACCCGGAACGGCGAGCGACGTCCAGCATTGGAAAGCGTCGAGATTTTCGCTCTGATGCAACGATGAGGGGACGAACCTAGACGGAAACACGCCTGTTATTCTTTTAGGAAGTTTCGACTTGAAAGAAAGCCATTCAAGACTTTACAATAATTCTCCTCAATTCACGTCGATAATTCAAATTGGCGCCTAAATAACTTGATCGGGACGTATATAAATACCCGAACCATCGATGGAAAAGGGGTCCGACAACCTCATAAGCCCGGTACTACCCCAGCTTCTTCATTTATCTAGGAGCAGGTTAACTTAAATTTTCATACCTGCATTTACTGCTTTCCTAGATGTAGGCTTAATTGCAATCCTTCTATCCCTGCCTTCTTCCTTGTATCCCTTTCTTCAAATCAATATAAAGTGTAAACCGGTCCATTCGGCCGTGTCTTTATTTTTGCATTTAGAGTGTAAACCGACTCATCAGCCGTGTCTTTATTTGCAATTATTTGCGCTTTAAAGTTACAATCGACTCCTCAGCCATACATTTATCTGTTTACTCGGTTTGGCTGTTCTAAGTCAAAACTGGTGATCCCTTTCTACCTCCGTAAACTCGCTTCGGCTGTCACCGGTCGAGCGGTCGTGAGAGTTACCAGAGGAGAAACCGGCCGAGCGGATCCCTCATCGGCCCGATCGCTTGATTGTTGGCACGCGGCACACTTCGACACCTCTGGAGGGTCACCCAGGGGCCGATCAGCGCAAGCCACATTTTGGCCCCAACAACTTTCTTGGCACGCCTGGTGGGACCCTCGGGTAATTTCTTACCTCTTCCTGCCAATAAAAAATGTCCGAGAACATGTAGTGTCCACGGTTTTTTCCTTCGAGTCAGTTCCGGTGTGTGTGTTATTTTTCTTATTTTTCTCGTGTCTATTTCATTGATTTTGGTTGTTGTAGAGCTTATTAAACGGAGAATGGCGATGCGATCAGATCGAAAATTCGATGAACGGATCTCCCGGTATGATTTTTTAAAGTTAATAGGTTGAAAAGGCTTTTTAAACACCCATTAATGCTTTGAGGTGTTTTAAAGTCTGTGCTGACGAATGAGGGGCGTTTCGGTTATCTTGGCATGCAAATCGAGAAAAAAATGGTTGAAAAACGGTTGGAAAATCTCTTATAAATATAAGGGGATCGGGGATCGGATTTATTTTACACATAAGAGAAAAGGAAGCAAGAAAATCCCTTATTCCAGTTTTTGAAAAGGATCGGTTCATCTTCTTCCTCGTTGTGCGTGTCGGAGCTCGAAGTTAGAAACGCCATCATCGTCGGAGGTCGGATTCGGGAACACCACCACCGTCAAAGACCGGAGATTGAAAATCGGAGTTTGGGATTCGCATTGTCTTCCCCGTCGTTAACAAGGTTGGTTCCTGGCTTTTTGTTGACACCGGTTTTGCTTTCGTGGGGTTTTTCGTGCTTTCGTTGGGTTTCTTGGGGTTTCCGTCGGAACTAGGGATTAGGGCAGAGTCGTCGCCGCCGCCGTTGGCTTAGACGGGAGGCTGCCGCTGCAGTTGACTTAGACAGGAGGCCGCCACCGTCGTTGATATAGACGGGAGGCCGCCGCCACCGCTGCCCGATAGCACGCCGCTGCTAGGAGCACAGCGCCGCTGACGCTAGTGTCACGCCCCGCGGTCGAAACTGCGACCCGGGCTCGCCAACAGATCCGCCGCCTGCATGGGACTTCCCGCACAGACGAAGCGACTAACTTGCAAATAAGATCTATAGCTAAACAAATATCAGAGCTGAAAAGAAACTAAAGCTATAGAATCAAAACTGAACATCTGAATCAACATACAATCAAAGATCCAAAAATACATAATCCTCTCACTATGAACATAAATACAACACAGACCGTCCAGTACAAAAGTGAAAACTCAAAATACAGGGTACCTCTACCTCTGACTCAGACAGACTCGGGTAAGAAACTAGTCGGCCACGCCCTTACCTCGATCTGCTGTCTCCGCACGAGCTGAACCCGGAACAGCCGCCTCAGGAAAACCTGTCACCACAGCGGGTGTGAGAACTACTACAAAAGGTAGTTCTCAGTGGGTACCGTCACCAATATCCACGGCATGCCCACTAAGTCCACTGGAGGCAAAACAAATAGATATGCAGAAAGATAATAAGAAAGCTGGAAATAAACTACAGCTAATATGCCTCAAGTATCATGCTCAAAGGAAAAACTTATCTAAGAACATGCTATGCATCCACTCGCTCACATAACCCAATCTCAGTGACTGCCACATCGGGTCAAGTCAAGCCTGCGCCCCCTAGTGTACCAACCAGGGCGTCCCATCGGACTATCTCAGTATCACGCAAAGCAACCTCTAGTGTATCAACTAGGCGCATCATCATCATCGCATCCGGAGCGTAACTCGAGGGGAGCGACCCCACCGAGCTCAAACGTGCCTCATCTGGCATAAAAAGCGGCATCTGCAGGCTACAATCCACAATCAAACAGATCGGAAACTCAAATACCAACATCCCACACTCATGTCTAGGGCGGAGAACACTCCACGACTCAATCTGATAAGCCCCCACAAACCCCAAGACACTAGCAACACATCCATTAAATCAAACAAAATCCACTCGGCCCCCAGGCACGAGGACATATGCACCCTGAACCCATGCCACCCCTCTGGCGATCTCACAATTTAAAAACCACCTTTAAAATGCCGATTTTTCTTAAAACGGTTTTCTTGATTTTTAAAATGATCCAGGTGCAAATATAATGCCAACTAATCATGAAATCTAGTGTCATACAGTACCAGGAGTATACTAAAAATAATCTGGGGTTCCGATGAATTTTCTGTAATTTTCTAGGCAACTATTAGATTTATCAACTATAAAAATAACATACTAGACATGATCAATATGCATACAGGAGCATTAGAGGGCATTCCATACAGTTTGGAAGAGTTTCCAACCCACCTAAAATGCTTTCTGTAGGCAAAGCCGAACTCGGGGAAGTGCCGAACCCTCAAACTGCCGAAACTCCGAAACCGCGCCACGCGCGCGCACACACTGTCGCGCGCCTCGGAAAAATCCCCGGAAGCTCAAACAATCTCCCGAGTCCTCCACAAAATTTCTGGGGCGCCCCGGCTCACTCCACTGTCAGCTCACAGCACGTGCGCATGCATGCATGCACCCTCGGCTCCGCGCAGTGCAACTCCAAAGCTCTCAGCCAAGCAGTTCCGGAACCAAGCTGCTGGTTCCGAAACTCAGGCTCCCAAAATCCGTTAGCAGGCTGAAGCTTCGTTTTTTTTGACGCCGCCAACTCACTTTTCGCCCCGGAAGCTCCCGCATCAATCCGAAACCTCCCGAACTCCACTATAATCATAAAATACACATGTCCCAAGTAGTTTCCACTCATCATGCACAACTGCGGAGTCGGAGCTCTATATCCAAATGCAGTACTCTACAGCTAGTGCGCTACCCGCATGGGGCGCCGCGCCGCGCTCTACAACACCGCCCGCACGGCGCGCCACTCTGCAGCACCAGCGCGCTAGGGCCGCCAGCCCACCAGCGCGCTAGGCTCGCAGCCCGCCAGGCCCGCCAGCGCCGCATGCATGGCTCCACGCGTCCGCATGTTTGTCGCCCGCTCGCCCGTATGCCGAGCCGCCTGCGCGCTGCGCTGCTCTTCTGCCGCCCGCGTCGCTGCCAGCGTTGTGCTGCCGCCAGCCCGTATGTTGTCGCCGCCACACGTGCAGCGCCACGCCAACCTTGCGCACCGCTTCGCATCGCCGCCAATGTCGAGCCGTCAAGCGTTTTTCCCGCCGTTTTGGCCGTCGGAATCCCGGTTTGACCACCGAATAGCGGAATTGACTTCCGATTGAGTTTTTGTTGACGATTTTTAGTGCGTTTTACCATCAGGAGGTCTTTTAGCTTGTTTTTCGTTGTGGGTCTCACCGACAAAGCGGTAGGAACCCGGACTCTTCTTTCGCCTCCGAGAGGTCCGCCATTTTTATCCGGACAAGGTTGCGGAGGCTTTGAAGGATTTTTGTACTCCGTTTTCATCACCGGTTGAGGTGCGTAACAGAACCGAGGTAGGGGACATTGTTGAACGGTGGTGTTCAACCCTCCTTTCCCTCTTGTTGTTTCTTTTGACATCGTTATTTTAAAATGGGAAGAAGGACATTGTCACGGCTATTGTGACGGAACGGTACATACGTAAAGGACACGGATGGACATTTGACATTATCGGCTTCAGTAACCACGATTTGTTACACGATTATGTGATCGTTAGGCTCATGGCACTGTCACGTACACCAGCAGTTTGGCCACCACAAGGGTGTACTTTTTTGAAGAAGTGGTCTGTATGACCCGTGATCCCTACGCGGCCATTGCGTGAGGGGACCCCCGCGGACATTGCGGAATCGCAGACATTGAGATAGGGGTTTGTTTAGCACCGGTTAGGTGAGCAGGTTTGAGGTATTGCCCTAGGTCAGAGGACCGATGAGGGGGGTATTTTCGGGTTTCGTGGTGGGAACCGAAAAAGAGGTATGGATGACTTGGGAGTTTCGGTTTCCGATTTGATATCCTATTTACTTTATCATACCTATATTTTGCATGTGATCATCGTTTTATCTGTTTTCCTTCCTACGATTTTTGTCACTGACTCCCACCATGTGACAAGTTCGAGCAGGGACGGGGGTGAGGCTACGGCTAGGGAGTGATTCGGTTTTCGTCATTCTAGTGACATTTTACTCCTCCCTTTTTGGTTACTACATTTGGTGATATACTTGCATGTGATGTGGACACTGTGTGTTGTGGACACTTTGTGGTGTGGATGTTAGGACATATGGACTCCTTGGATGGCTAGTGATCTTTTGGATTTGAATTTTATGGTTTTGTGGTTGCATTGGAATGTGAAAGCTTTTCAAAGTGATAAAACATCTACGAAATTTGTTTTCAAAACTGAGTGTCGGGTAGGCACTGCTTTAAAACTTTATAGTTTTATCCTTTCAACTTGGAGTATGCCGTGTGGGCGATGTTCTCTTGTACGATTCAAAAGACTAGCCTATCTCTTTATTTAGCACTTTATGTATGAAAAACTAGTTGTGGTTGATATATGTATTTTGTGCGACGTCGTGCATATATAGGGGAGACTCTGTCCATTTGTGTAGAGAGATCTTATATATGTGGCGGGTCTGGGCACGTACCGGGATGAAAGACTTAAAAAAAAAAAAATAGGGTCATTTTCTACTTTTAAACCTCTCGCGGAGCGTGACAGATTAAGATGGTATCAGAGCGAAATGGCATCAACCACAAAGTTTTCTCGTTATAAAGTATGCATATGTCCAATATCCACGGTATTTGATAATTCATGCGGTTGACCAATGTAATTGTTACGGAATTTGAGTTGGCGTATTTCGTGAATTCGGTTAAGTCTTGAAGATTGAAGATAAAGAAGGTTGGATCATATAATTCAATCTCATGAAAGAAGAATTCAAAAGGATCAGGTATGTTTAACTAATTATCTTTGGTGATCCGAATACTTCTTATAGTGTAGAAACACTTGGATGAATTTCTAATTGCATAAAAATCAAAAACTGGACATGGGACATGTTCAGGATCCGGATCAGACACTTCAATCCGGATCCCAAGGGTGTTTGTTCATACGCAAATTCAATCCGGATCGTAGCCTCCTTTGATCCGGATCCCGAACACTGGTTTTACCATGATTTATGAACGATCCGGATCAGGCTTTTCAATCCGGATCCCGAACGTTGGTGTTTGGTGAAATTGTATGAACGATCCGGATCAAGCACTTCGATCCGGATCCCGAACCTTTGTTTTTCTGGAAACTGTCTGTCTCGCTACTGCAATCCGGATCGCCGAAGTCCGATCCAGATCGCCGTCCTGAAAAATATCAGAAAAGGTTAGTTTTTGATTCTTATCCTCTTCCAATGGTTTCTAACCTATATATAGACCCTTTAATTCATCTTTTAGGGTAACGACGCAAAAGGCTGCATAATCTTATTAAATCAAAAGACGGCCATATAAATCCACATATAGAGAAGAAAGGAAATCAATAGATTTAATCTTATGTTTCTTCATCTATATTGATTGATTTGATTCTAGGTTTTCATACTCACATTTTGAGTAGAATCAAATCAATGAATACTTAGATGGTATTTTCGATCTATTTCTAATCTAAGTATTCGGCGGATCATCACCACCCAAAAACAACGATTTCCCCAAAATCGGCGCGTGGACTCGCGTGGCCTTGTGGATTCAAGGTGCTACCGCTCTCGTGGATTCGAAGCGAGGTACGTTCGTGGATTCGAAGCGTACTACAAGGTGAAGACCGTGGATTCGGTCGGACGTCGTGGATTCGACGTTGGACGTCGTGGATTCGGCGTTGGACGCAGATTGTGGATTCGAGAAGCGTTGCGGAGCGAGCGGAGAAGATCAACTAGGAGCGTATAGAAAAAGGTTGAATCGTCTGTGAGTACGGTATATCACCTTTGTACGTGTTATAATTCTAGTGGATTTCACCGTGTTATCGGTCCCGTGGTTTTTTACTCCGGTTTGGAGTTTTCCACGTAAAAATCTCTGCGTGTTATTTATTTTTCCGCATTGGGTTTTATATCGCAAAGATTTTTGAGTGTTTACTGTTTACACCTATTCACCCCCCTCTAGGTGTTTTTTCCCCTATTTAGATCCAATTATACATAACCCAACAAGTGGTATCAGAGCGGGAATAGGGTTGTAAACAATGGTTGAAGGTGGAAACATCAACAGACCCCCGTTCTTCGATGGAACAAATTATGCCTACTGGAAAGTACGGATGAAAGCCTTTTTAATTTCCATCGACGAACGGGTGTGGCAATCAATTGAATTAGGATGGTCTAATCCAACTGAAATTCTTGCTGATGTTCGCACCATCAAACCTAGGTCGAAATGGACCAAGGAAGAGATAGATTCTTCTTCTTACAATGGCAAAGGGATTAACGCTTTATTTAATGCTTTGTCGCAAACAGAGTTCTCTCGCGTCTCGGCATGTGAGACTGCGAAAGAAATCTGGGATGTTCTTCAAGTTACGCATGAGGGAACTAACCTTGTGAAGATTCAGAAACTGCAATTGCTTACGAGCAAGTTTGACTCTATTTTCATGGCAGAAAATGAATCTTTCACAGACTATTACACACGATTGCAAGACATCGTAAACTCATGTGCTAACTTGGGAGAGAAGATTCCAGAATTTAAAGTTGTAAGAAAAATATTAAGAACTCTTCCTGAAAGATTTCGATCCAAGGTTACGGCCATTGAAACTATTAAACACCCGGACGAAATCCGTGTAGAAGAATTAGTTGGTTCATTACAAATTTATGAAATGACATTTCCTACTAACTATTCTTCTCGAAAAGAATCCTCTTCTAAGTCTTCAGGTTATGCGTTGAAAACAACAAAAGAAGAAGACGCGGATTCATCCTCCTCAGACGATGATGTAAACCTATCTATGGAGGACTTTGAGAAGCAGCTTGCTCTCTTGGCATTTCGCCGAAACTTTCGAAGGGGTAACTCAAGCAAAACTCCATCCTTCGTAAAGTCGAAGAAAGGCAAAGGTTCTTCAAGTTTCAAACCAAGAAAGCAAGAGGGTTTTTCTAAGGATAAGAAAAGCTCAGAAGGACAAGTCCAATGCTTCAAGTGCCGAGGGTACAGCCATATCTCAACGGAGTGTCCTAATAAGAATCCGTCAAAGAAGAAAGCGATGCAAGCCGTCACTTGGGATGACACCTCATCGTCAAATGAGTCATCGTCAAGTGATGAAGAAGATAACGCAACGGCGTTCCACGCGTCCACATCCTTCATGTGCTTAATGGCTAATACATCCGAGTCATTGTCCAACTCCACTGTTGAAAAGATTGCAACGGACGATGAATCGGATAACTCAGAAGGTGAAGACTTTGCTCTTGCCTACCATAAGCTTTTGAGGGATTCAAAGAAACTGGCAAAGCAAAACAAGAGTTTGAGAGGGAGATTGCAGGATCTCGAAGAAGAAGCAAAAAGAGCAACTTCTCTCTCAAACGCTCTTGAAGCGGAAAGGGATAATCTGATTAAAATAAATGTTTCCCTTCAAGAGTCCAATGAGCAATTCGAGAAGAATTATGTAGATATGGTGAACAAAGCGAATTACTTCTTGAAGCTCAACGGGGAGGCTCGACAGGAAAAATTGGAAATGACAGAGACCATTCTCCAACTCAAGGATGACTTACAGCGATTTTCATCAGGAAGGAGTAAGTTGGATAAGCTTCTTGGTCTTGGTCAATCAAACAAATTCGGCCTCGGATACAATCGAACTAAAGACAATTTTAGTTCGGTTTGGACAGTCTTTGTGCCCCAGTCGGTATCTCCTCCTCCGACACCGGAATTGACGACAAACAACGACAACAAACCTATTTCCCCCTCTTCGGAATCGTCAAGCATCAAGGTATGTTTTCGTTGTGGTATTGCAGGGCACATAAGGAGAAATTGCAAGATGGGAGTCAAAGGCTCAACTCAAGCACTTCTTGCAACGACTACCAAAAGGGTGATTCCTCGGAAATGAAATGCAAATTATTCGAAAGGAAAGAACATTGGTAGTACATCAAACAAGACGACAACGTCAAGGAAAAGCGATGGATCAAACAAGACGCTTTCACCAAAGGTATCAACTTCACAATCATATCCGACGTACACCAAAACTCAAAAGGTTTGGGTTCGCAAAGGTGAATTCTTCTTTTATACTTGAATCTCGTCGGTACCAAACGGCCCTTAGAATTATTGCATATGGATCTTATGGGGCCGACACGTCAACCATCCTTGGGAGGTAAATGGTATATTTTCTTATTGGTTGATGATTTCTCTAGATACTCATGGGTAGCATTTTTAAAAGAGAAAGCTGATATTTTTTATTCTTTTCACGAGATTTGCCTTCATATTATGATTGAAAAGAATGAAAAGATCATTCGTGTTAGAAGTGATAGAGGTGGAGAATTCATAAATTCTAAATTCATTGATTTTTGCACTTCCAATGGCATTAAACATGACTTCTCAGCACCCTATACACCTCAACAGAATGGTGTAGTCAAGCGCAAAAACAGGGTTGTACAAGAGATGGCACGTGTTATATTTCATAGCCGGAATTTACCGTTATATTTTTGGGCTGAAGCTGTGAACACTGCAATCTATGTTATTAATCGAGTTTATTTGCGCCCGGGAACGTTAAATACACCATATGAACTATGGTTTTGTAGAAAGCCAAACATCAAATATTTTCGTATCTTTGGGAGTCGGTGTTACATTTTACGTGACCGCAAAAATCTTGGAAAATTTGACTCTCGAAGTGACGAAGGGATTTTCATGGGTTATTCTACAAATAGTAGAGCATATCGGGTATTTAACTTGGAATCTAAAACGATCGTAGAATCCATAAATGTTAAAGTAGACGAAGCTTTCCACTTTGCATCTGATAAATCTACCCCTGATATCTCTCTTGATGATGATACTCCTGTAAATGCATCTTCTCATGATAATACTTCCAATATTAATGATGCATCTAATGGTTCTTCAAGTTTATCTGATGTGCAGGAATCATCTCATGTACCTCCGAGCACTCCTTTACCTCAAACGTTACGCATCTCCAAGGATCATCCTGAATCAAACATTATTGGAGACCCACAAGAAGGAGTCAAAACTCGGAGACAGTTGGTTTGTGGATTCGCTTGTTACGTTTCCATGATCGAACCAAAGAACGTCGATGAAGCTCTCCAGGATGACTACTGGATTGAAGCCATGCAGGAAGAGCTCCATCAGTTTGAACGCAACAAAGTCTGGGAATTAACGACGCCTCCGAAGCAACACAATGTGATCGGTACTAAATTGATTTTCAAGAACAAGAAAAATAAGGATGGTACCATCATCAGGAACAAAGCACGTTTAGTTGCTCAAGGCTACTCTCAAATAGAAGGTATAGACTTTGATAAAACGTTCGCCTCTGTAGCTAGACTCGAGTCCATTCGTATCTTATTCGCTATTGCTTGTCACTTTAAAATAAAACTCTTTCAAATGGACGTTAAGAGCGCGTTTTTAAATAGGTTTTTAAATGAGGAAGTTTATGTGGCTCAACCGAAAGGTTTTGTAGACTGTAAACTACCTAACCATGTTTTTCGTTTGAAAAAGGCTCTTTACGGTTTAAAACAAGCACCGCGAGCGTGGTACAAAAGGTTGACAAAGCACCTTTTGGAGAAGGGCTATACTCGAGGGGGAGCAGACAGGACTCTCTTTGTGAAGCATTATCAAAATAACTTTATTGTTGCGCAAATCTATGCCGATGACATTGTATTTGGAGCAACAAAGGATAATGATGCTTCTAAATTCGCAGAAACCATGGAAAGCGAATTTGAGATGTCTATGATGGGCGAACTGACATACTTTCTTGGATTGCAAGTGAAACAAAATGGTGAAGGCATCCATCTGTGTCAATCCAAGTATGCAAAGGAGTTGGTAAAGAAATTCGGATTAGAAGATTCTAAAGATTTTTTCCTACTCTTATGGGAACTAGCAATAAGGGATTAGGAAGTGAATCTCTTAGTGATAGTGTAGACGAGAAACTCTATCGAAGTATGATTGGAAGTCTACTCTACCTCACAGCTAGTCGCCCGGACATATCCTTTAGTGTTGGGATCTGCGCGAGATATCAGTCAGCACCAAAGGAGGATCACCTGAAAGCGGTGAAATGGATCATTCGGTACGTCAAAGGAACTGTAAACTTCGGAATTTGGTATCCTATGAGAACAAGTCTTGACATTATAGGATATTCAGATGCCGATTGGGCAGGATCAGTGGATGATCGGAAAAGTACGAGTGGTGCATGTTTTTATCTTGGCCATTGCCTTGTTGCATGGCATAGTAAAAAGCAAAAATACATTGCACTCTCGACTGCCGAAGCAGAATACATCTCAGCGGGTAGTTGTTCAACTCAACTCATTTGGATGAAAAGCGTGTTGAGCGACTTCCGGATTTCAGCAACTTCGGTAACTGTTTTATGTGACAACACTAGTGCTATAAACATTTCAAAAAACCCTGTGTTGCACTCAAGAACAAAACACATTGAACTTAGATATCATTTTCTTAGAGAGCTAGTTGAATCAAATATTCTTCAAATTTCCTACATTTCAACTGAAGATCAATTAGCTGACTTTTTAACAAAACCTTTGGATCAAAAACGTTTTATTCATTTGCGTAAAGCAATTGGAATGCTTTCCTTGAAATAACCTCTTTTTGAAACTCTTGTTTAGGTTAGGTTTTGTTTTTGTGTTTTTGTTCATTATCTATGCTTAGACATAGAACATTAATTGAGCACTAGTTTTATTGACTTTAACTGCATCTTTTTATATGTTTAGAAATTTATTATGCTTTGGATATCATAATAATTCATTTGATGCAATGATCATTTATGTGAATTAAATCATCTTTGTGTTGATCAAAGTCAATTTCCCTCTCAATGATCTCTTGGTATAGTTTTTATCTTATTTGACTGTTTAGTCGAGTATGAAATCGAGATCAATTTTTGGTTGAATACTTTATATCTTAAATAATTGATAGCCAATTGAAGGGGAGTCAAAGAAAAAGTGTTATGCTCAAAAGATGTGGAAAAAGTTACATCCCAATGAGGAGTGTGAAAACTACCACCACATGGAGGAAAGAGCTACCACCTCGGTCGTCCGAGTACTGTGTGCAGCTACCACATGTATACCAAGCAAGGTTTTTCAAGTTTGATTAAATAAAGTGCATGTTGAAATACTTGACTCTGTCAAAATTTCAAGGTTGGTATAAGGTGGGAATTTTTATGAAAGATGCTCAAAGAGCCACTCCTTACAATAAATTGACTAGATATATTATCTAACTTATCTGGGATTTCAGACATCTATTGATCTTGGTATTTCATTTTCTTTACCAAATTGATGATTTGATAAAGGCATTACTCATAAGATCATGTTAGATGTGATTGAAGTTGTTCAACTTTAAGGGATTTAATTTTTATAAATCTTCATTTCGTTATTTCGCTATTATTGATAGATTTAGTATAATCTATTTCTTTTGATATGAAATGATGATTTTTCATTTAAAGTTGATACACAAAAGTGCTTACAATCTTTTTTTGGATTTTCTAGAATTTTTCTGAATTTTTCTGAAGAAAAAGTTGAAGCCGATCCGGATTGGACAAGCCGATCCGGATCCCGAACGCAGGTATTCTCTGCGGGTAGCCGATCCGGATCGGAATCACGAACTGATCCGGATCGCGGCTAGGGTTTTATATAGAACAAAAGGGTTTTGATTTCTTTTTACTTCAATCTTTTGTTCAAAAGCCTCCAGAGCTTCTCTCTCTAGAATTCATCCATCTTGGAAGCTTTCAAACTCAAGTTCTTCGATTCCAAGTAAGTTTTATTGATCAAAATCTCGGTTTTTCACAGTTTTTCATATTCTTCCTCAAAACGTGATGAAATTTCTGTATCTTTTTCGTTTGTGGATGGTTTTTGATCAAATTTCTTTTGAAATAAGAACTCTGGATAGATTAGTTTTGATTATATGCTAGGTATTCTAATGATAAACGGATTTTTGGCCTTCGATTTCAAAAAATTTCGGTTTTAGGGCATATAATGGGAATTTTCGAAAATCATGCGATTGATCTATTTTTAAAATTCTTTTTGCAAAACTAATTTGATTCTTAGTCTCTCTACACGATAATGATTGTTTGGGTACAATTTTTCAAATTTTTGAAAATTAACAAGTTTTCGTGTTCTTGAGTTGTTGCTCACAGGATTTCTTTTCACAAGTAATAGCAACAATGACGTTTTCATGGATCATCTTTCTGCTAATTGCAATGGTACACACTCGAGCAACAAACAAACTGAAAAGAGCTAAGAAAACTCAACGGAAAGGTGAGTTTCTTCTTGTCAGCGATTCAGAGGCTGAAGCAGATAATCAAGAAGTAGATTAGGACAAATTGTCGGATGATGAATCAATGCCTGTTCAACCTAAGCAAAAGACTTTCGACACATCACAAGGTAAAGCGCCAATGGCATCCTCTATCTCTATGAAAAGAAAGAGACTGGCTCGACGGTTTGGACGGGCACGAGGTTTCGAGATTAACGAACCAATAGTTCCGGATTCTCCACCCCGTGAGGAACAAGTGTTCGTTAATGCAGATCGCCTAAGGGCATTTGAGAATCGTGAATGCATTGGCGAAAGACATGTTAATGTCAAAGCCTTGAAGGAACGATCTTCGCTATTTGGGACTCTGTATGACCAGACAGGTCTTGCTCCCATTTGCAATTTTCCCGAAACCACTAGGTATTGTCTTCACTCAGTAAGGATGTTTTATCAAAATGCTTGTTATCTAGTTGATCAGGAGAGCGGACGTCGAGAATTTCAAACATTGGTTAAGAATGTTAAGATTAAAGTAACACCTCAACTGATTGGAGAGGCTTTAGGGATGACGGCCAGAGCTGATGGGGCTCATTATCTGAAAAGTCAAATCTTCACCACCAACTCCTGGAGAGTGGTAGTTGATGGAATCTGTCTTCCCGATACTCTGTCGGCAGGAAACTCCGTCTTTTCAAAAGAGCTTCGACCAGAGTATCGCTACTTGAACTTCATTGTTTGTTATAACGTCCTTCCAAATATGAATACAAAGGTTCTTCGGTGGGATAGGATGTTATTCCTTTATCTTCTTGGAAACCCCTCAGCGGCAATGGGAGCAAACTTAAATATTCCTTACGTCATTTGGTCAAGGATGGCACGTTATGTGGAACATGCTCACCCCTCAGAGAGACTTCCCTATTCAATGATCATTATGCACATTTTTCGAAAATTTAAAGTTGACACAAGTGCGAGTTCCTACATGCACAGTCTAGGAACGATCAATGAAACAACTATTGTAAAGTCTCTCTCAACAAAACAAGATGAGCCCCCATCACCTCCTCACCGACGAAGAGCTCAACAACAAGCAACAACCTCTGCACCAGCTGCACCACCTCCAGTTCAACCAGCACATGCAGCACAACAAGCACCTCCATCGACATCCGATGATGATGCATCGGTTACCTCTATTTATAAAGAACAGCAAAGGCTCTCCAACGAGCAAGAACGCATATCGAATGAACTGATTGAAGTAAAGGAAGAAATAAAAAAGGTCAACAAGAAGCAGTCATCCATGAACAAACGATTAAAGAAAATCTTCCAAATACTCGGCTGCATCAGTTCGGATGAATCTGAGTAATCCCTATCCTTTTAATCTTTTCCTGTGCAGGTTTTAAGTTTTAGTTTTTAGTTTTAATTCTCACAGTTTTGGTTCTTGAACTTGTTAACTTTTCTCTCCGTTTTGGTAATTTTGGCTAACTTTGTGACAAAAAGGGGGAGAGAATATTAGAACAGTTGAACAATGAAACTATGATTGTCCAGTTGTGAACCATGAAGGTAAGTAGAACTTCAACTTTTGGTTTTCGGTTTTCTTTTGTGATTGCATGCATGCCTCGACTTACTATTCGATTAACTATTTGGGCATGTAATATAACTAACAAGTTGATGTTCACTAACAAGTTTGTGACATTTGGATTTTGATTGCATAGAAGATATGTTGGTGTTTAACTATGATCAAATTAAATATCTGAATATATAAATGTCATGGTAAGTATAAATGAGTATAAACTTCATTTCTTTGTGTGGTTTTTGAATGACATGTGACATCCCCAGAATTTGGATTAGTCCTCTATATAAATGATATAATAGGACTAAATCTCTAACCCGGCTATAGCATTTTGGATGGTAGCAAGATCCAAGAGGAACATGAGAGTTAAGCGTGTTAGAGCTAGAGTAGTTCTAGGATGGGTGACCCCCTGGGAAGTGGGGCGTCACAGTTGGTATCAGAGCCATTCACCAGCCGGAAATGTGAGATGAGTCTCGGCTGAGCCAGGGTTATATAGCGGGTAGAGCGAGGCTCCCCGGCTAATGACCGTTGTGGGTGGAGTGCAGCTCCCCACAAGGTCGGCTAAGGCTAGCGAGATGAGTCTCACATCGCCTGGTGGTTGTGAGTGTGCTTGAGCCTGACGTGGACGTCAGGGCTTAAAGGGGGGAAGAATGTGACATCCCCAGAATTTGGATTAGTCCTCTATATAAATGATATAATAGGACTAAATCTCTAACCCGGCTATAGCATTTTGGATGGTAGCAAGATCCAAGAGGAACATGAGAGTTAAGCGTGTTAGAGCTAGAGTAGTTCTAGGATGGGTGACCCCCTGGGAAGTGGGGCGTCACAGTACCCATTGAGAACTCCCTTTTGGTGTAGTTCTCACACCCATTGGGGGTTCCCCCCCCCTTCTTGCTGTGACGCCCCACTTCCCAGGGGGTCACCCATCCTAGAACTACTCTAGCTCTAACACGCTTAACTCTCATGTTCCTCTTGGATCTTGCTACCATCCAAAATGCTATAGCCGGGTTAGAGATTTAGTCCTATTATATCATTTATATAGAGGACTAATCCAAATTCTGGGGATGTCACATTCTTCCCCCCTTTAAGCCCTGACGTCCACGTCAGGCTCAAGCACACTCACAAGCACCAGGCGATGTGAGACTCGTCTCGCTAGCCTTAGCCGACCTTGTGGGGAGCTGCACTCCACCCACAACGGTCATTAGCCGGGGAGCCTCACTCTACCCGCTATATAACCCTGGCTCAGCCGAGACTCATCTCACATTTCCGGCTGGTGAATGGCTCTGATACCAACTGTGACGCCCCACTTCCCAGGGGGTCACCCATCCTAGAACTACTCTAGCTCTAACACGCTTAACTCTCATGTTCCTCTTGGATCTTGCTACCATCCAAAATGCTATAGCCGGGTTAGAGATTTAGTTCTATTATATCATTTATATAGAGGACTAATCCAAATTCTGGGGATGTCACATGACATAAAATTCTTGAGGTATCTAACGATTTCTTTTGTCAAGAATGATTTCTGTTGCAGAGAGTACAGATGTCTAAGTCTAGAGTCTGTTTTAGGAGTTTAACTTATGTATCTATCTTTATTTGGATCTCTTTGTAAATTTTTGTTGTATGGTGATATCAACAAAAATATCTTTTTGAATTTTCTTAAGTGGATTTGTGTTTTGTCACGAAACCGCCAAAGGGGGAGATTGTTACGGAATTTGAGTTGGCGTATTTCGTGAATTCGATTAAGTCTTGAAGATTGAAGATAAAGAAGGTTGGATCATATAACTCAATCTCATGAAAGAAGAATTCAAAAGGATCAGGTATGTTTAACTAATTATCTTTGGTGATCCGAATACTTCTTATAGTGTAGAAACACTTGGATGAATTTCTAATTGCATAAAAATAAAAAACTGGACATGGGAGATGTTCAGGATCCGGATCAGACACTTCGATCCGGATCCCGAAGGGTGTTTGTTCATACGCAAATTCAATCCGGATCATAGCCTCCTTTGATCCGGATCCCGAACACTGGTTTTACCATGATTTATGAACGATCCGGATCAGGCTTTTCAATCTGGATCCCGAACGTTGGTGTTTGATGAAATTGTATGAACGATCCGGATCAGACACTTCGATCTGGATCCCGAACCTTTGTTTTTCTGGAAACTGTCTGTCTCGCTACTGCAATCCGGATCGCCGAAGTCCGATCAGGATCGCCGTCCTGAAAAATTCCAGAAAAGGTTAGTTTTTGATTCTTATCCTCTTCCAATGGTTTCTAACCTATATATAGACCCTATAATTCATCTTTTAGGGTAACGACGCAAAAGGCCGCATAATCTTATTAAATCAAAAGACGGCCATATAAATCCACATATAGAGAAGAAAGGAAATCAATAGATTTAATCTTATGTTTCTTCATCTATATTGATTGATTTGATTCTAGGTTTTCATACTCACATTTTGAGTAGAATCAAATCAATGAATACTTAGATGGTATTTCCGATCTATTTCTAATCTAAGTATTCGGCGGATCATCACCACCCAAAAACAACGATTTCCCCAAAATCGGCGCGTAGACTCGCGTGGCCTTGTGGATTCAAGGTGCTACCGCTCTCGTGGATTCGGAGCGAGGTACGTTCGTGGATTCGAAGCGTGCTACTGGGTGAAGACCGTGGATTCGGTCGGACGTCGTGGATTCGACGTTGGACGTCGTGGATTCGGACGCAGATCGTGGATTCGAGAAGCGTTGCGGAGCGAGCGGAGAAGATCAACTAGGAGCGTATGGAAAAAGGTTGAGTCGTCTGTGAGTACGGTATATCACCTTTGTACGTGTTATAATTCTAGTGGATTTCACCGTGTTGTCAGTCCCGTGGTTTTTTATTCCGGTTTGGAGTTTTCCACGTAAAAATCTCTGCGTGTTATTTATTTTTCCGCATTGGGTTTTATGCCGCAAAGATTTTTGAGTGTTTATTGTTTACACCTATTCACCCCCCTCTAGGTGTTTTTTCCTCTATTTAGATCCATTTATACATAACCCAATAGTAATAACCAAACTCCCCAGCCATGAGAGAGCATGAGTTTTTCAGTGTCGTCTTGTCGATTTTGTACAGTTTTGGTGGTGGTCATTTTCGTCGGTTTTGCATGGCTTTGTGTTGATCATTTTTGTTTGCCGACCCCATTGATTATGTATACATAGTATGGCTCATACTAGAACGTTGATTGATGGCGGAGGAGAGGATGGGGCGAGGCCGACTGCCGCCAAGGCTACTTTTGCCGCAGAGAACCGATTGCTTCGGCAACAGGTTCAAGATTTGTCGAGATAGTTGTCGGCGCTCAGTGAGATAGTACAACAGATAGCCCGCCAGACGGCGACACTGGCTACTACTACCCAGCTTCCTACTCCCGAGCCAGTTTTACCTGAGGCACATGCGCCGGCAGCAGGTGGTGACGATGGTACTCGTACTCAGACTACCATGGCAGGGGCATCAGCGGTTCCGACGATAGTACCCTCGGACATTCCTTTACCAGCAGCTCAGGGGCCGATGCCGGGAGCTATTATTTGTGGTGGGGCACATACAGTTACAATTTGTCCTCAAAGGCAGGATCATTGTTTTCATTGTGGGAAACAGGGGCACTTCAGATCTAACTACCCACTGAACCAGGGGATAGCATCGTCGACAGCATCTACTCCTTCACCATAGCGACAAGGCCGGGGAAGGTCTCCTATAGTGCAGTCAGGACGCCCTCTGACCCCTCGACGGGAGGAGAGGGTACCGTAGCAGCAGCAGTAGGCAGGTGGGAGAGTTTATTCCATGACTCAGCAGGGTACGGACCCGCAAGTGGACATGGTCGTAGGTATTGTTTTACTTTCTGACATTCATGCTAGAACATTATTCGATATCGGAGCATCCCACTCATTTGTATCGCGTACCTTTGCTCATACTCATGGCTTTGAGGTGAGACCCCTTCCTAGAGTGTTATCAGTTTTGACCCCGGGGCCACCTATGGAAGCCGATACCTTTGTGCCTACTGGCCCAGTAAAGCTGGGCAATCGAGTTTTCCCGTGGAATCTTGTGGTTGTTCCGATCAGAGAGTTCGACTTGGTACTTGGCATGGATTGGTTAGCCCGATACTTTGCAGTGATTGATTGTGAGAGGCGGCAGGTGCATCTGCGAGAACCTAGATACCCGGAACTTGTTTTCCAATGTTACGGATTTTGTTTTGGCGCATTTCGTGAAAGTGTTAAGTCTTGAAGATTGAAGATGAATGAAGTTTGGATCATATACCTCAATCTCAAGAAAGAAGAATTCAAAAGGATCAGATAAGTTTAACTAAATATTTTTGGTGATCCGAATACTTCTTGTAGTGGAGAAACACTTGGAAGAATTTTTTATCGCATAAAAATCAAGAACTGGACATGGGACATGTTCAGGATCCGGATTAGACAGTCTGATCCGGATCCCGAAGGGTGTTTGTTCATTGGCAAATCCGATCCGGATCATAGTCATTTCGATCCGGATCCCGAACATGGGAATTTGCTGAAATTCATGAACGATCCGGATCGTGCATTACAATCCGGATCCCGAACCCTGTTTCTCTGGAATTGCCTGACTCGTTACGACGATCCGGATCACAGCTAATCCGATCCGGATCGCCGTCGTGAAAATTTCCAGAAACGGACAGTTTTTGATCCTTATCTTCTTCCTAGGGTTTCTAACCTATAAATAGACCCTATGATTCTTTTTCTAGGGTTAATCCAGATAATCCACATAAGCCGTCATCTTTTATACGGCCTAAGATCCACATATAGAGAAGAAAGGAAATCATTAGATATTACTCTATGTTTCTTCATCTATATTGATTAGTTTGATTCTAGGTTTTCATACTCACATGTTGAGTTGAATCAAACTAATGAATACTTAGATGGTATTTCCTATCTATCTTTGATCTAAGTATTCGGCGGATCATCACCACCCAAAAACAACGATTTACCCCAAAATCGGCGCGTGGACTCGCGTGGCCTTGTGGATTCAAGGTGCAACCGCTCTCGTGGATTCGGAGCGAGGTACGTTCGTGGATTCGAAGCGTGCTACTACTGGGTGAAGACCGTGGATTCGGTCAGACGTCGTGGACTCGACGTTGGACGCCGTGGATTCGGCGTTGGACGCAGATCGTGGATTCGAGACGCGTTGCGGAGCGAGCGGAGAAGATCAACTAGGAGCGTATGGAAAAGGTTGAGTCGTCTGTGAGTACGGTATATCACCTTGTACGTGTTTTAATTCTAGTGGATTTCACCGTGTATCGGTCCCGTGGTTTTTTACTCCGGTTTGGAGTTTTTCCACGTAAAAATCTTGCGTGTTCATTTATATTTCCGCATTGGGTTTTTATTGCGCATGATTTTTTGAGTGTTTATTGTTTACACCAATTCACCCCCCTCTAGGTGTTTTTTTCCCCTATTTAGATCCATTATTACATATAACCCAACAAGTGTATCAGAGCGGGAATAGGGTTGTAAACAATGGTTGAAGTGGGAAACCATCAACAGACCCCTATTATTTGATGGAACAAAAATTATGCGTACTGAGAGTACGGATGAAAGCCTTTTTAATTTCCATCGACGAACGGTGGTGGCAAATCAAGTGAAATTAGGATGGTCTAATCCAACTGAATTATTGCTGATGTTCGCACCATCAAAACCGAGGTCGAAGTGGACCAAGGAAGAGTTAGATTATCTTCTTACAATGGCAAGGGATTAGATGCTATTTTTAATGCCTTATCCAGAACTGAATGCTCTTCGCGGCTCGGCAGTGAGACTGCGAAAGAAAGTCTGGGATTTCTTCAGGTTACACATGAGGGAACTAACCTCGTGAGAGGATTCAAAATCTGCAAATGCGTTACGAGCAAGATTTGACTCTATCCTTGCATGGCAGAAAATGAATCTGTCACGGACTACTATACACGATTGCAAGACATCGTAAACTCATTGCTAACCTGGGAGAGAAGATTCCAGAATTTAAGGTGTAAGAAAGATCTTAAGAACTCTTCCTGAACGATTTCGCCCAAAGGTTACAGCCATTGAAACTATTAAACACCCGGACGAAATGCGTGTAGAAGAATTAGTTGGTTCATTACAAACTTATGAAATGACATTTACTACTAACTATTCTGGAAAGGCATCCTCTTCTAAGTCTTCAGGTTATGGTTTGAAAACAACAAAGAAGAAGAACGGATTCATCCTCCACAGACGATGACGAGAACCTATCTATGGAGGAATTTGAGAAGCAGCTCGCTCTCTTGACAAGGAAGTTTTGCCGCAACTTTCGAAGGGGTAATTCAAGTAAAACTCCATCCTTCGGAAAGTCGAAAGAAGGCAAGGGTATTTCAAGTTATAAGTCAAGAAAGCAAGGAGAACTTTTCAAAGGATAAGAAAAGTTCAGAAGGACAAGTCCAATGCTTCAAGTGCCGAGGATACGGCCATATCTCAACGGAGTGTCCAACAAGAATCCGTCGAAGAAGAAAGCGATGCAAGTCGTCACATGGGATGACAACTCAACGTCAAATGAGTCATCCTCAAGTGATGAGAAAAGAAAGCGCAACGGCATTCCACGCGTCCACATCTTCACCCTTCATGTGCTTAATGGCAAGTACTTCAGATTCATTGTCCAACTCCTCCGGGTGAAAAACGCAAGGATGATGAATCAAGTAATCTGAAGGTGAAGATTTTGTTTAGCCTACCACAGACTTTTACGGGATTCAAAGAAACTGGCTAAACAAAACAAGGGTTGAGAGGGAGATTACAGGATCTCGAAGAAGAAGTAAAAGGGTAAATTCTCTCTCGACGATCTTGAAGTGGAAAGGGATAACTGTTAAAAGAAATGTTCCCTTCAAGAGTCCAATGAGCTTTTTGAGAAGGAACATACAAAACTGGTGGATAAAGCGGATCACTTCTCAAAGCTCTACATCGAGGCCCAACAAGGATAACTGGAAATGACAAAGACCATTCTCCAACTAAAGGATGACTTAAAGAGATTTCTTCTGGAAGGAGTAAGTTGGATAAGCTTCTTGGTCTGGTCAAACAAATCGGTTCGGCCTCGGGTACACTCAAACTGGAAACAGTCCAAGTTCGAGTGGGACAGTTTTTGTGCCTCAGTCGGTATCTCTCCTCCGACACCGGAATTCAGACAAACAACGACAACAAGCTAGTTCTTTCTCTTCGGGATCGTCAGCGCAAAGGTATGTTTTCGTTGTGGTATTTCAGGGCACATAAGGAGATATTGCAAGATAGGAGCCAAACGCTCAACTCAGACATTTCTTGCAACGACTACCAAAAAGGGTGATTCCTCAGAAATCAAATGCAAATCATAAAGGAAAAGAGACTTGGTAGTTCACCGCACAAGACGACATCATCAAGGAAGCATCGATCTAAACAAGACGCCTTCACCTAGGAGAATAACCTCACGACCATTACCGACGCATTCGAAAAAGTTTGGTGCGCAAAGGTGAAATCTTCCCTTGTCTTGTTACTAATGTTTCCTTGCATGCATATGATAAATTCGTCTTGGTATCTGGATAGCGGGTTGTTCCCGTCACATGACCGGTGACAAAATAGTTTTCAAAACTTTGAGAAAATCTCCGGAGGACGTTGTTTTCGGAGACGGTCGATCTTCCAAAATTGTTGGAAAAGGAACAATAGCTATTCCAGATGGCCCGATTTTGAAAAAAGTGTTATTGTTGATGGCCTTAAGACTAAACCTCATTAGCATAAGTCAACTTTGCGACAATGGTTTTTCAGTTAACTTTTCATCTGTTGAATGTGTTGTAACTGATAAGGACCATGTCCTTTTTAAAAGGGGTTAGATCTGAAAACAATTGCTATGTTGTTCCTAATAAAATTTCTGAAAAATGTAACCTAGTTTCTTTGGATAATGAAACACTTTGGCATGAAAGACTAGGTCACATAAATTTTAAAGAACTAGCAAAGATTTCAAATAAAGACGTGGTTAAGGGGGTTCCTAAACTTCTATTAAAAACAACATTGTGTGCGGACGTTGTCTTAAGGGAAAACAATCAAGGGCTGCACACAAGAACCTGAACCACGTTGGTACCAAACGGCCCTTGGAATTTTGCACATGGATTTAATGGGGCCGACCCGTCAACCATCTTTGGGAGGTAAATGGTATATTTTCTTATTGGTTGATGATTTCTCTAGGTTTCATGGGTAGCATTTTAAAAGAGAAAGCTGATACGTTTGATTCTTTTCATGAGATTTGCCATCGTATTATGATTGAAAAGAATGAAAAGATCATTCGTGTTAGAAGTGATAGAGGTGGAGAATTCATTAATTCCAAATTCATTGATTTTGCACTCCAACGGCATAAAACATGAATTCTCGGCACCCTATACACCTCAGCAGAATGGTGTTGTTGAGCGCAAAAACAGGATTGTTCAAGAGATGGCGCGTGTGATGCTTCATAGCCGGAATTTACCGCTATATTTTGGGTGAGGCTGTGACACCCTGTGTCTATGTCATTATGATGTTATTTGCGCCCAGGAACTTAAATACACCATATGAGCTGTGGTTTAGTAGAAAACCGGATATCAAAATACTTTCGTATCTTTGGGAGTCGATGTATGTTTTATTTGCGTGATCGCGGAAAATCTTGGTAAGTTTGATTCTCGAAGTGACGAAGGGATCTTTTTGGGTTATTCTACAAATAGCAGAGCATATCGGGTATTTAACATGGAATCTAAAACGATTGTAGAATCTATAAATGTTAAAGTAGATGAAGCTTTTCACTTTGCATCTGAAAAATCTACCCTCGATATCTCTCTTGATGATAATCTCCTGCTAAGTGCATCTTCTCATGATAATACTTCCAATATTAATGATGCATCTAATGGTTCTTCAGTTTATCTGATGTGCAGGAATCATCTCATGTACCTCCGAGTACTCCGTTACAACAAACGTTACGCATCTCCAAGGATCATCCTGAATCAAACATCATTGGAGACCCACAAGAGGAGTCAAACTCGGAGACAGTGGTTGTTGGATCGCTTTGTACGTTTCTGATCGAACCAAAGAACATAGATGAAGCTCTCAGGATGACTACTGGATTAAAGCAATGCAGGAAGAGCTCCATCAGTTTGAGCGAAACAAAGTCTGGGAATTAACAAAGCCTCCAAAGCAAACCAATGTATAGGTTACCAAATGATTTTTCAAGAATAAGAAAAATGAAGATGGTTTAACATCATCAGGAACAAAGCATGTTTAGTGGCTCAAGGCTACTCTCAAGTAGAAGGTATAGACTTTGATGAAAACTTTCGCCCCTGTAGCTAGACTCGAGTCATTCGTATATTATTCGCGATAGCTTGTCATTTTAAAATAAAATTGTTTCAAATGGACGTTAAGAGCGGTTTTTAAATGGGTTTTTAAATGAGGAAGTTTATGTGGCTCAACCGAAAGGTTTTGTAGACTGTAAACAACCTAACCATGTTTTTTCGTTGAAAATGGATCTTCTACGGTTTAAAACACGCACCGCGAGCATGGTATGAAAGGTGACAAAGCACCTATTGGATAAGGGCTATACTCGAGGGGCAGCTGACAGGACTCTCTTTGTGAAGCATTATCAAATAACTTCATTGTAGCACAAATCTATGTCGATGACATTGTATTTGGTGCCGACAAGAGATAATGATGCTTCTAAATTCGGGCCTGAAACCCATGGAAAGCGAATTTGAGATGTCAATGATGGCGAATTGACTATTTCCTTGGATTGCAAGTGAAACAGTGTGACGAAGGCATCCATTTGTGTCATCCAAGTATGCTTTGGAGTTGGTCAAAAAGTTTGATCTAGAAAATTGTAAAGATTTCCAACTCCAATGGGAACTAGCAATAGGATTAGGAAGTGGCTTTTTAGTGAGAATGTAGACGAAAACTTTATCGGAGTAGTGTGACGCCCCCACTTCACAGGGGGTCACATCCTATAGAACTACTTAGCCCTCAACCACTTAACTCTATGTTCCTCTTGGATCTTGCAAACCATCCAAAATGACTATGCCGGGTTTGAGATTTGTATTTATATCATTTATTAGAGGACTAATCGAAATTCCGGGGGTGTCACATTCCCCCACGCTTAAGACCTGACTCCAACAATCAGGCTCAAGCACCCTCAAGCACGCAGGCGATGTGAGACTCGTCTCGCTAGCCTTAGTCGACCTTGTGAGGAGCTGCACTCCAACTACACAAGGTCATTAGCCGGGGAGCCTCGCTCTAACCCGCTATATAACCCTGGCCAGCCGAGACACATCTCACATTTCGGCTGAGTGAATGGCTCTGATACCAACTGTGACGCCCCACTTCCCAGGGGGTCACCCATCCTAGAACTACTCTAGCTCTTAGCACGCTTAACTCTCCTGGTTCCTCGTGGATCTTGCTACCATCAAAAATTGCTATAGCCGGGTTTGGATTTAGTCCTATTATATCATTTAT
>CM055066.1:45298325-45365039 GCA_029204045.2 Tillandsia leiboldiana | reverse complement strand
ACACATCTCACATTTCCGGCTGGTGAAGGCTCTGATTTACAAACTGTGCGCCCCAATTCCCAGGGGGGTCACCATCCTAGAACTACTCTAGTCTAGCAGCGCTTTAACTATCATGTTCCTCTTGGAGTTCTGCTACCATCCAAAATGCTTAGCCGGGTTTTGAATTAGTCCTATTATATTTTATATAGAGGACAATCCAAATTCCGGGGGATTGATACAGTATGATTGGAAGTCTACTTTACCTCACGGCTAGTCGCCCGGATATCTCTTTTGGTGTTGGGATCTGCGCGAGATATCAATCTGTACCAAAGGAGGTTCACTGAACCAAAGCGGTGAAATGGATATAAGATACATTAAAGGAACCATAAATTTTCAGAATTTGGTATCTATGGGAAACAAGTCTAGATATTATTGGATACTCAGATGCCGATTGGGCAGGATCTGTGGATGATCGAAAAAAGTATGAGTGGTGCATGTTTTTATTTAGGCCACTGCCTTGTTGCAGGCACAGTAAAAGCCAAAACTGCATTGCACTCTCGACTGCCGAAGCGGAATATATCTCAGCGGGTAGTTGTCAACCCAACTCATTTGGATGAAAAGTGTGTTGAGCGACTTCCGGATTTCAGCACTTCGGTAACAATTCTTTGTGACAACACTAGTGCTATAACATTTCCAAAAACCCTGTGTTGCACTCTAGAACAAAACACATTGAACTTAGATCATTTTCTTAGAGAGCTAGTTGAATCAAATACTCTTCAACTGTCATATATTTCAACTGAAGATCAATAGCTGACATTTTAACAAAACTTTGGATCAAAAAGTTTATTCATTTGCGTAAAGCAATTGGCATGCTTTCCTTGAAATAACTTCTCTTTTGAAACTTTTGCTTTGGTTAGGTTTTGTTTTGTGTTTTTGTTTTTATCTATGTTTATTACATAGTACATTAATTGAGCATGTGTATTATTGACTTTACTTGCATCCTTTCATATAATTAGAAATTTATTATGCTTTGGATATCATAATAATTCAGTTGATGCATTGATCATTTATTTAATTAAAATATTTTTTAATTGATCAAAGTCAATTTCTCTCTCAATGATCTCTTGGTATTATTTTTATCTTATTTGACTATTTGGTTGAGTATGAATTTGAGATCAATCCTTGGTTGAATACTTTATATCTTAAATTAATTGTAGCCAATTGAGGGGGAGGTCAAAGAAATATAAAATGCTCAAAAGATGTGGAAAGAGTTACATCCCAATGAGGAGTGTGAAAACTACCACCACATGGAGGAAAGAGCTACCACCTCGGTCGTCCGAATACTGTGTGCAACTACCACATGTATACCAAGCATGGGTTTGCAATTTTTGATTAAAATAAATGCATGATTGAAATACTTGACTCCGTCAAATTTCAAGGTTGGTATAAGGTGGGATTTTAAATGAAAGATGCTCAAAGAGCCACTCTCTTCAACAGATTGACTAAATACATTATATAATTTATTTGGGATTTCAAACATCTATTGATCTTGGTAATTCATTTTCTTTATCATTTTAATGATTTGATAAACGCCGTACTCATAAGATCATGATGGATGTGTTTGAACTTGATCAACTTTAAAGGTTTTAATTTCTGTAAATTTTTCATGTCATTATTTGAATGTTATTGATAGATTTAACATAATTTATTTCTCTTGACATGAAACGATGATTTTGTTTAAAGTTGATGTGCTAAAATGCTTACATACTTTTTCCGGATTTTATTGAATTTTTCTAAATTATTCTGAAGAAAAAGTTGGAGCCGATCCGGATCGGACATGAATGATCCGGATCCCGAACGCAGGTGTTTCCTGGGGGTAGCCGATCCGGATCGAAATCTCGATCCGATCCGGATCACGGCTAGGGTTTTATTAGAACAAGAGGGATTTTGATTTCTTTTATTCCAATCTTTGTTCTTAAGACTCCAGAGTTTCTCTCTCTAGAATTCATCCTTCTTGGAGCCTTTCAAACTCGAGGTTCTTCGATTCCAAGTAAGTTTTATTAATCAAAATCTCGTTTTTCACTGTTTTTCCTTGTTTACTCAAAACGTGAGTAGAAATCATGGAACTTTTTCATTTGTGAATGGTTTTTGGTCAAATCTCTTTTGAAATAAGAACTCTGTGTAGATTAGTTTTGATTATATGCTAGGTATTCTCTTGATTAACGAATTTTTGGGCTTCGATTTCTGAAAATTCGGTTTTAGGGCATATAATGGGAATTTTCGAAAATCATGCAATTGATCTATTTTTAAAATTCTTTCTACAAAACTAATTTGATTCCTAGTCTCTCTACACGATAATGATTGTTTGGGTACAATTTTTCTAATCTTTGAAAATTAACAATTTTTTTCGTGTTCTTGAGTTGTTGCTCACAGGATTTCTTTTCTCAAGAAACCAATAGCAATGGTGATCACTTGGATCATTCTTCTTCTGGCTACTATGGTTCATACTCGAGCAACCAATAAACTGAAAAGAGCCAAGAAACTTCAACGAAAAGGTGAATTTGATCTGATTAGTGACTCGAAAACTGAAGCAAATAATGATGAAGTAGACTGGGACGTGTTATGGGATGATGATGAATCAATGCCCGTTAAACCTGAACAAAAGCCTTCCAGTGGATCAAAAGGAAAGGCACCCATTGACACAGGAAAAGCACCTATGACGTCACCGACCGTCTCGGTAAAAAGGAAACGACTTGCTCGACGCTTTGGACAAGCACGAGAGGCTAATGCTAGCAAGCCAATGGTTCCTGACTCCCCGCCTCGGGTGGAAGGAGTGTTCGTCAGCATTGATCGCCTTCGAGCTTTTGAACATCGTGAATGTATCGGTGAACGACATGTCAACATTGAAGCTCTCCGAAATCACTCACCCGAGTTTGGAACTTTAATTGAGCAAGCAAATCTCATCCAAGTCTGCCGATTCCCGAATTACTTGGGTATTGTCTGTATCGTGTAAGAACCTTTTACACGAATGCAAGGCATCTTCAAGACGATGAACGTGGCTCAATGCATTTCTATACAAATATCCAAGGGATGAAACTTAAAATCACTCCGGAGTTAATCGGCGAAGTCCTTGGAATGGAATCCAAAACATCGGGAATTAACTATTTGACGGGAAGAAGTTTGACGAATACCTTGTGGCAGACCGTGATAGAAAAAATTTGTTTGGAAGGAACTAAATCAGCTGATGGCAAAAGTGTAAAATCCAAACATCTTCGACTGGAGTACCGATTTCTTAATTTCATCACATGTTACAACATTCTTCCTAACATGCAGACCAAGTTAGTGAGATGGGATAGAATGCTGTTCTTATATCTCATAGGTCATCCTTCTGAGGCTGTAGGATTGAACATGAGCATCCCCTACATAATTTGGAATAGAATGTCAAGATATGTTGTGCATCCTCATCCTTCTGAGCGACTTCCATTTCCATTAATCATCATGAGGATCTTGCAAAAGTTTGAAATTGATATAAGCTCGACATCATATCAATACTGTTGGGGGATGATAGATGAGTCAACGATTGTGAAGTCACTTCACAAATTACCACATGTTACTCCGACACCCTCCACTGGAAAGAAACCTTGTGTCGGCACCTCTGCCTCACCGTCTCAACAAGCACCCGGCGCGGATGATCAAGCATCGGTAACTTCGATTCTAAAGCAACAACAACGCCTATCTTTTCAACAAGACCAGATCAACAAGAGCAGAGGCGAATCTCCGAGGAACTCGAGATAATCACAGCATCCCAAATCACATTAACCAAGACGGTCTCGTCGATAAAGAAGTTAATGCAGAAAACGTTCTCGAAAATGGGATACACCGCCTCGGATGACTCAGATTCAGATGCTTGAATCGTTTGACCACTAATTCTCTTGTGCAGGAACTTTATTTTCTTTAACCTCTTTCTTTGTGCAGGTTTTAAGTTTTCAGTTTTTCTTTAGTTTTAGTTCTCAGGTTTTTCTTGATTTTGAACTTTTTAACTCTCCTTAAATTTTGAATTTTTGGCTTAGTTTGTGACAAAAAGGGGGAGAGAGTTTAGAGTGAACTCTGTGTGAACTCTGTGAGAACTTTGAACTTTTGGTGAGAACTTATTACAAACTTTGACTTTGGTGAAAGGTAAGTATCACAACTTCTGGTTTTATCTTGTTATTTGTTGCATGTCCCTACTAACTCTTCGACTAACTATTTGGACATGTATTATTACTAACAAGTTGTTTGATTACTAACAAAGCAAAGTTATGACATTTGAAATCTTATTGTAATGACCCGGCCCACTAGCAATAATAACTCGTTGGGCCAAACCACAGCCCAAGATGCTTAAGCCCAGTTATTATTACTAGTGTCCATGTCTCATATAAACCCAATCACAATTCCATCCACATCCGATATGGGACTATTGGGGGCGTCACAGACTCCCCCGTTTAGGCTTGACGTCCCTGTCAGCCCAAACACACATACAGCAGCCCAAGATCACCAGGCGGTGTGAGACTTGTCTCGCTAGCCCTGCCATCTAGACCCAAGCTCAGCCGAGACTCACCGCACACTTCCGACTGGTTATTGGCTCTGATACCAAATGTAACGACCCGGCACACTTATTGCTTAGAAGATATGTCAATGTTTGATTGTGATCTTATTACATATCTGAATTACTCCCTGTCTTGGTGAGCATAAACTCTATCTCTGTTAGGTTTTGAATGCTAAATATTCTTGAGGTATCTAACGATCTCTTTTTGTCAAGAATGATTTCTTTTTGCAGAGAATACAGATGTCTAAGTCTAGAGTCTGTTTTAGGAGTTTATCTCTTGTATTGGATCTCCATTGTAAATTTTTGTTGTATGGTGATAGCAACAAAAATATTTTTTTTGAATTTTCTTTAGTGGATCTGTGTTTTGTCACGAAACCGCCAAAGGGGGAGATTGTTACGGATTTTGTTTTGGCGCATTTCGTGAAAGTGTTAAGTCTTGAAGATTGAAGATGAATGAAGTTTGGATCATATACCTCAATCTCAAGAAAGAAGAATTCAAAAGGATCAGGTAAGTTTAACTAAATATTTTGGTGATCCGAATACTTCTTGTAGTGGAGAAACACTTGGAAGAATTTTTTATCGCATAAAAATCAAGAACTGGACATGGGACATGTTCAGGATCCGGATCAGATAGTCCGATCCGGATCCCGAAGGGTGTTTGTTCATTGGCAAATCCGATCCGGATCATAGTCATTTCGATCCAGATCCCGAACATGGGAATTTGCTGAAATTCATGAACGATCCTGATCGTGCATTACAATCCAGATCCCGAACCCTGTTTCTCTGGAATTGCCTGACTCGTTACGACGATCCGGATCACAGCTAATCCGATCCGGATCGCCGTCGTGAAAATTTTGAGAAACGGACAGTTTTTGATCCTTATCTTCTTCCTAGGGTTTCTAACCTATAAATAGACCCTATGATTCTTTTTCTAGGGTTAATCCAGATAATGCACATAAGCCGTCATCTTTTATACGGCCTAAGATCCACATATAGTGAAGAAAGGAAATCATTAGATATTACTCTATGTTTCTTCATCTATATTGATTAGTTTGATTCTAGGTTTTCATACTCACGTCTTGAGTTGAATCAAACTAATGAATACTTAGATGGTATTTCCTATCTATCTTTGATCTAAGTATTCGGCGGATCATCACCACCCAAAAACAACGATTTACCCCAAAATCGGCGCGTGGACTCGCGTGGCCTTGTGGATTCAAGGTGCAACCGCTCTCGTGGATTCGGAGCGAGGTATGTTACAGAATTTGAGTTGGCGTAGTTTCGTGAAAGGTTCAAGTCTTGAAGATTGAAGGTGAAGAAAGTTGGATCATTTAACTCAATCTCAAGAAAGAAGAATTCAAAAGGATCAGGTATGTTTAACTAAAGATTATTGGTGATCCGAATACTTCTTGTAGTGTAGAAACACCTGGAAGAGTTTTTAACTGCATAAAAATCAAAAACTGGTGTTCGGGCATGTTCAGGATCCGGATCAGAGCCAGCGATCCGGATCCCGAAGGTTGCTGTTTCATACATTACTTCAATCCGGATCGCAGCATCTCACGATCCGGATCCCGAACGTTGAGTTTTCTGAAATGTATGAACGATCCGGATCAGGCATTCCGATCCGGATCCCGAACGTTTGTTTTCTGGAAACCGTCTTTATTGCTACTGCAATCCGGATCGCCCAAATCCGATCCGGATCGCCGTCCGTCAAAATTCCAGAAATGTTAGGTTTTTTATTCTTATCTCCTTCCAAATGTTTCTAACCTATAAATAGACCCTATGACTCTTTTTCTAGGGTTGACGTAGATAGAGCCGTCATATTCATATATCATCTTATACGGCCTAAGATCCACATATAGAAAAGAAAGGAAATCATTAGAGAATACTCTATGTTTCTTCATCTATATTGATTAGTTTGATTCTAGGTTTTCATACTCACATATTGAGTTGAATCAAACTAATGAATACTTAGATGGTATTTCCGATCTATCTTTGATCTAAGTATTCGACAGATCATCACCACCCAAAAAACAACGATTTCCCCAAAATCGGCGCGTGGATTCGCGTGTCCTTGTGGATTCAAGGTTCAACCTCTCTCGTGGATTCGGAGCGAGGCACGTTCGTGGATTCGAAGGGTGCTATTGGGTGCAGACCGTGGATTCGGTCGGACGTCGTGGATTCGACGTTGGACGCCGTGGATTCGGCGTTGGGCGCAGATCGTGGATTCGAGAAGCGTCGCGGAGCGAGCGGAGAAGATCCTCTAGGAGCGTATGGAAAAGGCTGAGTCGTAAGTGTGTACGGTAAATCACCTTGTACGTGTTTTAATTCTAGTGGATTTCTGCCGTGTTATCGGTCCCGTGGTTTTTTACTCCGGTGATGGAGTTTTCCACATAAAAATCTTGCGTGTTATTTTTATTTCCGCATTGGGTTTTTATCGCAATGATTTTTGAGTGTTTATACGTTTACACCTATTCACCCCCCTCTAGGTGTTTTTTCCCCTATTTAGATCTACATTACATATAACCCAACAAGTGGTATCAGAGAGGGAATAGGGTTGTAAACAATGGTTGAAGGTGGAAACATCAATCGACCCCCTTTCTTTGATGGAACAAATTATGCGTACTGGAAAGTACGGATGAAAGCCTTTTTAATTTCCATCGACGAAAGGGTGTGGCAATCAATTGAATTAGGATGGACTAATCCAACTGAAATTATCTCTGATATTCGCACCTTAAAACCTAGGTCGAAATGGACCAAGGAAGAGTTAGATTCATCTTCTTACAATGGCAAGGGAATTAATGCTATTTTTAATGCCTTATCTCAAACTGAATTCTCTCGCGTCTCGGCATGTGAGACTGCGAAAGAAATCTGGGATGTTCTTCAGGTTACACATGAGGGAACTAACCTCGTGAAGATTCAGAAACTGCAAATGCTTACGAGCAAGTTTGATTCTATCTTGATGGCAGAAAATGAATCTTTCACGGACTACTATACACGATTGCAAGACATCGTAAACTCATGTGCTAACCTGGGAGAGAAGATTCCAGAATTTAAGGTTGTAAGAAAGATCTTAAGAACTCTTCCTGAACGATTTCGCCCAAAGGTTACAGCCATTGAAACTATTAAACACCCGGACGAAATGCGTGTAGAAGAATTAGTTGGTTCATTACAAACATATGAAATGACATTTACTACTAACAATTCTTCTGGAAAAGCATCATCTTCTAAGTCTTCAGGTTATGCATTGAAAACAACTAAGGAAGAAGACGCGGATACATCCTCCTCAGACGATGACGAGAATCTTTCTATGGAGGAATTTGAGAAGCAGCTCGCTCTCTTGACAAGGAAGTTTCGCCGCAACTTTCGAAGGGGTAATTCAAGTAAATCTCCATCCTTCGGAAAGTCGAACAAAGGCAAGGGTACTTCAAGTTACAAGTCAAGAAAGCAAGAGAACTTCTCAAAGGATAAGAAAAGTTCAGAGGGACAACTACAATGCTTCAAATGTCGAGGCTACGGCCACATTGCAACGGAGTGTCCCAACAAGTATCCGGCAAAGAAGAAGGCGATGCAAGTCGTCACTTGGGATGACAACTCAACGTCAAATGAGTCGTCTTCAAGTGATAAAGAAAAGAGCTCCACGGCATTCCACGCGTCCATATCTTCACCCTTCATGTGCTTTATGGCAAGTACATCCGAGTCGTTGTCCAACTCCACTGTTGAAAAGATTGCAACGGACAACGAATCGGATGATTCGGAAGGTGAAGATTTTGCTTTAGCCTACCACAGACCTTTACGGGATTCAAAGAAACCGGCTAAGCAAAACAAGGGGTTGAGAGGGAGATTGCAGGATCTCGAAGAAGAAGTAAAAAGGGTAACTTCTCTCTCGACCGATCTTGAAGTGGAAAGGGATAATCTGATAAAAGCAAATGTTTCCCTTCAAGAGTCCAATGAGCAACTCGAGAAGAATTATATAGATATGGTGAACAAAGCGAACTACTTCTTGAAGCTCTACGTCGAGGCCCGACGGGAAAAATTGGAAATGACAGAGACCATTTGCCAACTCAAGGATGACTTAGAGCAATTTTCTTCCGGAAGGAGTAAGTTGGATAAACTTCTTGGTCTTGGTCAAACAAACAAGTTCGGCCTCGGATACAATCGAACTGAAGACAATTTTAGTTCGGTTGGGACAGTCTTTGTGCCTCAGTCGGTATCTCCTCCTCCGACACCGGAATTCACGACAACCAACGACAACAAGCCTACTTCATCCTCTTCGGAATCGTTAAGCACAAAGGTATGTTTTCGTTGTAATTTTGCAGGGCACATTGAAAGAAATTGCAAGATTGGAGCTCAAAGATCAAATCAACCACATCTTGCAACTGCTACCAATAAGTTCACTCCCCGGAATTCAAATAAGGACTTTTCAAAAGAAAAGAACGTTGGTAGTACTCCAAACAAGACGATGACAAAAGAAAAGGACCAATCATACAAAACGTCTTCATCAAGGAAAATTTCTCAACCATTGCCAACATACTCCAAAACTCGAAAGGTTTGGGTATGCAAAGGTGAAATCCTTTCTTGTCTTTAATCGTTCTACGATTAAATGTTGTGTAGTTTATGTAGACTATTTTTTCTTTCTTTTGGCCGACCCGTCAACCATCTTTGGGAGGTAAATGGTATATTTTCTTATTGGTTAATGATTTCTCTAGGTTTTCTTGGGTAGCATTTTTTAAAAGAGAAAGCTGATACGTTTGATTCTTTTCATGAGATTTGCCATCGTATTATGATTGAAAAGAATGAAAAGATCATTCGTGTTAGAAGTGATAGAGGTGGAGAATTCATAAATTCCAAATTTATTGATTTTTGCACTTCCAACGGCATAAAACATGAATTCTCAGCACCCTATACACCTCAGCAGAATGGTGTTGTTGAGCGCAAAAACAGGGTTGTTCAAGAGATGGCGCGTGTGATGCTTCATAGCTGGAATTTACCGCTACATTTTTGGGCTGAAGCTGTGAACACCGCTGTCTATGTCATTAATCGAGTGTATTTGCGCCCAAGAACTTTAAATACACCATATGAGCTGTGGTTTAGTAGAAAATCGGATATCAAATACTTTCGTATCTTCGGGAGTCGATGTTACATTTTACGTGACCGTGAAAATCTTGGAAAGTTTGACTCTCGAAGTGACGAAGGGATCTTTTTGCGTTATTCTACAAATAGCAGAGCATATCGAGTATTTAACATCGAATCTAAAACGATTGTAGAATCTATAAATGTTAAAGTAGATGAAGCTTTTCACTTTGCATCTGAAAAATCTACCCTCGATATCTCTCTAGATGATGATTCACCTGCCATTGCATCTTCTCATGATAATACTTCCAATATTAATGATGCATCTAATGGTTCTTCAAGTTTATCTGATGTGCAGGAATCATCTCATATACCTCCGAGTACTCCGTTTCAACAAACGCTACGAATCTCCAAGGATCATCCTGAATCAAACATCATTGGAGATCCACAAGAAGGAGTTAGAACTCGGAGGCAGTTGGTTTGTGGATTCGCTTGCTACGTATCTTTAATCGAACCAAAGAACATAGATGAAGCTCTTCAGGATGACTACTGGATTAAAGCAATGCAGGAAGAGCTCCATCAATTTGAGCGAAACAAAGTCTGGGAATTAACGAAGCCTCCAAAGCAACATAATGTGATAGGTACCAAATGGATTTTCAAGAACAAGAAAAATGAGGATGGTACTATCATCAGGAACAAGGCACGATTAGTTGCTCAAGGCTACTCTCAAGTAGAAGGTATAGACTTTGATGAAACATTCGCCCCTGTAGCTAGACTCGAGTCCATTCGTATACTATTTGCTATTGCTTGTCATTTTAAAATCAAATTATTTCAAATGGACGTTAAGAGCGCGTTTCTAAATGGGTTTTTAAATGAGGAAGTTTATGTGGCTCAACCGAAAGGTTTTGTAGACCATAAACAACCTAATCATGTTTTTCGTTTGAAAAAGGCTCTTTACGGTCTGAAACAAGCACCACGAGCATGGTACGAAAGGCTGACAAAGCACCTTTTAGAGAAGGGCTATACTCGAGGGGGAGCTGACAGGACTCTCTTTGTGAAGCATTATCAAAGCAATTTCATTGTAGCACAAATCTATGTCGATGACATTGTATTTGGCGCAACAAGAGATAATGATGCTTCTAAATTCGCGGAGACCATGGAAAGCGAATTTGAGATGTCCATGATGGGCGAATTGACTTATTTCCTTGCATTGCAAATTAAACAAAATGATGAAGGTATTCACTTGAGTCAATCCAAGTATGCAATGGAGTTGGTTAAAAAGTATGACTTAGAAAATTCGAAGGATTTTCCGACTCCAATGGGAACTAGCCACAAGGGACTTGGAAGTGAATCACAAAGTGAGAATGTAGACGAGAAACTGTATCGAAGTATGATTGGAAGTCTACTTTACGTCACGGCTAGTCGCCCGGATATATCCTTTAGTGTTGGGATTTGCGCGAGATATCAATCAGCACCAAAGGAGGTTCACCTGAAAGCGGTGAAAAGGATTATCCGATACATCAAAGGATCAATTAATTTCGGAATTTGGTATCCTATGGGAACTAGTTTGGATATTGTTGGATACTCAGATGCCGATTGGGCAGGATCAGTGGATGATCGGAAAAGCACGAGTGGTGCATGCTTCTATCTTGGTCATTGCCTTGTTGCATGGCACAGTAAAAAGCAGAATTGCATAGCACTCTCGACTGCCGAAGCGGAATACATTTCAGCTGGAAGTTGTTCAACTCAACTCATTTGGATGAAAAGCGTATTGAGCGACTTCCGGATTTCAGCATCTTCGGTAACAATTCTTTGTGACAACACAAGTGCAATTTACATTTCTAAAAACCTTGTGTTGCACTCTAGAACAAAACATATTGAACTTAGATATCATTTTCTTAGAGAGCTAGTTGAATCAAATACTCTTTAACTTTCATATATTTCAACTGAGGATCAATTAGCTGACATTCTAACAAAACCTTTGGATCAAAAACGTTTTATTCATTTGCGAAAAGCAATTGGAATGCTTTCCTTGAAATAAACTTCTTTTTGAAACCTTTGCTTAGGATAGGTTTTGTTTGTTTTTGTTTTGTTCATTATCTATGTTTGTACATAGGACACTAATTGAGCATAGATCATAATTGACTTTAATTGCATCTTTTCGCACATTTAGAAATTTATTATGCTTTTGCCATCATAATATTTCACTGTTGCAATGATCATTTATGTTAATTAAATCATCTTCTGAGTGATCAAAGTCAATTTCTCTCTCAATGATCTCTTGGTATAGTCATTATCTTATTTGACTGCTTAGTCGAGTATGAAATCGAGATCAATTTTTGGTTGAATACTTTATATCTTAAATAATTGATAGCCAATTGAGGGGGAGTCAAAGAAATGTAAAATGCTCAAAAGATGTGGAAAGAGTTACATCCCATTGAGGAGTGTGAAAACTACCACCACATGGAGGAAAGAGCTACCACCTCGGTCGTCCGAGTATTGTGTGCAGCTACCACATGTATACCAAGCATGGTTGTTCAATTTTTGATTAAGTAAAATGCATGTTGAAATACTTGACTCCGTCAAATTTCAAGGTTGGTATAAGGTGGGATTTTAAAGAAAGATGCTCAAAGAGCCACTCTCTTCAACAGATTGTCTAGATACATTATCTACTATATTTGGGATTTCAAACATCTATTGATCTTTGTATTTCATTTTCTTTACTGAATTGATGATTTGATAAAGGCATTACTCATAATATCAAGTTAGATGTAATTGAAGGTGTTCAACTTTAAGGGATTTAATTCTTGTAAATTCTCGTTTCATTTTTGGATATTATTGATAGATTTGGCATAATCTAATTCTTGTTGTATGAAACGATGATTTTTGTTTAAAGTTGATACACAAAAGTGCTTACAATCTTTTTCTGGTTTTTCTTGAATTTCTCTGAAATTTTTCTGAAGAAAAAGTTGGAGCCGATCCGGATCGGGCAAGGTGATCCGGATCCCGAACGCAGGCTTCTTCCTGCGGCTGGCCGATCCGGATCGAAATCTCGATCTGATCCGGATCACGGCTAGGGTTTTAATAAGAACAAGAGGGTTTTGATTTCTTTTACCTTAATCTTTTGTTCTCGAGTCTCTAGAGCCTCTCTCTCTAGAACTATTGCACCTTGGAGCTTTTCAAACTCAAGTTCTTCGAATACAAGTAAGTTTTATTGATCAAAATCTCGGTTTTTCACCGTTTTTATTTTTCCTCCTCAAACGTGATGAATTTCTTGGATCGATTTCGTTTGTGGATGGTTTTTGATCAAATTTCTTTTGAAATAAGAACTCTGGGTAGATTAGTTTTGATTATATGCTAGGTATTCCCAAGTTAAACGGATTTTTAGGCTTCAATTTCTAAAAATTCGGTTTTAGGGCATATAATAAGGATTTTCGAAAATCATGCAATTGATCTATTTTTAAAAGTCCTTTTGCAAAACTAATTTGATTCTTAGTCTCTCTACATGATTATGATTGTTTGGGTACAATTTTTTCAAATCTTTAAAAATTAACAATTTATCATGTGTTCTTGAGTTATTGTTCACAGGATTTTAAATCTATTAAGCACTTGCACCAATGGCGTTCGCCTGGATAATCTTCCTTTTGGTAGCAATGGTAGGACCTAGTGCGTCTTCTATAAAAAGAGAACAAGATGACTCAAATCAAGAAGAGACAAAGAAAGTTTGTCAAAATGATTCAGAATCAGATGAAGAAGACTGGGAAGAGATTTGTGAACAAGCACAAAAAGCTATTGACAAAGAAGATAGGTTGTACTTGAAGAACAAGAAGCTGATGAAATCTTCCTCAACAACCAAGCAGTACACTAGGCGAAAGAATTCGAGGGGAACTGGAATTCAGATTGATAGACCCCTCGCCAGAGCTCGCTCTCTCCCTAGAGAATCTCCATGGATTGAAGGTCAAGATGCACCGTCTGGTTCTATACTACATCCTTCAACGTCCTGGAGACACACAGCAAAAGCGAATGTAGGGTCCTCACTTCGACAAGAATAGCGAAGATCGTCTGCTGAACAAGACAGCGTGTCTACAAATCTCAAACAGATTATCTCTGAGCAACATAAGATGAAAAGAAAGGTCTCCAGAATGTTAAAAATGCTTCAAGCGATTTTGAAGAAGTTGGATTGTACCAATCCCACTAGTTCGGATTCAGACTAACTTAACTTTCTTTCTAATCTTTTTGTGCAGGAGTTCAGTTTTTAGGACTTACTCTTAGTTCTAGTTCTTACATTTCGGAACAATTTTTGAAACTTTTTAACTCTCCTTGTGTTTTGTAATTTTGGCTTTGTTTGTGACAAAAAGGGGGAGAGAGTTTAGAGAGAACTTGAACAATGATTGAACAATGATTGATGTGAATGTGTGAACATCAAGGTAAGTATCATTTCAACTTTGACTTTGGTGAAAGGTAAGTATCACAACTTTGGTATTTATCTTGTGATTTGTTGCATGTTCTTACTAACTATTCGACTAACTATTTGGACATGTATTATTACTAACAAGTTGTTTGATTACTAACAAAGCAAAGTCATGACATTTGGAATTTTATTGCTTAGAAGATATGTCAATGCTTGATTGTGATCTTATTACATATCTGAATTACTCAATGTCATGGTGAGCATAAACTCTATCTCTGTTAGGTTTTGAATGCTAAATATTCTTGAGGTATCTAACGATCTCTTTTTGTCAAGAATGATTTCTTTGTGCAGAGAGTACAGATGTCTAAGTCTAGAGTCTGTTTTAGGAGTTTATCTCATGTTTTTAAATTTTTGGATCTCCATTGTAAATTTTTGTTGTATGGTGATAGCAACAAAAATATCTTTTTGAATTTTCTTTAGTGGATCTGTGTTTTGTCACGAAACCGCCAAAGGGGGAGATTGTTACGGAATTTGAGTTGGCGTAGTTTCGTGAAAGGTTCAAGTCTTGAAGATTGAAGGTGAAGAAAGTTGGATCATTTAACTCAATCTCAAGAAAGAAGAATTCAAAAGGATCAGGTATGTTTAACTAAAGATTATTGGTGATCCGAATACTTCTTGTAGTGTAGAAACACCTGGAAGAGTTTTTAATTGCATAAAAATCAAAAACTGGTGTTCGGACATGTTCAGGATCCGGATCAGAGCCAGCGATCCGGATCCCGAAGGTTGCTGTTTCATACATTACTTCAATCCGGATCGCAGCATCTCACGATTCGGATCCCGAACGTTGAGTTTTCTGAAATGTATGAACGATCCGGATCAGGCATTCCGATCCGGATCCCGAACGTTTGTTTTCTGGAAACCATCTTTATTGCTACTGCAATCCGGATCGCCCAAATCCGATTTGGATCGCCGTCCGTCAAAATTCCAGAAATGTTAGATTTTTGATTCTTATCTCCTTCCAAATGTTTCTAACCTATAAATAGACCCTATGACTCTTTTTCTAGGGTTGACGTAGATAGAGCCGTCATATTCATATATCATCTTATACGGCCTAAGATCCACATATAGAGAAGAAAGGAAATCATTAGAGAATACTCTATGTTTCTTCATCTATATTGATTAGTTTGATTCTAGGTTTTCATACTCACATCTTGAGTTGAATCAAACTAATGAATAATTAGATGGTATTTCCGATCTATCTTTGATCTAAGTATTCGGCGGATCATCACCACCCAAAAAACAACGATTTCCCTAAAATTGGCGCGTGGATTCGCGTGTCCTTGTGGATTCAAGGTTCAACCGCTCTCGTGGATTCGGAGCGAGGCACGTTCGTGGATTCGAAGGGTGCTATTGGGTGCAGACCGTGGATTCGGTCGGACGTCGTGGATTCGACGTTGGACGCCGTGGATTCGGCGTTGGGCGCAGATCGTGGATTCGAGAAGCGTCGCGGAGCGAGCGGAGAAGATCCTCTAGGAGCGTATGGAAAAGGTTGAGTCGTAAGTGTGTACGGTAAATCACCTTGTACGTGTTTTAATTCTAGTGGATTTCTGCCGTGTTATCGGTCCCGTGGTTTTTTACTCCGGTGATGGAGTTTTCCACGTAAAAATCTTGCGTGTTATTTTTATTTCCGCATTGGGTTTTTATCGCAACGATTTTTGAGTGTTTATACGTTTACACCTATTCACCCCCCTCTAGGTGTTTTTTCCCCTATTTAGATCTACATTACATATAACCCAACAAGGTACGTTCGTGGATTCGAAGCGTGCTACTGGGTGAAGACCGTGGATTCGGTCAGACGTCGTGGACTCGACGTTGGACGCCGTGGATTCGGCGTTGGACGCAGATCGTGGATTCGAGACGCGTTGCGGAGCGAGCGAAGAAGATCAACTAGGAGCGTATGGAAAAGGTTGAGTCGTCTGTGAGTACGGTATATCACCTTGTACGTGTTTAATTCTAGTGGATTTCACCGTGTTATCGGTCCCGTGGTTTTTTACTCCGGTTTGGAGTTTTTCCACGTAAAAATCTTGCGTGTTCATTTATATTTCCGCATTGGGTTTTTATTGCGCAATGATTTTTTGAGTGTTTATTGTTTACACCAATTCACCCCCCTCTAGGTGTTTTTTCCCCTATTTAGATCCATTATTACATATAACCCAACATCCAAGCGTGTAAAAGCACGTTCTTTGTGATGTTCATCTCCGCTACTCGGGCGAGAAGATTGATTGAGGGTGGTTGTACAGCTTATTTAGCGTTAGTGGATTTGACTACGCGGCCTTCACCGGCACTTACTGACATTCCGATTGTGAGAGAGTTTCAGGATGTTTTTCCAAAGGAGTTATCTGGGATGCCACCTAAGAGAGAGATTGAGTTCACCATTGATCTTGTTCCCGGTACTTTACCGATTTCGAAGGCACCTACCGAATGACATTTGCGCAATTAAAGAAACTCAAGGCCTAATTGGAGGATTTATTGGCCAAGGATTTGTGAGGCCAAGCGTTTCGCCTTGGGGAGCACCAGCCCTTTTTGTACGGAAGAAGGAAGGTAGTTTGAGGCTTTGCATTGACTACCGGGAATTGAATAAGGTCACAGTGAAAAACAAGTACCCTTTACCACGGATTGCTGATTTATTTGATCAACTGCAAGGAGCTACAGTTTTATCAAAAATCGACTTGCAGTCTGGATATCACCAACTCAGGATTAAGGGAACGGATATTCCTAAAACAGCATTCAGGACTCGGTATGGTCATTATGAGTTTACAGTTATGCCATTTGGACTTACGAATGTGCCAGCAGCATTCATGGATATGATGAACAGAGTGTTCAGACCATACTTGGATCAGTTTGTGGTAGTTTTTATTGGTGACATCTTGATTTATTCGCTAGCGATGAGGAGCATGAGGGTCATTTGCTGATTGTGCTTCAGACTCTCAGAGAGCAGGGACTTTATGCCAAACACAAGAAGTGTGAGTTTTGGCTTCGCAAGGTTGCCTTTTTGGGACACGTCATCACAGTATCAGGGATTATAGTGGACCGAAAGAAGGTGGAATCAATTATGGATTGGCCGCAACCGATTACAGTGACAGAGATCCGCAGCTTTCTGGGTCTGGCCGGTTACTACAGGCGGTTTGTTGAGGGCTTCTCTAAAATCGCCTTGCCATTAAACCGGTTGACTCGAAAAGGGGAGAAGTTTATTTGGACGCCGCAGTGTCAGGAGAGCTTTGAGGAGCTCAAGGGTAGGTTGACGCGAGCACCGATTTTAGCGCTACCAAGGTCGGGAAAGGATTTTGTGGTTTATTGCGATGCATCGCGGGTTGGCCTTGGTTGCATTTTGATTGAGCAGGACAGAGTTATAGCCTATGCATCAAGGCAGCTCAAGGATTATGAGCAGAACTACCCTACCCATGATCTCGAGTTAGCGGCAGTGGTGTTTGCTTTGAAGCTTTGGAGGCATTACTTGTATGGGGCACATTGTGAGTTATATACGGACCATCAGAGCTTGAAGTACTTGTTCACTCAAAAGGAGCTAAATCTTCAGCACATGCATTGGTTGGAACTACTTAGAGACTACGATTTGTCAATTCATTACCACCCGGGAAAGGCAAACGTAGTGGCGGATGCATTGAGCAAAAAGGTTCCAACTGAGGAATTGAGAGTGGAATCGGTTACACAGCAAGGTAATTTGATTGCGGAATTCCAAAGGATGGGTTTGGAAGTGGTACCTCACGGCATAGTGGCATGATTGTTCACTTTGGAGGTTAGACCGACCTTGTTGGAGCGTATACTTGAGGGACAGAGGTCGAATGTACAGCTTCAGTGCACTCGCAGTAGGATCGCATCAGGTCAGGACAGTGACTTCACCATTGGGGAGGACGACTCGATTCAGTATCGAGGTCATTTGTGTGTTCCGGATCGGTCGAAATTGAGAGAGGAAATTTTGACAGAAGCACACCGAACCCCTTATACCGTACACCCTGGAGGGACAAAGATGTACAAGGGTCTGAAGCAAACGTTTCGGTGGCCAAAATTGAAGGAAGATGTGACACGTTTTGTAGCGCATTGCAATTGGTGTGCCAGCAGGTCAAAGCTGAGCACCAACGGCTTGCAGGAAAATTGCAACCACTTCCTATTCCACAGTGGAAGTGGGAGTGGATTACTATGGATTTTGTTGCGGGTCTCCCATGGTCGCAGTTGGGCATGATGCTGTAGAGTACCGGGTCTTCGGATGGCGCACCGACCGCACATGGTGTCGTTGAGCAGAGAGTTGCCTTGGGCATGTTGCATTTGAGTTTACTGTTGATGTCGGGTTGATTTGGATCAACGCAGAAGTCCCAGCTCGATTCGGGACTTTTCCGGCATAGTGCGCCGATTGAGGATTTGATTTGGGAATTTACCGATCTCACAGTGAAGTACAAAAAATTCGTGAACTCTTGGAACAGGTATATTATCAGATTACAGCGAAGTTCGGGAGGTTCCGGACTGACGCGGAGGATCCGGAGGCAAAAAGTGAGTCGGAACTGGCAGTTTCGGAGCCGGTTTTTGATTTGAGCACCCCGACTCAACGGATGAGCTTTTTGAAGAGAAAAAGCTGTGAGCGCGTGTACTTTCGATTTACAGCGGAGTTCGGGAGGTTCCGGACAGCGGCGGAGAGCCCGAAGGCAAAAAGTGAGTTGGAGTTGGGCTTTTTGGAATATTTTATTAATTTAATTAGTAGCTTTGCTAATTAAAGGGAGTCTTCTCTGCTTGAAGTCTGGGAGTGTGGAGTGAGGTAAGTGGGTTGGATTGGATTTTTTAATTGAGCTCAAGGCACTAATTAAGGTTTTAATTAAAGTCCCTTTTTCTTTAATTAAAGCTTTATGCTTTATAAAAGCCACCCACCTCTCCTCTGTAGCAGAGAAAGAAAGAAAGGAAAAGAGAGAAGAAAGGAAGAGAAAAGAGAGGAAAAGGAAGAAGAAGAAGAGGAAAAGAGAGGACTTGAAGGCTTTTTAGGTCTTGGACTCCCCGTTGGCGGCCGTGAGAAGCTCGTGGGCGCGCGACGTGCGGCGACGAGGTAAGCTAATTTCTGATTTTTTGGGTTTTTGCGGTGTTTTCGAGTTTTTGGGTTTTTAACTTGATTTACGGGTTTTATTAATTGTATTTATTTTATTTTTCTGTGCGGGGGATCGCCGCCGTGCGAGCCGCGCGCGCGCGCAATGGCGCACGCGCGGCCGGCGCGGCTGCTGCACGGGCGCACAAGGGCGCCGCGCGCAGCAGCCGCAAGGGTGCTGCAGGGCTGGCAGCACCCTGCGGCCCACCCGCGTGCGCGGGCAGCACCAGGGCGCTGCGCCCTGGTGCAGCGCCGCGCGGGTGCTGCTGGCCGCGCGCAAGCGCGCGCGGCGGGCGCACGCGCCCTGCGGACCGCACGCGTGGCGAGCGCGGTGCCGCAGGCCGCGCGCAGGGGTCGCACCGCGCCGGCCCTTGCGGGCTGCGCGCGGTGCCGCGGGCCCTGCGCTGGCCGTGCGCAGCGCGTAGGGCGCTGCGCGGGCCGCGCGCAGCTCTGCGGACCGCGCGCGAGGCGCGCGCGGTGCCGCTGGCCGCGCGCAGGGCGCGCACCGCGCGGGCCCTTGCGGGTTGCGCGCGGTGCCGCGGGCCCTGCGCTGGCCGCGCGTAGCGCGCAGGGCGCTGCGCGGGCCGCGCGCAGCTCTATGGATCGCGCGCGAGGCGCGCGCGGTGCCGCTGGCCGCGCGCAGGGCGCACACCGCGCGGGCCCTTGCGGGCTGCGCGCGGTGCCGCGGGCCCTGCGTTGGCCGTGCGCAGCGCGCAGGGCGCTGCGCGGGCCCTGCGCTGGCCGTGCGCAGCGCGCAGGGCGCTGCGCGGGCCCTCCGCTGGCCGCGCGCAGCGCGCAGGGCGCTACGCGGGACGCGCGCTGCTCTGCGGACCGCGCGCGAGGCGCGCGCGGTGCCGCAGGCCGCGCGCAGGGCGCGCACCGCGCGGGCCCTTCCGGGCCCTGCGCTGGCCGCGCGCAGCGCGCAGGGCGCTGCGCGGGCCGCGCGCAGCCCTGCTGTAAGGTACCAGAGCTTCGGCACATAAATAAATGCGAATAAAAATAGTATGAAATACTATTGTTCTGAAAGTTAAGGAAGTAGAGAATATTTGGAAGCGAGTTGGGCCCAAATAGGGATTAAAATGAGAGTTCTGGAATTTTATTCGAAAAAGGGAGCCCAGATTTTTAGTGGAAAATTCACAGTGTCGGAAAATTCCGAGAAAATTACGGGAGCCCCGTAAAAATGTTTTAAGGCAACAGAAAAAGTTTCGCGTTGATCGGAGGCCGGATAGTGAGAACGGGCTCCGCCAACAATGTCGAAAAATTCTGAGAAAATTACTGGAGCTTCGTAATTATGTTTTAAGGTCACGGTAAAAAGTTCGTGTTGATCGGATACTCGGATTGCGAGAACGGGGTCCGCCAATGAATGTGGATACAGCGGGGCTTTTGGTGATCCAGAAATGGCCCAAACTGACAATTTAAATTTTTCTGTGATAAATTAAGCTGAAATGGAGCCGCCTGTCAAATTTGGACGGAAACGGATGAAAAATGTACAGAAAACGAGACAAAAATAGGTATTATTAAGTACTTGCTTCAGGTTGGGTTGTAGAGGCATTTAATGCTGGTGTTAATTTGGGTTGAGATATTTTGTGGTGCAATTAATGCTGCCAACCACTTCTTCATTTTTGCATCCCTTAATTAATTTGCTCCACGTCATTGTCTTCTTGGCAAGGCAAAGCAGAGGAGATGGATGAAACCGAGAAAGGAAATAGAGAAAAAAATGAAGAAAGGGAAAAGAGAAAGAAGAAGAAGGGAGAGGAAGAAATGGAGGTGTGTGAGTGTGTCTTTTTCTTGATGGACCTTCGCCCTGAAGCCGTGTGGAGCGCGCGCCGAGTCGTGATCAAGGTTAGTAGAAGTTTCTGTGTTTTATTTTTAGAGTGGGCTCAGTTTTTGTGTGAGAGAGAAGGGTGCTTGGCATTGCTTGGTGGAGTGGTTGTTCTCTGTTGGGTGGCCGCGCGGGCGCAGCAAGGCGGCGCGCGCAGCGCACTGGGGACACGCGACGCACAGGCGCGCAGCGAGCAGCGTAGGGGACGGCCGTGCGCTGCGGGCAGCGGCTGCGCCGCGCGCTGCTAGTGCGCGGCATGGGCCTGGCGCTGCACGCCAGCGGCGCCATGCCGCAGCGCAGCGCGGCAGCGGCCAGGCAGCTTTCTGCGACGCGAGCGCAGGAATTTTCCGCGCGACGCGCGCAGCATTTTTGTCGCTTGGGGCGGTTTTCGCGGGCGATCGCGCGTGTTCGCCAGATTGATCTTGATTCTTGTTTCCCCCCCCTTCGTTTTGCTCTCAGGTTATCCTCATGGATGCGCGAAACCCGGCGAGGCGCTGTGCGGAGCCGGATAGAGGGCGCAACTCGCGGATTTATCAGAGTTGGATGATTATGTGTGTTGGGTTAGTGGTTAATCGATGGACTTGAGTGCTATGTGGTGTGCTGTGTGTATGGCAGCTGTAAGGAGTATGTGGATTTATGTTATTTGTGATTATGTGGGCTCTAATTATTGTGTGCATGGCAGCATGTGGGTGGAATTATGAGGTCGAGCTTATGTGTTTTTGCTTTATTTTGTTTGTGCTGTGGTTTTTGGAAGGCATCAGAGCAGGTTGTGTGTAGTGAAGTTGTGCTGTGGGTGTGCGGGTGATGGTTGGTGCTGAGTGTGTGTAGGTGCAGGGGAATGTAAATGGAGTGTAGTAAATGAGGTATGTGAAGCTTATGTATCATGAGTAAGTGGATTTGAATAACTGGATTTGTGTGTGCACACATACTTATTAGTAAGGGGGAGTTGAATAATTGTGTATGTGAACATTAATTAATTGTGTGCAATTGGAGCTTACAGAATAAATTATGCGAGTACATGTGTTTAATTTGGGGTGGTTTTGTGATGGAATTAATGGACAATTAGTGTGTTTGTGTGTGCTGAAGATTACCTTTTTTGCTTGGGCTTAAAACCTTGTGTTAAAGGATCTATGTGAGAAGTGTATGGGAGCTGTGGACTTTAATTATTAGTATGCATTGGTACTTTGGAAAGCTTTAACTGATGGTGGATTTGTTGTATGTAGTGAGCTTGCTGTTGGTGATGAGGTGAAATTAATTGGACTATGGACCTTAATTATTGTATGTGATTGGAGTTCGCAGTTCTGTATAAGCCATTGGAGTTGAGGGGGACTTGATGTGGGCAGATTTTGATGCTGGGATTTTTGTGAGGACTTGAAGGAATTTAAATGAGCATTTATTTTATGAGCGTGCAGGTTGAATTAATGTGCACCATTTTGCGTGCAGGTAAGGAGAACGTGCATCATTTTGCGTGCAGACTCGAGGGAGGTGCATCGTTTTGCGTGCAGACTCGAGGGAGGTGCATCGTTTTGCGTGCAAGCTCGAGGGAATAAGTGCAATCGCGCAGAGACCAATTGCAAGTGTCTACAAGCAATTGGGAACACCACAAGGTGGGGGATTCTGCCAAAATTGGGTGACCTCTCCCCTTGCTCCTTTGCTTTTTGATCTAGAAGTATGATAGTAGCCTGTTAGAGGCGTTAGGTAATTATGATTATTACTGCATGTGTAGAGAGATACAGATGAAAAGTGCAACTGTTCGTTGCCAAAGACAGATGATAAATGTGCATGTGCAGAGATATTTAGAGGAAAAGCGACATTTATGATTTATCCACAATAGGAGATAACTTGTATGTGTAGATGGACACAGATGAAAAATGCAACTGTCGGTTGCCAAAAAGGAGATAATTTATTTTCATGTGCAAATGGACTTAGAGGATAAATATTATTTTTATGATGGATAAGAAATAATTGCATGCGTAGAAATGGATAGTAATGTGATGACTGTGATCATGTTAGGGTACAACCCTAGGAATCATGTGACATAAGGGAACAGGACTTGTTGGTAGTAAGACTAGGAGAAAACCTAGTTTAGGGGTTTGACGAGTGACATCAAACTTAGGAGTTATCCTAGGATTTAACGAGTGGCATTGTCTTAGGAGATAACCTAAGAACATTGGATAGAGTGATCAACATAGAGTCAAGGAACTCTAGGAGGAGTATGACATGGAACTTAGGTAAAGGGAACCTAAGGTGAACTAGTGATCAACATAGAGTCAAGGAACTCTAGGATGAGTATGACATGGAACTTAGGTATAGGGAACCTAGGGTGATTCAGAGGGGTTTAACTCACAGACAAGAAATTAGAGTCGGTGTAACTCTAAGTTAAAAGTGAAACAGAAAAATAGAGTTAAGTTAACTCTAGGATTCAGTGAGGAATCAGGAAAGTGGGATAAGATCCCAAGGTTAAAGAATTAAACAAATATAACCCTAAAAAGTCATAGGGTGTCTGGGCAAATAGACAGTAACTTTAACTTCAATTTGAGTTAAATAAATGAAGGTGAAATGTTAAGAGTCCAGGAGACTCTCTAGTTATCCTTATGGCGAGACCTAGGATAAGAGATAAATTGTTGTAAAAAGGCAAAATTTAAAAGCAAGCTAAAAGTGGCTAAAAAGTATAAAGAGAATGTAAATAGCGCCTTCGAATTTGAGACTCGTCAAGTGGAGCAGGACTCCCTGGGCAGTGACCCGTCGGACGAGCTACTTTCGAAAGGCTTAAAGGGAAAGCAAAGAGCTAAATGCTCAAGGGAAAGATAAAGAGATTTGCTAGCGGCAAAAAGGGAGCTATAAGCTCGAATAAGAAAGAAAAGCAAGTGTTCAAAGGCAAAGAGGCTAAGAACTAAAGTAAAAAGAGAAAGAAAAAGAAAAGAAAAGGAAGAAAACATAAAGATAAAACGAGCGTACTTTCGGGGGTAAAAAGTAGCCTTGTCGGAGCCAAGGGCAGTGTCCCTCTCCCGGGCAGTGACCCGTAGGACAAGTTCCCCGTTGGGCGGGGTAGCACTTGCGGGTGCTATCGGCAACCATAGAAATCTTATCTTATGGTAGCAGGACTACCGGGCTGGGGCCCGTTGGATAAGAATTTCTGAGGGTTAACTTGAACTAAAGCACCAGAATTTAAGGAATAAAGAGAAATTAGAGTGGCCAAGGTGGCCGGGATAGTTTGACTCTGTATACAGCGGCATAGTGGCCGAGTTGGTGCTTAGCAGCCTAATGTGGCTAGACAGAGTAGTGATGGTTGATGATTAGACACAGATAGTATAGTGCAGTGATATATTATATTGCATAGCAGCATTTTGATATTGAGGATTTTAGTTTCCTAGCACTCTATTGTTATTGCTTCCATTGGACCAAGTGGTGTAGGACACTTTTTCTCGGTGGTTGAACCCACTGGGAACTCTGTCGGAGTTCTCACACCCCTTGGGTGACCCCCCACAGGTTCAGGATGGATACAGTGTACGAGACGGTTCAGATGCAGACGGTGAGGCATACGACAGGGACAAGGGCCCAGCAGCATAGAGACCTAGAGGGTCTAGCAGAGGTATCCCGTTTTATATTTCTTGAGTGAACTATGTTTGGTGAGGAAATTATGTAAAGGAATTGTAATAATTTTAATTGCAAGTTCAGAGATGTAAAATGTAATAAATTTATATTATAGTTCACTCTTGCATGCTTCCATTTTCGCCTTAGTTGTTGCAAAAGTTTAAATTTGTAGTGATTTTTAGTACTCTGATATTGAGCTTCCGCATACACTGGTTGTGTTATCATGGATGTTACCGTTCCAATCGGGTAGCGAAAGGTCGTACTCGATTGGCGGGTCTGTTGGCGTGCCCGAACCGTAAAAATTGGCGGACTCGGGGCGTGACAGATTAGAGTGGTATTAGAGCCTAAGAATAGTCCTAGGTGGTTAGTGAACCTTAGGGAGACCCTAGGGATTAGCACGAGAGAGTGTGTAGATTTTTGGGCGAAAGTATTTGATTGGTTGTTGTTGCTCCCAAAAAAGATATTGGGACTGATTGAGGGCGACGAGCTTTCATTCTTCAGATATTACGTTGGCGGCCGACAACGTAATGTTGGAGATGAAAAGGAGTACCCTCTTATACTTTCGCATGATTGGGTCGACGAGCCTTTTCGACGGTATTTAGATTGCGCATTGCTCAAATGGCCGAATTTGGGCTAATCGTTACGCTGTGGTGTGCATATTGGCGATGACACCACATATGGAGACGCGCTTGTCTCGACTCGAGCCACGAGAGGGCTCTGGGTAGAACAGGGTACAAGGGCTGCGATAAAGGGTGGCCGCACTTATTGGTGTGATCCAGCAGCAGACAACCTTCTCGCCGATAGGCGAAAATTTTTCGCCGGCAGGGTGGTGGACTTCGACGCCTAAAGGTGGCGTCAATGTGATAGTCGGAGCAGATCGATAGGCTCCAGTGGCTGATAGCGCAGCAAGCTGAGGCTACACTAACAACGTGTGAGTATACGACGTCGTCGCCTGTAGGGGCGACAGTAAAGGGAATGGCTGTGGCCGCCGAACTTTTGTCGGCACAGCCAACACCTTCAGCGTGAGGTGTTTTATGCTTGTGTAAGCTAGGTTGCTGGCAAAAGTATGGTTTGTAAGGTCCAGTAAGGGACCGACTCGCGAAGTAAATGGTGGTCGCTTTGTCGCGAGAACCAAGTTGCTGTGCCCTAAGGGTCAGGGCAAGAAAGATTTATGGGCCAGGCGGCATGAGTTCGCCCCTGATGACGGTAGTGACCGTGTGGCGTGTTGATTGTGGCTAGGTTGCCACGTAGTAGTGTTGGTGAGGCCTAGAGTAGGCTTCAGGATGCAAGCACCTCGCGAAAGAGCGAGAGTTTTGTGGCGCCGCTCCGATGGATCGGTGTAATGGCGAGGATTGCCACCGCAGGATTCGCGTGTTGATCACCAGAGTTGGTGAACAATTATTGTGGTGCCTCAGCCCAGTTAGGAGAGGTGTGCGGGAGTCGTACGCGTGTCTAAGCAAATTGCTTGACACGGAATTTTTACGAGTTAGCATGGGGGCGCTGGATGCCCAACTGTTTGGGTGCTCATGGAGCACAAGTATCGTTTAGCCAGAGAGAGCTGATTGGTGGCGTATTAGCCTTTGCCCAGTGTGGCCAGAGTTGATAGAGAGTTCGGGTCGTCGATTGGCGACTAGTTAGTGGGTTTTTGCTCAGTGGAGTGTAGTGGTCGCGTGGCGACGATTAGCGGGTTCGCTTGGAGACGATCCGTATCTGGACCATGTTTGTGGACTGTGGGCCTGTAGCCCAGTAGGCAGGCGCAGTCAGCTGTGAGGGACAGCGGCCCGAGACCTGATGGCGGGGCATGATAGAGATTTGGTCGGGACGGTAGTCCGAGCGATGACCCGGGGACGTGGAATACCACGTGTGAGCATTGAGGCTATTAGTACACTGAGGCTGTGATGTGACCAGGCCGTAGAGCTAGTGGTGATTGAGGTGCTGTAGCTCCTAGTGGTAGTGTTGGGGTAGTAATCCTGAGTGTGGATCTACCCGTATACGATTGGGTCTGAGTATTAGTGAGAGCCATTGTACAGTGTTGGACTAGTTTTGGGCTATAGGCCCCTATTTGACCGTGGTCTGTGAACCTATTAGTGGTCCGAGGTAGCGGGGAACTGATAACCCCTGGATTGAGAGCGCTAGTAGCGTATGGGTTGGTCAAGAGTACGGATTGGCTCAGCCTTTCAAGTCCAGCCGATGGAGTGGCGACACGAATGTGGTTAGTGTAACTGGTTGCGAATTCAGCCGGGTTATGAAAAAAAAAAAAAAAAAAAAAAAAGATTGCGAAATGGTCTAGAAAATTTCGCAAATAAAGACTGGGTCATTCGTGGTAGTATGATGCCCAGTAACGGCATACAGGGAGCCCAGTAGTGAGGGCAAGTTTTCCTCCCTCTCGATTAAGTAAGAGTCGAGATGCGATCCAAGTTTCGAGGACGAAACTTATTTTAAGGGGGGTAGAATGTAAGGTACCGGAGCTTCGGCACATAAATAAATGCGAATAAAAATAGTATGAAATACTATTGTTCTGAAAGTTAAGGAAGTAGAGAATATTTGGAAGCGAGTTGGGCCCAAATCGGGATTAAAATGAGAGTTCTGGAATTTTATTCGAAAAAAGGGGGCCAGATTTTTAGTGGAAAATTCACAGTGTCGGAAAATTCTGAGAAAATTACGGGAGCCCCGTAAAAATGTTTTAAGGCCACAGAAAAAGTTTCGCGTTGATCGGAGGCCGGATAGTGAGAACGGGCTCCGCCAACAGTGTCGAAAAATTCTGAGAAAATTACGAGAGCTTCATAATTATGTTTTAAGGTCACGGTAAAAAGTTCGTGTTGATCGGATACTCGGATTGCGAGAACGGGGTCCGCCAATGATTCTGGATACAGCGGGGCTTTTGGTGATCCAGAAATGGCCCAAACTGACAATTTAAATTTTTCTGTGATAAATTAAGCTGAAATGTAGCAGCCTGTCAAATTTGGACGGAAACGGATGAAAAATGGACAGAAAACGAGACAAAAACGGGTATTATTAAGTACTTGCTTCAGGTTGGGTTGTAGAGGCATTTAATGCTGGTGTTAATTTGGGTTGAGATATTTTGTGGTGCAATTAATGCTGCCAACCACTTCTTCATTTTTGCATCCCTTAATTAATTTGCTCCACGTCATTGTCTTCTTGGCAAGGCAAAGCAGAGGAGATGGATGAAACCGAGAAAGGAAATAGAGAAAAAAATGAAGAAAGGGAAAAGAGAAAGAAGAAGAAGGGAGAGGAAGAAATGGAGGTGTGTGAGTGTGTCTTTTTCTTGATGGACCTTCGCCCTGAAGCCGTGTGGAGCGCGCGCCGAGTCGTGATCAAGGTTAGTAGCAGTTTCTGTGTTTTATTTTTAGAATGGGCTCAGTTTTTGTGTGAGAGAGAAGGGTGCTTGGCTTTGCTTGGTGGAGTGGTTGTTCTCTGTTGGGTGGCCGCGCGGGCGCAGCAAGGCGGCGCGCGCAGCGCACTGGGGACACGCGACGCACAGGCGCGCAGCGCGCAGCACAGGGGACGGCCGTGCGCTGCGGGCAGCGGCTGCTCCGCGCGCTGCTAGCTCGCGGCATGGCCCAGGCGCTGCACGCCAGCGGCGGCATGCCGCAGCGCAGCGCGGCAGCGGCCAGGCAGCTTTCTGCGACGCGAGCGCAGGAATTTTCCGCGCGACGCGCGCAACGTTTTCGTCGCTTTGGGCGGTTTTCGCCGGCGATCGCGCGTGTTCGCCAGATTGATCTTGATTCTTGTTTTCCCCCCCTTCATTTTGCTCTCAGGTTATCCTCATGGATGCGCGAAACCCGGCGAGGCGCTGTGCGGAGCCGGATAGAGGGCGCAACTCCCGGATTTATCAGAGTTGGATGATTATGTGTGTTGGGTTAGTGGTTAATCGATGGACTTGAGTGGTATGTGGTGTGCTGTGTGTATGGCAGCTGTAAGGAGTATGTGGATTTATGTTATTTGTGATTATGTGGGCTCTAATTATTGTGTGCATGGCAGCATGTGGGTGGAATTATGAGGTCGAGCTTATGTGTTTTTGCTTTATTTTGTTTGTGCTGTGGTTTTTGGAAGGCATCAGAGCAGGTTGTGTGTAGTGAAGTTGTGCTGTGGGTGTGCGGGTGATGGTTGGTGCTGAGTGTGTGTAGGTGCAGGGGAATGTAAATGGAGTGTAGTAAATGAGGTATGTGAAGCTTATGTATCATGAGTAAGTGGATTTGAATAACTGGATTTGTGTGTGTACACATACTTATTAGTAAGGGGGAGTTGAATAATTGTGTATGTGAACATTAATTAATTGTGTGCAATTGGAGCTTACAGAATAAATTATGCGAGTACATGTGTTTAATTTGGGGTGGTTTTGTGATGGAATTAATGGACAATTAGTGTGTTTGTGTGTGCTGAAGATTACCTTTTTTGCTTGGGCTTAAAACCTTGTGTTAAAGGATCTATGTGAGAAGTGTATGGGAGCTGTGGACTTTAATTATTAGTATGCATTGGTACTTTGGGAAGCTGTAACTGATGGTGGATTTGTTGTATGTAGTGAGCTTGCTGTTGGTGATGAGGTGAAATTAATTGGACTATGGACCTTAATTATTGTATGTGATTGGAGTTCGCAGTTCTGTATATGCCATTGGAGTTGAGGTGGACTTGATGTGGGCAGATTTTGATGCTGGGATTTTTGTGAGGACTTGAAGGAATTTAAATGAGCATTTATTTTATGAGCGTGCAGGTTGAATTAATGTGCACCGTTTTGCGTGCAGGTAAGGAAAACATGCATCGTTTCGCGTGCAGACTCGAGGGAGGTGCATCATTTTGCGTGCAGACTCGAGGGAGGTGCATCGTTTTGCGTGCAAGCTCGAGGGAACAAGTGGAATCGCGCGGAGACCAATTGCAAGTGTCTACAAGCAATTGGGAACACCACAATGTGGGGGATTCTGCCGAAATTGGGTGACCTCTCCCCTTGCTCCTTTGCTTTTTGATCTAGAAGCATGATAGTAGCCTGTTAGAGGCGTTAGGTAATTATGATTATTACTGCATGTGTAGAGAGATACAGATGAAAAGTGCAACTGTTCGTTGCCAAAGACAGATGATAAATGTGCATGTGCAGAGATATTTAGAGGAAAAGCGACATTTATGATTTATCCACAATAGGAGATAACTTTTATGTGTAGATGGACACAGATGAAAAATGCAACTGTCGGTTGCCAAAAAGGAGATAATTTATTTTCATGTGCAAAAGGACTTAGAGGATAAATATTATTTTTATGATGGATAAGAAATAATTGCATGCGTAGAAATGGATAGTTATGTGATGACTGTGATCATGTTAGGGTACAACCCTAGGAATCATGTGACATAAGGGAACAGGACTTGTTGGTAGTAAGACTAGGAGAAAACCTAGTTTAGGGGTTTGACGAGTGACATCAAACTTAGGAGTTATCCTAGGATTTAACGAGTGGCATTGTCTTAGGAGATAACCTAAGAACATTGGATAGAGTGATCAACATAGAGTCAAGGAACTCTAGGAGGAGTATGACATGGAACTTAGGTAAAGGGAACCTAAGGTGAACTAGTGATCAACATAGAGTCAAGGAACTCTAGGATGAGTATGACATGGAACTTAGGTATAGGGGACCTAGGATGATTCAGAGGGGTTAAACTCACAGACAAGAAATTAGAGTCGGTGTAACTCTAAGTTAAAAGTGAAACAGAAAAATAGAGTTAAGTTAACTCTAGGATTCAGTGAGGAATCAGGAAAGTGGGATAAGATCCCAAGGTTAAAGAATTAAACAAATATAACCCTAAAAAGTCATAGGGTGTCTGGGCAAATGGACAGTAACTTTAACTTCAATTTGAGTTAAATAAATGAAGGTGAAATGTTAAGAGTCCAGGAGACTCTCTAGTTATCCTTATGGCGAGACCTAGGATAAGAGATAAATTGTTGTAAAAAGGCAAAATTTAAAAGCAAGCTAAAAGTGGCTAAAAAGTATAAAGAGAATGTAAATAGCGCCTTCGAATTTGAGACTCGTCAAGTGGAGCAGGACTCCCTGGGCAGTGACCCGTCGGACGAGCTACTTTCGAAAGGCTTAAAGGGAAAGCAAAGAGCTAAATGCTCAAGGGAAAGATAAAGAGATTTGCCAGCGGCAAAAAGGGAGCTATAAGCTCGAATAAGAAAGAAAAGCAAGTGTTCAAAGGCAAAGAGGCTAAGAACTAAAGTAAAATGAGAAAGAAAAAGAAAAGAAAAGAAAGAAAACATAAAGATAAAACGAGCGTACCTTCGGGGGTAAAAAGTAGCCTTGTCGGAGCCAAGGGCAGTGTCCCTCTCCCGGGCAGTGACCCGTAGGACAAGTTCCCCGTTGGGCGGGGTAGCACTTGCGGGTGCTATCGGCAACCTTAGAAATCTTATCTTATGGTAGCAGGACTACCGGGCTGGGGCCCGTTGGATAAGAATTTCTGAGGGTTAACTTGAACTAAAGCACCAGAATTTAAAGAATAAAGAGAAATTAGAGTGGCCAAGGTGGCCGGGATAGTTTGACTCTGTATACAGCGGCATAGTGACCGAGTTGGTGCTTAGCAGCCTAATGTGGCTAGACATAGTAGTGATGGTTGATGATTAGACACAGATAGTATAGTGCAGTGATATATTATATTGCATAGCAGCATTTTGATATTGAGGATTTTAGTTTCCTAGCACTCTATTGTTATTGCTTCCATTGGACCAAGTGGTGTAGGACACTTTTTCTCAGTGGTTGAACCCACTGGGAACTCTGTCGGAGTTCTCACACCCCTTGGGTGACCCCCCACAGGTTCAGGATGGATACAGCGTACGAGACGGTTCAGATCCAGACGGTGAGGCATACGACAGGGGCAAGGGCCCAGCAGCATAGAGACCTAGAGGGTCTAGCAGAGGTATCCCGTTTTATATTTCTTGAGTGAACTATGTTTGGTGAGGAAATTATGTAAAGGAATTGTAATAATTTTAATTGCAAGTTCAGAGATGTAAAATGTAATAAATTTATATTATAGTTTACTCTTGCATGCTTCCATTTTCGCCTTAGTTGTTGCAAAAGTTTAAATTTGTAGTGATTTTTAGTACTCTGATATTGAGCTTCCGCATACACTGGTTGTGTTATCATGGATGTTACCGTTCTAATCGGGTAGCGAAAGGTCGTACCCGATTGGCGGGTCTGTTGGCGTACCCGAACAGTACAAATTAGCGGACTCGGGGCGTGACAGATTAGAGTGGTATCAGAGCCTAGGAATAGTCCTAGGTGGTTAGTGAACCTTAGGGAGACCCTAGGGATTAGCACGAGAGAGTGTGTAGATTTTTGGGCGAAAGTATTTGATTGGTTGTTGTTGCTCCCAAAAAAGATATTGGGACTGATTGAGGGCGACGAGCTTTCATTCTTCAGATATTACGTTGGCGGCCGACAACGTAATGTTGGAGATGAAAAGGAGTACCCTCTTATACTTTCGCATGATTGGGTCGACGAGCCTTTTCGACGGTATTTAGATTGCGCATTGCTCAAATGGCCGAATTTGGGCTAATCGTTACGCTGTGGTGTGCATATTGGCGATAACACCACATATGGAGACGCGCTTGTCTCGACTCGAGCCACGAGAGGGCTCTGGGTAGAACAGGGTACAAGGGCTGCGATAAAGGGTGGCCGCACTTATTGGTGTGATCCAGCAGCAGACAACCTTCTCGCTGATAGGCGAAAATTTTTCGCCGGCAGGGTGGTGGACTTCGACGCCTAAAGGTGGCGTCAATGTGATAGTCGGAGCAGATCGATAGGCTCTAGTGGCTGATAGCGCAGCAAGCTGAGGCTACACAAACAACGTGTGAGTATACGACGTCGTCGCCTGTAGGGGCGACAGTAAAGGGAATGGCTGTGGCCGCCGAACTTTTGTCGGCACAGCCAACACCTTCAGCATGAGGTGTTTTATGCTTGTGTCAGCTAGGTTGCTGGCAAAAGTATGGTTAGTAAGGTCCAGTAAGGGACCGACTCGCGAGGTAAATGGTGGTCGCTTTGTCGCGAGAACCAAGTTGCTGTGCCCTAAGGGTCAGGGCAAGAAAGATTTATGGGCCAGGCGGCGTGAGTTCGCCCCTGATGACGGTAGTGACCGTGTGGCGTGTTGATTGTGGCTAGGTTGCCACGTAGTAGTGTTGGTGAGGCCTAGAGTAGGCTTCAGGATGCGAGCACCTCTCGAAAGAGCGAGAGTTTTGTGGCGCCGCTCCGATGGATCGGTGTAATGGCGAGGATTGCCACCGCAGGATTCGCGTGTTGATCACCAGAGTTGGTGAACAATTATTGTGGTGCCTCAGCCCAGTTAGGAGAGGTGTGCGGGAGTCGTACGCGTGTCTAAGCAAATTGCTTGACACGGAATTTTTACGAGTTAGCATGGGGGCGCTGGATGCCCAACTGTTTGGGTGCTCATGGAGCACAAGTATCGTTTAGCCAGAGAGAGCTGATTGGTGGCGTATTAGCCTTTGCCCAGTGTGGCCAGAGTTGATAGAGAGTTCGGGTCGTCGATTGGCGACTAGTTAGTGGGTTTTTGCTCAGTGGAGTGTAGTGGTCGCGTGGCGACGATTAGCGGGTTCGCTTGGGGACGATCCGTATCTGGACTATGTTTGTGGACTGCGGGCCTGTAGCCCAGTGGGCAGGCGCAGTCAGCTGTGAGGGACAGCGGCCCGAGACCTGATGGCGGGGCATGATAGAGATTTGGTCGGGACGGTAGTCCGAGCGATGACCCGGGGACGTGGAATACCACGTGTGAGCATTGAGGCTATTAGTACACTGAGGCTGTGATGTGACCAGGCCGTAGAGCTAGTGGTGATTGAGGTGCTGTAGCTCCTAGTGGTAGTGTTGGGGTAGTAATCCTGAGTGTGGATCTACCCGTATACGATTGGGTCTGAGTATTAGTGAGAGCCATTGTACAGTGTTGGACTAGTTTTGGGCTATAGGCCCCTATTTGACCGTGGTCTGTGAACCTATTAGTGGTCCGAGGCAGCGGGGAACTGATAACCCCTGGATTGAGAGCGCTAGTAGCGTATGGGTTGGTCAAGAGTACGGATTGGCTCTGCCTTTCAAGTCCAGCCGATGGAGTGGCGACACGAAGGTGGTTAGTGTAACTGGTTGCGAATTCAGCCGGGTTATGAAAAAAAAAAAAAAAAAAAAAAAAAAAAAAAAAAAAACGATTGCGAAATGGTCTAGAAAATTTCGCAAATAAAGACTGGGTCATTCGTGGTAGTATGATGCCCAGTAACGGCATACAGGGAGCCCAGTAGTGAGGGCAAGTTTTCCTCCCTCTCGATTAAGTAAGAGTCGAGATGCGATCCAAGTTTCGAGGACGAAACTTATTTTAAGGGGGGTAGAATGTAAGGTACCGGAGCTTCGGCACATAAATAAATGCGAATAAAAATAGTATGAAATACTATTGTTCTGAAAGTTAAGGAAGTAGAGAATATTTGGAAGCGAGTTGGGCCCAAATCGGGATTAAAATGAGAGTTCTGGAATTTTATTCGAAAAAAGGGGCCCAGATTTTTAGTGGAAAATTTACAGTGTCGGAAAATTCCGAGAAAATTACGGGAGCCCCGTAAAAATGTTTTAAGGCCACAGAAAAAGTTTCGCGTTGATCGGAGGCCGGATAGTGAGAACGGGCTCCGCCAACAGTGTCGAAAAATTCTGAGAAAATTACGAGAGCTTCGTAATTATGTTTTAAGGTCACGGTAAAAAGTTCGTGTTGATCGGATACTCGGATTGCGAGAACGGGGTCCGCCAATGATTCTGGATACAGCGGGGCTTTTGGTGATCCAGAAATGGCCCAAACTGACAATTTAAATTTTTCTGTGATAAATTAAGCTGAAATGGAGCCGCCTGTCAAATTTGGACGGAAACGGATGAAAAATGGACAGAAAACGAGACAAAAACGGGTATTATTAAGTACTTGCTTCAGGTTGGGTTGTAGAGGCATTTAATGCTGGTGTTAATTTGGGTTGAGATATTTTGTGGTGCAATTAATGCTGCCAACCACTTCTTCATTTTTGCATCCCTTAATTAATTTGCTCCACGTCATTGTCTTCTTGGCAAGGCAAAGCAGAGGAGATGGATGAAACCGAGAAAGGAAATAGAGAAAAAAATGAAGAAAGGGAAAAGAGAAAGAAGAAGAAGGGATAGGAAGAAATGGAGGTGTGTGAGTGTGTCTTTTTCTTGATGGACCTTCGCCCTGAAGCCGTGTGGAGCGCGCGCCGAGTCGTGATCAAGGTTAGTAGCAGTTTCTGTGTTTTATTTTTAGAGTGGGCTCAGTTTTTGTGTGAGAGAGAAGGGTGCTTGGCTTTGCTTGGTGGAGTGGTTGTTCTCTGTTGGGTGGCCGCGCGGGCGCAGCAAGGCGGCGCGCGCAGCGCACTAGGGACACGCGACGCACAGGGGCGCAGCGCGCAGCGCAGGGGACGGCCGTGCGCTGCGGGCAGCGGCTGCTCCGCGCGCTGCTAGCGCGCGGCATGGCCCTGGCGCTGCACGCCAGCGGCGGAATGCCGCAGCGCAGCGCGGCAGCGGCCAGGCAGCTTTCTGCGACGCGAGCGCAGGAATTTTCCGCGCGACGCGCGCAACGTTTTCGTCGCTTGGGGCGGTTTTCGCCGGCGATCGCGCGTGTTCGCCAGATTGATCTTGATTCTTGTTTTCCCCCCCTTCGTTTTGCTCTCAGGTTATCCTCATGGATGCGCGAAACCCGGCGAGGCGCTGTGCGGAGCCGGATAGAGGGCGCAACTCGCGGATTTATCAGAGTTGGATGATTATGTGTGTTGGGTTAGTGGTTAATCGATGGACTTGAGTGCTATGTGGTGTGCTGTGTGTATGGCAGCTGTAAGGAGTATGTGGATTTATGTTATTTGTGATTATGTGGGCTCTAATTATTGTGTGCATGGCAGCATGTGGGTGGAATTATGAGGTCGAGCTTATGTGTTTTTGCTTTATTTTGTTTGTGCTGTGGTTTTTGGAAGGCATCAGAGCAGGTTGTGTGTAGTGAAGTTGTGCTGTGGGTGTGCGGGTGATGGTTGGTGCTGAGTGTGTGTAGGTGCAGGGGAATGTAAATGGAGTGTAGTAAATGAGGTATGTGAAGCTTATGTATCATGAGTAAGTGGATTTGAATAACTGGATTTGTGTGTGTACACATACTTATTAGTAAGGGGGAGTTGAATAATTGTGTATGTGAACATTAATTAATTGTGTGCAATTGGAGCTTACAGAATAAATTATGCGAGTACATGTGTTTAATTTGGGGTGGTTTTGTGATGGAATTAATGGACAATTAGTGTGTTTGTGTGTGCTGAAGATTACCTTTTTTGCTTGGGCTTAAAACCTTGTGTTAAAGGATCTATGTGAGAAGTGTATGGGAGCTGTGGACTTTAATTATTAGTATGCATTGGTACTTTGGGAAGCTGTAACTGATGGTGGATTTGTTGTATGTAGTGAGCTTACTGTTGGTGATGAGGTGAAATTAATTGGACTATGTACCTTAATTATTGTATGTGATTGGAGTTCGCAGTTCTGTATAAGCCATTGGAGTTGAGGTGGACTTGATGTGGGCAGATTTTGATGCTGGGATTTTTGTGAGGACTTGAAGGAATTTAAATGAGCATTTATTTTATGAGCGTGCAGGTTGAATTAATGTGCACCGTTTTGCGTGCAGGTAAGGAAAACATGCATCGTTTCGCGTGCAGACTCGAGGGAGGTGCATCGTTTTGCGTGCAGACTCGAGGGAGGTGCATCGTTTTGCGTGCAAGCTCGAGGGAACAAGTGGAATCACGCGGAAACCAATTGCAAGTGTCTACAAGCAATTGGGAACACCACAAGGTGGGGGATTCTGCCGAAATTGGGTGACCTCTCCCCTTGCTCCTTTGCTTTTTGATCTAGAAGAATGATAGTAGCCTGTTAGAGGCGTTAGGTAATTATGATTATTACTGCATGTGTAGAGAGATACAGATGAAAAGTGCAACTATTCGTTGCCAAAGACAGATGATAAATGTGCATGTGCAGAGATATTTAGAGGAAAAGCGACATTTATGATTTATCCACAATAGGAGATAACTTTTATGTGTAGATGGACACAGATGAAAAATGCAACTGTCGGTTGCCAAAAAGGAGATAATTTATTTTCATGTGCAAAAGGACTTAGAGGATAAATATTATTTTTATGATGGATAAGAAATAATTGCATGCGTAGAAATGGATAGTTATGTGATGACTGTGATCATGTTAGGGTACAACCCTAGGAATCATGTGACATAAGGGAACATGACTTGTTGGTAGTAAGACTAGGAGAAAACCTAGTTTAGGGGTTTGACGAGTGACATCAAACTTAGGAGTTATCCTAGGATTTAACGAGTGGCATTGTCTTAGGAGATAATCTAAGAACATTGGATAGAGTGATCAACATAGAGTCAAGGAACTCTAGGAGGAGTATGACATGGAACTTAGGTAAAGGGAACCTAAGGTGAACTAGTGATCAACATAGAGTCAAGGAACTCTAGGATGAGTATGACATGGAACTTAGGTATAGGGGACCTAGGATGATTCAGAGGGGTTAAACTCATAGACAAGAAATTAGAGTCGGTGTAACTCTAAGTTAAAAGTGAAACAGAAAAATAGAGTTAAGTTAACTCTAGGATTCAGTGAGGAATCAGGAAAGTGGGATAAGACCCCAAGGTTAAAGAATTAAACAAATATAACCCTAAAAAGTCATAGTGTGTCTGGGCAAATGGACAGTAACTTTAACTTCAATTTGAGTTAAATAAATGAAGGTGAAATGTTAAGAGTCCAGGAGACTCTCTAGTTATCCTTATGGCGAGACCTAGGATAAGAGATAAATTGTTGTAAAAAGGCAAAATTTAAAAGCAAGCTAAAAGTGGCTAAAAAGTATAAAGAGAATGTAAATAGCGCCTTCGAATTTGAGACTCGTCAAGTGGAGCAGGACTCCCTGGGCAGTGACCCGTCGGACGAGCTACTTTCGAAAGGCTTAAAGGGAAAGCAAAGAGCTAAATGCTCAAGGGAAAGATAAAGAGATTTGCTAGCGGCAAAAAGGGAGCTATAAGCTCGAATAAGAAAGAAAAGCAAGTGTTCAAAGGCAAAGAGGCTAAGAACTAAAGTAAAAAGAGAAAGAAAAAGAAAAGAAAAGAAAAGAAAGAAAACATAAAGATAAAACGAGCGTACCTTCGGGGGTAAAAAGTAGCCTTGTCGGAGCCAAGGGCAGTGTCCCTCTCCCGGGCAGTGACCCGTAGGACAAGTTCCCCGTTGGGCGGGGTAGCACTTGCGGGTGCTATCGGCAACCTTAGAAATCTTATCTTATGGTAGTAGGACTACCGGGCTGGGGCCCGTTGGATAAGAATTTCTGAGGGTTAACTTGAACTAAAGCACCAGAATTTAAAGAATAAAGAGAAATTAGAGTGGCCAAGGTGGCCGGGATAGTTTGACTCTGTATACAGCGGCATAGTGGCCGAGTTGGTGCTTAGCAGCCTAATGTGGCTAGACAGAGTAGTGATGGTTGATGATTAGACACAGATAGTATAGTGCAGTGATATATTATATTGCATAGCAGCATTTTGATATTGAGGATTTTAGTTTCCTAGCACTCTATTGTTATTGCTTCCATTGGACCAAGTGGTGTAGGACACTTTTTCTCGGTGGTTGAACCCACTGGGAACTCTGTCGGAGTTCTCACACCCCTTGGGTGACCCCCCACAGGTTCAGGATGGATACAGCGTACGAGACGGTTCAGATGCAGACGGTGAGGCATACGACAGGGGCAAGGGCCCAGCAGCATAGAGACCTAGAGGGTCTAGCAGAGGTATTCCGTTTTATATTTCTTGAGTGAACTATGTTTGGTGAGGAAATTATGTAAAGGAATTGTAATAATTTTAATTGCAAGTTCAGAGATGTAAAATGTAATAAATTTATATTATAGTTCACTCTTGCATGCTTCCATTTTCGCCTTAGTTGTTGCAAAAGTTTAAATTTGTAGTGATTTTTAGTACTCTGATATTGAGCTTCCGCATACACTGGTTGTGTTATCATGGATGTTACCATTCCAATCGGGTAGCGAAAGGTCGTACCCGATTGGCGGGTCTGTTGGCGTGCCCGAACCGTACAAATTGGCGGACTCGGGGCGTGACACCTGCGGACCGCGCGCGAGGTGCGCGCAGTGCCGCAAGGCCGCGCGTAGGGCGCGCACCGCGCGGGCCCTTGCGGGCCGTGCGCGGTGCCGTGGGCCTTGCGCTGGCCGCGCGCAGCGCCGCGGGCCCTGCGCGGGCGCGCGCGCGGCGCTGTGCGGCAGGCGTGCGGCAGGATGCGCCACGCGGTCGTCCTGCTGGCAGCAGTTTCGCTGTTTTCGCGTTTGGCGAGCGGTTTCGCAGGCAGCTTTGATGCCTTTTTCGCGAGCAGATTTTGGTGCTTTTCGCGAGCGGTTTTCGCAGTTTTCGCGCGCAGATTTTGCGCGGTCTTTGAGCAGATTTCGCGAGCGGTTTTTGCAGTTTTCGCGCGCTGTTTTCGCGCAGATTTCGCACGGTCTTCGAGCAGATTTCGCAAGCGGTTTTCGCAGTTTTCGTGCGCTGTTTTCACGCAGATTTCGCGCGGTTTTCGAGCAGATTTCGCGAGCGGTTTTCGCAGTTTTCGCGCGCAGTTTTCGCGCAGTTTCGCGAGCAGTTTTAGGCATTTTTGCGAGCAGTTTTGCGAATTGTTTCGCATGCTGATTTCTGCAGTTTTCGCAAGCCGGTTTCGAGCAGTTTTTCGCGAGTAGTTTTTCACGAGCTGTTTCGCGAGCAGTTTTTCGCGAGCAGATTTTAGTGTAGTTTTGCGAGCGGTTTTCGAGTAGTTTTTCGCCGACGAAGGCCGTTTTCACCGCGTGATGCTCGGTTTGCGAACGTTTTTGATTGATTTGCGATTCCTTCTTTTCTGGCAGACTGCAGTGCTGTTTTTAGCTTCTGTCGAGGCCGGTTGAGAGTTTCTCCGTCGCGTTGAGCCGCGGGCTGGCTTCGGGGCATCCGCGGAGCGCGCGGTCTTGTGGTAGGTCGCAGCGTGCTCCGATTTGTGTGCGGATTCCGGCACCGTGCTTCGTTTGCGTGCGGACCCCGTGGAGGCAAGGTAATCCCGCTGAGCCCAATTGCAAGTGTCGACAAGCAATTGGTGGCGAGCAGAGGTGGGTTGGTTTTCTCTCCAAGTCTACGGACTTCCTTCTAATTCTATTATGATAGGATTTGCATGCTAGTAAGCATTTTATTGGAACCTTGACTAGCACCCCTGTCATATGTTGCATGTGTTTAACCAGACCAATAGAGAACCTTAATCTGGGCTAGGTTCTTTTGATGCTTTAGATATCCCCCACATTGCATATCCTTCTGGACATAGAGTTCCTCGCCCAGGGAGTGGGCCGAGTGGTCAGGGTGTTGTGGGTTGGGTGTGGCACTCGGGCCGGGGGCCGAGTGGGGTCTGGTGGCTGGGTTAGGCCAGTGTTGGTGTTTTGGGAGCCGTTTCAGATAAACGGTGGTCCCGGGAGTTTAGTTTCCGCTGTTCTTCTCGTCACGATCGTGTTGTGATCGTGGTGCACGTGTGTTAGCAGGACCTTGAACCCAGAACCTTTTTGGACGAACACATGATTTTAGTCAGCCAATGTTTTCTTCCAAGCCTCGCAGGGGCGCCTGAGTCTGTTCTTGTTTGATAGGACGAGGGCATTGGCTCTTCGAGGTTAGGACATAAAACTGGTTTTCAAATGGTTTCCTATAAAGACTAAAAATCATTAAAAGATGGATTTCTCTCAGACCAAATGGTTTCTTAATAAACGTCACTGTTTCTTATAAGCTTATCCACCCGAGATGATTCGAGTGGTCTGGGTTCTAAGGGCTGACTTCCTTCTTGGGCCGAAAATGATGGGAGGTGACACCTGTAGCCTGTTCTTGCTTGATTGGGGCCGTAGGTAGTAGTCACCCGAGGTTTTCGTCCCCTTTGCGGATTTGGCTGTGGAGTATCTCCAGCCGTGTGTGTGTGTGTTGAGACAGTTTTCCCACTTTAACCGAGAGGGACCGAATTCCTGAACGGCAAAGGATCGAGAACTTCGATAGGCTGAGCCTAGGGTCTGTTCTTGTTTGATTGGGGCTCTAGGCACTGGTCTATCGGGGTCTTCGGATCTTCGCCGCGTCAGTCGGTTCTTCTCGCCTATGAGTGGGGTGTTGTTGTGGGAGCCGTTTGGAGTGACGGCGGTTCCAGCTGGGTAGTTAGTGTTGTGAGCTTGAGTCGTAGAGGGTTCTTCGACATAGCTGCGAGAGTGGTTGAGCTGTTCATACTCGGGTCGAGGTTCTTTCCGACTGAGTTGTGCTTTGAGCTCGTGATACCGATCTGTTTGATCGTGGATATAGCCTGCTGAGCCTGGCATTTCATGCCAGTTATGAGATACTTGTGATACTTGAGTTCGGTGGGGTCGCTCCCCTCGAGCTACGCCCCGGGTGCGATGATGATGATACCGAGCCTGACGAGGCTGCGATGATGCGACTAGTTGATACACTAGAGTTCGCTTGAGATTGAGATAGTTCGTGTAGGACACCCTACGTAAGACCAAGTCCTGTTTGGGCGTAGTGGCAGTAGTGGAGCGCAGGCTGGACTGGACCTTATGAGGCAGTCATGGAGATTGGTGAGTATGCTTGCTGTGCCTTAGTGAGTTGTCCTTTGAGCATAGTACTTGACATATGGTCAGTTGTGAGTGGACGCATACCATCATCTGTGTTCTTTTCCCCATTGAGCATAGTAGATAGAGGCATGATAGCTGTAGATACTTTCCAGCTTACTTTTCATTATTATAGTCTTATCTGTTATCTTATGCCTCTAGTAGACTTAGTGGGCAGACCGTGGTTCTTGGAGACGGTACCCACTGAGAACTACTGTAGGATGTAGTTCTCACACCCTCTGTCGGTGACAGGTTGCTGAGGCTTTCTTCCGTTCCTGCCGTGTTGACTGGACGGACCGAGGACAGGGAGTCGCGTGATAGTTCCCTACCAGCATTGTTACTTTAAAGTGAGGTAGATGTACCATCCCAGATTGTGGGAGTTGGTTATGTGTTGTTGCATTACTAGTTCAGTTGTCTCCCTTTTGGATTTGTAGATGTTGTATAGGTGGACTTCTACTTGTATCATCTTGTTTGGGGAGATAGACTATGTTTTTATTTCTCAGCTTTTTAGTAGTGAGATTTTATATTACAGCTTTCTTACCCGCTCTGATATCTGTGTAGCTGTAGTTCTGTCTCTTGCAGGTTAGACGCTTCGTCTGTACGGCAGTTTCCGTGCAGATGGCGGGTCTGTTAGCGAGCCCGGGTCGCAGTTTCGACCCCGGGGCGTGACAGATGCAGTGTAGGTCGTGGTAGATCGGTTAACAAAGTCAGCACACTTCTTACCTATACATACTACTTGGTTATGAGAACGTTTGGCACAGTTGTACATTAATGAGATAGTGAGACTGCATGGGGTTCCGGTGATGATCACATCTGGCAGGGAACAACGTTTCGTGTCAAATTTTTGGAAAAGCCTTCAGCAGGCAATGGGGACCAAACTTAGTTTTAGTACGGTGTTTCATCCCCAGAGTGACGGACAGTCGGAGCGAGTGATCCAGATTTTGGAGGATATGCTCCGGGCTTGTGTACTTGACTTTGGAGGGGGATGGTATCGCTACTTGCCTTTGGTGGAGTTTGCTTATAATAACAGTTTTCAGGCCAGCATTCAGATGGCGCCATATGAGGCTTTGTACGGTCACAAGTGCCGCTCCCCTTTGTGTTGGGATGATTTGGGAGAGCGGAGGCAAATTGGACCGGACTTGGTGGAGGAGACGGAAGCGAAGATTCGCACAATTAGACAGCAACTTTTGGCCGCACAGAGTCGGCAAAAGAGCTACCCGGGCCGGAGACGTCGTGACTTGGAATTTCAAGTCGGGGGGCACGTGTTGCTCAAGGTATCGCCGTCCAAGGGGATCCGACAGTTCGGTTTGCGAGGCATGATGTTTTTCACGTATCAATGGTTCGGAAGTATCTTCCCGGTCCTTCGCATGTTATTAGTGCTACATCAGTTGACTTGCGAGAGGATTTGACTTTTGAGGAGACCCCGATACGAATTTTAGCATGGGAAGAGAAGAAGTTACGGAAACGTTCGCTTCCGTATGTAAAGGTGCAATGGAGCAATCATGAGGAACGTGAAGCTACATGGGAACTTGAATCGATAATGAGGGAGCATTACCCATATTTATTCTCGATGGATACTAGTGAAGTTTCGGGGACGAAACTTCTTTAAAGGAGAGAGTGATTAGTGCCCACGATTTTTCCCTTCGAGTCACTTTCGGTGTGTGTGATAATTTTCTTATTTTTTCCTTGTGTCGATTTAAAGACCCAATAATACTTTGTGGTGCTTTAAAGACCATGCTAACGAATAAGGGGCGTTTCAGTTATTTTGGCACGCAAATCAGAAAGAAACGAATGAAAAATTGTTAAAACGGTTAGAAAATCTCTTATAAATAAATACAAGGAGATCGGGGATCGGATTTATTTTACACATAAGAGAAAAGGAAGCAAGAAAATCCCTAATTCCCATTTTTGAAAAGGATCGGTTCATCTTCTTCCTCGTTGTGCGTGCCGGAGCTCGAAGTCGAAAATGCCATCATCGTCGGAGGTCGGATTCGGGAACACCACCACCGTCAAAGACCAGAGATCGAAAATTGAAGTCCGGGATTCGCATCGACTTCCCCATCGTTAACAAGGTTGGTTCTTGGCTTTTCGTTGACACCGATTTTGCTTTCGTGGGGTTTTCCGTTCTTTCGTTGGGTTTCTTAGGGTTTCCGTCGGAGCTGGGGATTTGGGCGGAGTCGTCGCCGCCGCCGCCGCCGTTGACTTAGAAGGGAGGCCGCCGCCGCCGTTGGCTTAGACGCGAGGCCGCCACAGCCGTCGGCTTAGACACGAGGCCGCCACCGCCGTCGACTTAGACAGGAGGCTGCCACCGCTGTTGACATATACGGGAGGTCGCCGCCGTCGCTAGGAGCGCTGCGCCGCTGCCGCTAGCGAACCGCCACTAGGAGCACCGCGCCACAGCCGCCAGCGTGCTGCCCGCAAGGGGCGCGGCGCCGCGCTCTGCAACGCTGGCCACACCGTGCGCCGCTCTGCAGCGCTGCCTGTGGGTTATGTTATATATGGATCTGAACAGGGAAAAAAACACCTAGAGGGGGGTGAATAGGTGTAAACAATAAACACTCCAAAATCTTTGCGTAACAAAAACCCAATGCGGAAAAGTAAATAACACGCAAAGATTTTATGTGGAAAACTCCAAACCAAGAGTAAAAAATCACGGGACCGATCATACGGTGAAATCCACTAGAATTAAACTCGTACAAAAGTGATATAACGTTCTCACACACGACTCAACCTTTTTTCATACGCTCCTAGTTGATCTTCTCCGCTCGCTCCGCAACGCGCCTCGAATCCACGATTTGCGTCCAACGCCGAATCCACGGCGTCCAACGTCGAGTCCACGACGTCCAACCGAATCCACGGTCTCCACCAAGTAGTACGTCTCGATCACATGAACGTACCTCGCTCCGAATCCACGAGAGCGGTAGCACCTTGAATCCACAAGGCCACGCGAATCCACGGGCCGATTTTTGGGAAAATCGTTGTTTTGTTGGTGGTGAAAATCCGCCGAATACTTAGATCAAAGATAGATCGAAAATAACATCTAAGTATTCATTAATTTGATTCTACTCAAAATCTGAGTTTGAAATCCTAGAATCAAATTAATCAATATAGATGAAGAAACATAGAATAGATCTAGTTTTTCCTTTCTTCTCTATATGTGGATTTTTATAAGTTTTTCTCTGTTAATTTTTCTTGGTCATTTACGGAATAAAAAACTTATTGTGGATTACCCTAAAAGATGAAATTAGGGTTTACTTATAGGTTAGAAACCATTGGAAGAGGATAAGAATAAAAAACTGACTGTAACAGACTTTTTCCCGTACGACGGTCCGGACTGGATTTAGCTTGATCTGGACTGTCGTTATTTTTCAGAGAATTCCTGAAAAATCGTGTTCGGGGTCCGAACTTAAAGAACCACGGTCCGGACTGTTCATGCGATTTCTGCAGAATCCACGTTCGGGGTCCGGACTGAGCCAAGGGCGATCCGGACTGAAATTCCGCATGAACCTACCTACGTTCGGGGTCCGGACTGAAGTATCCTGATCCGGATCCTGAACATGTAACAGTCCAGTTTCTTGATTTTTATGCAGTTAAGAATCCATCCAAGTGTTTCTACACTATGAGGAGTATTCGGATCACCAAACATATTTAGTTAAACGTACCTGATCCTTTTGAATTCTTCTTTCTTGAGATTGAGGTATATGATCCAAACATTTTTATCTTCAATCTTCAAGACTTAACCGCTTCACGAAATACACCAAAATAAATTCCTTAACAATCTCCCCCTTTGGCGGTTTCGTGACAAAACAAAAATCCACTTAAAGAAAATTCAAAAAGATATTTTTGTTGTTATCACCATACAACAAAAATTTACATATAAGATCCAAATACATGAGATAAACTCCTAAAACAGACTCTAGACTTAGACGTTTAAACTCTCTGCAAAAGAAATAATTCTTGACAAAAGAAATCGCTAGATACCTCAAGAATTTAACATTCAAAAACCAAACAGAGAGATGGAGTTTATACTCACCATGACATTTACAAAATCAGATATGTATTAAAATACCAATCAGAGATAGACATATCTTCTAAGCATTAAATTCCAAAAGTCATAAGTATGTTAGGCATCAAACAACTTGTTGGTAATATTACATGCCCAAATAGTTAGTCGAATAGTTAGTCGAGGCATGCATTCATTCACAATACAAAGCAAAGTTGTGGTCATACTCCCCTTCCAAGTTTTAAGTGTTCCAAAGTTCTCACAAACCATTGATTGTTCATACCATTGTTCATATCTCTCTCCCCCTTTTTGTCACTGAAGTTAGCCAAAATTTACAAAAATTAAGGGAGTTAAAAAATTCAAAAAAGTGTAAGAACTAAGACTAAAAACCTACAAAACAAAAATCAACAAATTTTCAATTGTCAGACTCTGAATCTTCAGAGCTACTACATCCCATCTTTGTAAACATCTTCTTCACCAACTTCTTCATCGAAGTGAATTTCTTTGTCAGAGTGATTTGAGCTGCAGTTATTATTTCAAGCTCCTCAGAAATGTTCTTCTGTTCTTTTGTGATCTGTTCTTGTTCAAAAGATAGTCGTTGCTGCTCCTTATAAATTAAAGTCACAGAAGCTTCATCATCTGACACAGGTACTTGCTTTGAGGGTGTTGCTGAAGTAGCGACTGAGGGTTTTTGCTACGTGGAGGAGTCGGGGTGTCATTTGGCAGTTTTGGCAAAGACTTTACAACAGTCGAATCATTAATCATTCCTAAACTGTGTTGATAACTTGAAGAACTAGTATCAACCTTGAATTTCCTTAAGATTCTCATTATGATTAATGGGAATGGAAGTCTTTCCATTGGATGAGGATGTTCAACGTACCGTGCCATCCTATTCCAAATGATATATGGGATATTGATGTTCAAACCCACTGCCTTCGACGAATGTCCTAACAGATATAAGAAAAGCATGCGATCCCATCGTAGGACTTTCGTCTGCATGTTCGGAAGAATATTGTAGCATATGATGAAATTGAGAAACCGGTACTCAGGTCGAAGCTCTTTAGAGTAAACAGAATTTCCAGTTGACTGAGTCTCCGGCATGCATATTCCATTAACCACTGTTCGCCATAACGAGTTTGTCGAACTTTTTCCTTTTAAGTAATTAGTCCCCGTCATGCTGGATTTCATTCCTAAGACTTCTCCAATTAGTTGAGGAGTTATTTTGAGTTTTCTCCCTCGGACCGTAGTATAGAACTCCATTGGTCCGTCTTCATGTTCTTGAAGCTGCAGTGCATTGGTGTAAAAGGTCCGTACCAGATGCAAGCAATATCCAAGCGTCTCAGGAAATTTGCAAATTTGAGAGAGATTAGCTTGTTCAATCAGTTTTCCGAAAGTCGCAGAACGATCTCGAAGAGCTCCAATATTAACGTGTCGTTCGCCAATACACTCTCTGTTCTAAAATGCTTTCAGTCGATCTGTGTTGATAGGAACGTATTCCTCTGGAGGTGGTGAATCATGTGCTATTAGTTTTTCAATCTCAATCCCTCGTGCTCGTCCCATTCGTCGAGCTACACTTTTTCTTTTCATTGAAATAGACGTTGGCGGCATTGGAGCTTTGCCTTTCTCCATAGCAGTAGGTGCTATCTTCGCCTTTGTTGTACCAGGGGCTTTCCTTTTTGATGTAGCAGGTGCGGCGTCGTCTTCCATTAATTCATCCCAGTTAACTGATCCCGTCTCAGAATCTGATTTATCAAAGAAAATATATTCTCCGTTCCCTTGAGTTTTCTTTGCTCTCTTAAGCTTGTTTGTTGCTCGAGTGTGTACCATTGCTACAATGAGAACTAGAATCCATGCAAAAACCATCTTGGCTAGTGCGTTGAAAATGAAGAACCTGCGAGCAAGAACTCAAGAACACGAAAAATTGTTTAATTTTCAAAAATTTGAAAAATTGTAGCTAAACAATCATTATCGTGTACAGAGACGAGGAATCAAGTTAGTTTTGCAAAAAAGAATTTTAAAAATAGATCAATTTCATGATTTTCAAAAATTCTCATAATATGCCCTAAAACCGAATTTTTAGAAATCGAAGCTCAAAAATTCGTTAATCAAGTGAATACAAGGCATATAAACAAAACTAATCTACTCAGAGTTCTTATTTCAAAAGAAATTTGACCAAAAACCGTTCAAAATTGAAAAAGATGGATGAAATTCCTCACGTTTTGGAAGAACAGGGCAAAATCAGTGAAGAACCTAAGTTTTGATCATAAAAACTTACTTGAACCGGAAGAACTTGAGTTTGAAGGGCTCCAAATCAGTTGTTTTCTAGAGAGAGAAGCTCTGGGATGCTAGAAACAAAAGTTTGAGGTAAAAAGAAATCAAATACCCTTTTATTTCATATAAACCCCAGCCGCGGTCCGGATCAGCTCGTGAATCCAGTCTGGAGCGGCTACCCGCGGACAATTTCTGCGTATGGGATCCGGAACAGACTTTTCAGTCCGGATCGGCTTCAACTTTTTCTTCAGAAAAATTCACAAAAATTCCAGAAATTCCAGAAAAAGTATGTAAGCACTTTTGTATATCAACTTTAAACAAAAATCATCGTTTCATATCAAAAAAAAATAGATTATGCTAAATCTATCAATAATATCCAAGTATTGAAACGAAAATTTATAAAAATTAAATCCTTTAAAGTTGAACAAGTTCAAATCATCAATCACGATCTAATGAGTAATGAGTTTATCAAATCATTAATTTTGCAAAGAAAATGAAGCACATAGATCGATAGATGTTTGAAATCCCAAATAAGTTAGATAATGTATCTAGTCAATTTATTGTAGGTTGTGGCTCTTTGAGCATCTTTCAATGAAATCCCACCTTATACCAATCTTGGAATTTGACAGAGTCAAGTATCCAAAAATCATTTTATCTAATCAACAAGAAAAACCATGCTTGGTCTACATGTGGTAGCTGCACACAGTACTCGGACGACCGAGGTGGTAGCTCTTTCCTCCATGTGGTGGTAGTTTTCACACTCCTCATTGGGATGTAACTCTTTCCACATCTTTTGAGCATAAATATTTTAATAAACTCCCCCTCAATTGGCTATCAATTATTTAAGATATGAAGTATTCAACCAAAAATTGATCTTGAGTTCATACTTAACTCAATTTTCAAATATGATAAAAACTATACCAAGAGATCATTTGAGAGAGAAATTGACTTTGATCAATTAAAGATGAACTAATTGATATAAATGATCATTGCATCAAATGAATTATCATGATATCCAAATCATAATAATTTCTTAAAGCATAAAAGGATGCAATTAAAGTCAATAACATATGCTCAGTTAATGTTCTATGTACAAGCATAGATAAAGAACAGAAACACAAAACAAAACCTAACCTAAGCAATGGTTCAAAAAAGGTTATTTCAAGAAAGCATTCCAATTGCTTTACGCAAATGAATAAAACGTTTTTAATCCAAAAGTTTTGTTAAAATATCGGCTAATTGATCTTCAGTTGAAATATAAGAAATTTGAAGAATACTTGATTCAACTAGCTCTCTTAGAAAATGATATCTAAGTTCAATGTGTTTCGTTCTTGAGTGCAACACAGGGTTTTTAAAAATATTTATAGCACTAGTGTTGTCACAAAGAATAGTTACCGAAGTCGCAGAAATTCGGAAGTCGCTCAACACGCTTTTCATCCAAATCAATTGGGTTGAACAACTACCCGCTGAAATATATTCCGCTTCGGCAGTCGAGAACGCAATGCAGTTTTGCTTTTTACTATGCCTAGCAACAAGACAATGGCCAAGGTAAAAATATGCACCACTCGTGCTTTTCCGATCATCCACTGATCCAGCCCAATCGGCATCCGAGTATCCTATTATGTCGAGAGTTGTGCCCATAGGATACCAAATTCCGAAATTTAATATTCCTTTAACGTACCGGATGATCCTTTTCGCCGCTTTCAGGTGAACCTCCTTTGGTGCTGATTGATATCTCGTGCAAATCCCAACACTAAAGGATATGTCCGGGCGACTAGCCGTGAGATAGAGTAGACTTCCAATCATGCTGCGATAAAGCTTCTCGTCTACACTTTCACTGAGAGATTCACTTCCTAATCCCTTGTTGCTAGTTCCCATTGGAGTCGGAAAGTCTTTAGAATTTTCTAATCCGAACTTCTTGACCAACTCCTTTGCATACTTGGATTGGCACAGATGAATGCCTTCTTCATTTTGTTTGACTTGCAATCCAAGAAAATACGTTAGCTCGCCCATCATGGACATCTCAAATTCGCTTTCCATGGTTTCAGCGAATTTTGAAGCATCGTTATTCCTTGTTGCTCCAAATACAATGTCATCGACATAGATTTGTGCCATAATGAAGTTATCCTGAAAATGTTTCACAAAGAGTGTCCGATCTGCTCCCCCTCGAGTGTAGCCCTTTTCTAAAAAGTGCTTTGTCAACCTTTCATACCATGCTCGCGGTGCTTGTTTTAGACCGTAAAGAGCCATTTTCAGTCGAAAAACATGGTTAGGTAGTTTATGATCAATGAAACCTTTCGGTTGAGCCACATAAACTTCCTCATTTAGAAAACCATTTAAAAAGGCGCTCTTAACGTCCATTTGAAAAAGTTTAATTTTGAAATGACAAGCAATGGCGAAAAGGATGCGAATTTACTCGAGACGAGCTACCGGGGCGAACGTCTCATCAAAGTCTATACCTTCAATTTGTGAATAGCCCTGAGCAACTAGGCGTGCTTGTTCCTAATGATGGTACCATCCTCGTTTTTCTTGTTCTTGAAAATCTACTTAGTACCAATTACGTTGTGTTGCTTTGGAGGCTTCGTTAGTTCCCAGACTTTGTTTCTTTCAAATTAATAGAGCTCTTCTTGCATTGCTTCAATCCAATAATCATCCTGAAGAGCTTCATCATCGTTCTTTGGTTCCAACATGGAGACATAACACGCGACTCCACAAACCAATTGTCTCCGAGTCCTGACTCCTTCTTGTGGGTCTCCAATAATATTAGACTCTGGATGATCCTTGGAGATACGTAGCGTTTGAGGTAACGGAGTGCTCGGAGGTATGTGTGATGATCCTGCATATCAGATAAACTAGAAGAACCATTAGATGCATCAATATTATCGGAAGAAATTATTATGAAAAGATGCATTATCATTTACAGGAGATTCATCATCAAGAGACATATCAAGGGTAGATTTATCAGATGAAAATGAAAAGCTTCATCTACTTTAACATTAAAAGATTCTACCATCGTTTTAGATTCGAGATTAAAAACCCGATATGCTCTACTGTTTGTAGAATAACCCATGAAAATTCCTTCATCACTTCGAGAGTCGAATTTTCCAAGATTTTTGCGATCACGTAAAATGTAACAGCGACTCCCAAAGATACAAAAATATTTGATATTTGGTTTTCTACAAAACTATAGCTCATATGGTGTATTTAAAGTACCCGGGCGCAAATAAACTCGATTAATTACATAGACCGCGGTGTTAACTGCTTCAGCCCAAAAATGTAACGGGAGTTTTCGGCTGTGAAGCATAACACGCGCCATCTCTTGTACTACCCTATTTTTGCGCTCGACTACACTATTCTGTTGAGGTGTATAGGGTGCAGAGAATTCATGTTTTATGTCATTGGAAGTGCAAAAATTAATGAATTTAGAATTGATGAATTCTCCACCTCTATCACTTCAAACACGAACGATCTTTTCATTTTTCTCAATCATAACACGATGACATATCTCATGAAAAGAATCAAAAGTATTCGCTTTCTCTTTTAAAAAAGTTACCCATGAATATCTAGAGAAATCATCAACCAAAAGAAAAATGTACCATTTACCTCCCAAACTTGGTTGACGAGTCGGCCCCATTAAGTCCATGTGCAGTAATTCTAAAGGCCGTTTGGTTCCCACGTGGTTTAAATTCTTGTGCGCGGCCCTCGATTGTTTTCTCTTTTGACAACCTCCACACACAATGTTTTCTTTAAAAGAAAGTTTAGGAACTCCCTTAACCACGTCTTTATTAGAAATTCTAGCTAGTTCCTTAAAATTAATGTGACATAGTCCTTCATGCCAAAGTGTTTCGTTATCTAGTGACACTAGGTTACAATGTTCAGAAATTTTGTTAGGAACTACATAGCATTTATTTTCAGACCTAACCCCTTTCAAAAAGAATAAATGGTCCTTATCAGTTACAATGCATTCTGCAGAAGAAAAATTAACTGAAAAGCCATTATCACATAATTGACTAATGCTGATGAGGTTAGTCTTAAGGCCTTCAACAAATAAAACATTGTTCAAAATCGGGCCTTCTGGAATAGTGATTGTCCATTTTCCAACAATTTTAGAAGAACGACCGTCTCCGAAAACTACAAGTCCTCCGGAGTTTTTCTCTAAAGTTTGAAAATAATTTTTGTCACCGGTCATTTGACGGGAACATCCACTATCCAGATACCAAGACGAGTTGTCATAAGCATGTAGTGAAGTATGAACAACAAGACAAGGGAAGAATTCACCTTTGCGCACCCAAACCTTTTGAGTTTTGGAGTACGTCGGCAATGATTGTGAAGTTATTCTCCTTGGTGAATGCGTCTTGTTTGATTGATTGCTTTTCATTGATGACGTCGTCTTGAGGGGTGAACTACCAATGTTCTTTTCTTTTGAAAGATTATTCTTTGATTTCCGTGGAATGAACTCATTGGTAGTTGTTGCAAGAGGTGCTTGATTTGATCGTTTCCCTCCAATCTTGCAATTTCTTTTTACGTGCCCTGCAAAACCACAACGAAAACATACCTTTGTACTTGTTGAACCCGAAGTAGGTGAGGTAGGCTTGTTGTCGTTGTATGCAGTGAATTCCGTCGGAGGAGGAGACGCCGACTGGGGCACAAAAATTGTCTCACTCGAACTAGGACTGTCTCCAGTTCGATTGTATCCAAGGCCTAAACGATTCGTTTGACCAAGACCAAGCATCTTATCCAACTTGCTCCTTCCCGAAGAAAATCGCTTCAAATCATCCTTAAGTTGGAAAATGGTCTTCGTCATCTCCATCTTTTCTTGTCGAGCCTCGGAGTAGAGCTTCAAAAAGTAGTTAGCTTTATCCACCAACTTGTTGTGTTCCTTCTCGAAATGCTCATTCTTCTCTTGAAGGGAAACATTTACTTTGGTCAAGTTATCCTTTTCCACTTCAAGAGCGTTTGAGAGAGAAGTTGCCCTTTGTGCTTCTTCTTCAAGATCCTGCAATCTTCTTCTCAAACTCTTGTTTTGCTTTGCCAATTTCTTTGAATCCTTTAAAAGCTTATGGTAGGAAAAAGCAAAGTCTTCACCTTCGGAATTACTCGGTTCATCGTCCGTTGCATTCTTTTCAACTTGGGAGGAGTTGGATAATGAACCGGATGTACTTGCCATAAAGCACACGTAAGGTGAAGTTGTGGACGCGTGGAATGCCGTTGCGTTGTTATCCTCATCACTGGAAGATGACTCATTGGAAGTTGATGTGTCATCCCAAGTGACGTCTTGCATTGCCTTCTTCTTCGACGGATTCTTATTGGGACATTCCGTTGAAATGTGACCGTAGCCTCGGCACTTGAAGCATTGGATTTGTCCCTCCGAGTTCTTCTTATCCTTTAAAAAACTCTCTTGCTTTCTTGACTTAAAGCTTGAAGTTCCTTTGCCTTTCTTCGACTTTACGAATGATGAAGTTTTGCTTGAGTTACCCCTTCGAAAGTTCCGGCAAAATTTCCTCGTCAAGAGTGAAAGTTGCTTCTCGAAATCCTCCATTGATAGATTCTCATCATCGTCTGAGGAGGATGAATCTGCGTGTTCTTCATTTGTTGTTTTCAACGCAAAACCTGAAGACTTAGAAGAAGATGGCTTTCCAGAAGAATAGTTAGTAGGAAATGTCATTTCATAAGTTTGAAGTGCACCAACTAATTCTTCTACACGGATTTCGTCCGGGTGTTTAACTGTTTCAATGGCCGCAACCTTAGGGCGAAATCTTTCAGGAAGAGTCCTTAAAATCTTTCTTACAACTTTAGATTCTGGAATTTTCTCTCCCAAGTTAGCACATGTATTAACGATATCTTGCAATCGTGTATAATAATCTGTGAACGATTCATTTTCTGCCATAAAAATTGAGTCAAATTTGCTCGTAAGCATTTGCAGTTTTTGAATCTTCACAAGGCTTGTTACCTCATGTGTAACTTGTAGAACATCCCAGATTTCTTTCGCAGTCTCACATGCCGAGACGTGAGAGAATTCAGTTGGCGACAAAGCATTAAATAAGGCGTTAATTCTCTTGCCGTTGTAAGAAGATGTATCAATTTCTTCCTTGGTCCATTTCGACCTAGGTTTGATGGTGCGAACATCAGCAATAAATTCAGTAGGATTTGACCATCCAAACTCGATTGATTGCCACACCCGTTCATCGATGGAAATTAAAAATGCTCTGATGCGTACTTTCCAATAAGCATAGTTTGTTCCATCGAAGAACAGTGGTCTGTTGATGTTTCCACCTTCAACCATTATTTACAACCCTATTCCTTCTCTGATACCACATGTGGGTTATGTTATATATGGATCTGAAAAGGGGAAAAAACACCCAGAGGGGGGTGAATAGGTGTAAACAATAAACACTCCAAAATCTTTGCGTAACAAAAACCCAATGCGGAAAAGTAAATAACACGTAGAGATTTTACGTGGAAAACTCCAAACTAGGAGTAAAAAACCACGGGACGGATCACACGGTGAAATCCATTAGAATTAAACAAGTACAAAGGTGATATAACGTACTCACACACGACTCAACCTTTTTTGATACGCTCCTAGTTGATCTTCTCCGCTCGCTCCGCAACGCACCTCGAAGCCACGATTTGCGTCCAACGCCGAATCCACGGCGTCCAACGTCGAGTCCACAACGTCCAACCGAATCCACGGTCTTCACCAAGTAGTACGTCTCGATCACACGAACGTACCTCACTTCGAATCCACGAGAGCGGTAGCACCTTGAATCCACAAGGCCACGCGAATCCACGCGTCGATTTTTGGGAAAATCGTTGTTTTGTTGGTGGTGAAAATCCGTCGAATACTTAGATCAAAGATAGATCGGAAATACCATCTAAGTATTCATTAATTTGATTCTACTCAAAGTCTGAGTTTGAAATCCTAGAATCAAATTAATCAATATAGATGAAGAAACATGGAATAGATCTAGTTTTTCCTTTCTTCTCTATATGTGGATATTTATAAGTTTTTCTCCGTTAATTTTTCTCGGTCATTTACGGAATAAAAAACTTATTGTGGATTACCCTAAAAGATGAAATTAGGGTTTACTTATAGGTTAGAAACCAATGGAAGAGAATAAGAATAAAAAACTGACTGTAACAGACTTTTTCCCGTACGACGGTCCGGACTGGATTTAGCTTGATCCCGACTGTCGTTATTTTTCAGAGAATTCCTAAAAAATTGTGTTCGGGGTCCGGACTGAAAGAACCACGGTCCGGACTGTTCATGCGATTTCTGCAGAATCCACGTTCGGGGTCCGGACTGAGACAAGGGCGATCCGGACTGAAATGTCGCATGAACCTACCTACGTTCGGGGTCCGGACTGAAGTATCCTGATCCGGATCCTGAACATGTAACAATCTAGTTTCTTGATTTTTATGCAGTTAAGAACCCATCCAAGTGTTTCTACACTATGAGAAGTATTCGGATCACCAAACATATTTAGTTAAACGTACCTGATCCTTTTGAATTCTTCTTTCTTGAGATTGAGGTATATGATCCAAACATTTATATCTTCAATCTTCAAGACTTAACCGCTTCACGAAATACGCCAAAACAAATTCCTTAACACTGCCCACACCACGCGCCACTCTGCACCGCCAGCGCACTAGGGCCGCCAACCCGCCATCGTGCCAGGCTCGCAGCCCGCCAGGCCCGCCAACACCGCATGCCGCTCCGCATGCATGGCGCCGCGCGTCCGCATGTTTGGCGCCCGCATGCCGAGCCGCCTACGCGCCGCGCCGCTCTACTGCCACCCGCGCTAAGCAGCTTGCTGCTGTCGCCAGTGCCGCTAGCTGCCACCGCCCATGCCGCTGCCAGCCTTACACTGCCTCCAGCCCGGATGCTGCCGCCGCGGCATGCACAGCGCCACGCCAGCCTTGCGCGCCGCTTCACATGCAGCACGCCAGCTTGCGCGTCGCCGCCAATGTCGCGTCGTCAAGCATTTTTCCCGCCATTTTCGCCGTCGGAATCCCGGTTTGACCACCGAATTGCGGAATTGACTTCCGATTGAGTTTTTGTTGACGTTTTTGGTACGTTTTACCGTCAGGAGGTGTTTTAGCTTGTTTTTCGTTGCGGGTCTCGCCGACACAGTGGTAGGAGCTCGAACTCTTCTTTCACCACCGAGGGGTCCGCCATTTCATCCGGACACGATTGCGGAGGGTTTGAAGGGTTTTTGTGCTCCGTTTTCATCGCCGGTTGAGGTGCATAACCAAATCGAGGTAGGGAACGTTGTTGAATGGTGGTGTTCAACCCTCCTCTCCCTCTTGTTGTTTCTTTTGACATCGTTATTTTAAAATGTGAGGTTGGATATTGTCACGGCTATTGTGATAGAACGGTAGATACATAAAGGACACGGATGGACATTTGAAATTATCGACTTCAATTACCACAGTTTGTTACACGATTATGTGATCATTGGGCTCATGGCGTTGTCACATACACCAGCGGTTTGGCCACCGCAAGTGTGTACTTTTCCAGAGAAGTAGTCTATATGACCCGTGATCCCTATGCGGCCATTGCGTGAGGGGACCCCCGCGGACATTGCAGAATCACGGACATGCCATAGGGGTTTGTTTGGCACCGGTTAGGTGAGCAGGTTTGAGGTATTGCCTTAGGTCAGAGGACCGATGAGGCAGGTATTTTCGGGTTCCATGGTGGGAACCGGAAAAGCGGTATGGATGACTTGGGAATTTTGATTTCCGATTTGATGTCCTATTTACTTTATCATACCTATATTTTGCATTTGATCATCGTTTTATCTGTTTTTCTTCCTACGATTTTTGTCACTGACTCCCACCATGTGACAGATTAGAGCGGGGATGGGGGTGAGGCTACAGCTAGGGAGTGATTCGGTTTTCGTCATTCTAGTGATATTTTACTCCTCCCTTTTTGGTTACTACATTTGGTGATATACTTGCATGTGATATGGACATTGTGTGATGTGGACACTTTGTGATGTTGATGTTGGGACATATGGACTCTTTGGATGGCTAGTGATCTTTTGGATTTGGATTTTATGGTTTTGCGGTTGCATGTGGAATGTGGAAGCTTTTCAAAGTGATAAAACGTTTACGAAATCTGTTTTCAAAACCGAGTGTCGGGTAGGCACTGTTTTAAAATTTTGTGGTTTTATCTTTTCAACTTGGGGTATGTCGTATTGGCGATATTCTCTTGTATGATTCTAAAGACTTGCCTATCGCTTTATTTAGCACTCTATGTTTGAAAAACTAGTTGTGATTGATGTACGTATTTTGTGCGACGCCGTGCATATACAGGGGAGACTCTGTCCGTTTGTGTAGAGAGATCTTGTATATGTGGCGGGTCTGGCACGTATCAGGATGAAAGACTTTTTTTTAAAAAAAATAGGACCGTTTTTCGCTTTTGAACCTCTCCCGGGCTGTGACAGGACAACAACTTGACTCTCAAGAGCAGAGTCTTTCCCCGAGCAGCGGGAAACGACCAGGCCGGTAGCGCCGGACACGCGGATGATCCACTACTGACGCCGTCAGAAGTCCTTAAGACCGGCGAGAGGTCGGAACCACGGGAGCCGACCTTATATAGTTATTCGGTCAAATCACCCGAATGCTGGTGTCACGCCCCGGGAGTAGATATACAGCGAAAAATATCGTACATTTTTTTTTTTGAAATAGGCTCCCGCAAGGCACGTGCACAGACCCGCCACATACACCAATTCTCTCTGCATCACAGACAGAGTCTCCCTTGCATATGTACGGCATAGTTACCACGACCATACTTTAATCACATCAACCGAAGAGTGAAGTAGACAATGCTTATGTTTAAGAACAATGTTAATTTAGCACAATATAAGTTTGAAAGGATAAATCCACGAGTTTAAAAGATTGTGCCTATGCGACACCCGATTTTGAAATATTTTTCGCAACTCTTTATTTTTTGAAAACCGCATTCGAAATGCATAAGGAAAATAAAAAGCCCTACCATACAGCTATCCAAACACAAGTCATAAATCCATCTCAACATCCACATCATCCACAATAACTAAAACCACATGCGAAGTAAACTAACCAACTGAAATAAGCAAATAAAGAGAAAGAAAAGTATCACTAGCCAGAAGATTGGCTAATATTCTCTAGTCGCAACCTCACCGCCGTCCTGGACCCCACCCCTGACTGAACCTGTCACATAGTGGGAGTCAGTGACATGAAGAGTAAAGACATGCAAGACTACGAAAATGATACTAGAAAGGTACAGGAAATAACAATAATAAACCGAACCGTAACCCTTGTAGGTTTTTATATATTAAGGATCCACAAGGATCTAAATAGGTACTATCAAACAACTAGAGGGGGGGTGAATAGGTGTAATACTTAAAAACAAATCTCAGTGCAAAATAAAAACCAATGCGGAAAATAAAAACAGCACACCGAGATTTACGTGGAAACTCCAATCCAGGAGAAAAACCACGGGACCAACACACAATAACAATCCACTAAGAAAAGAAAAATAACAAGGTGATTACCGACTCCACGGACTCAAACCCCTCCTTCAACTTCTTCGGATCTTGCGCTCACCGACTGCACGTCCATTGCACACGTTCGAATCCACGAACGCCACTCGAATCCACGAGCACACGTTTTGAATCCACGAAACGCCTTCAACACACCGAATCCACGATGCTACGTCGAATCCACGACGCAAACTCAGCCGGTAAGAATATTGGCTTCAATGGTGATCCTTTGCTTAGATTATCATTGAGGAACCGTAGAAGGAATCTCTAAGCAAAGACTAGATCAATTCAACAAAAGATAGATCTTGGAAGAATCGTCGAATTGACCTAAAAGAGGCTAAAGAGAAGAACGATAAAAACCTAGCCTCTAGGGTTGCTCTCAAGTGTTTTCTTAATTAATCGGTAGTTCTTGAGGAACCCTAACTGTCTATTTATAGGTTAGAAACCTTTGGAAAGAGATAAGCATCAAAAACTGACTTAACAGAATTTTTCCCGCACGACGGTCCGGACTGGATTTGGCTGATCCGGACTGTCGTCTTTTTTCAGCAATTTTTCTGAAAAAACAGTTCGGGATCCGGACTGAAACATGAATCCGATCCGGACTGAAACAAGAATCCGATCCGGACTGAAACAGGAATCCGATCCGGACAGAAAGTGCGCATGAACTAAACTATGTTCGGGGTCCGGACTGGATTGGTCTGATCCGGATCCTGAACATCCAATTTGTCCAGTTTTTTATTTTTAAGCAAAGAAAACTTATCCAAGTGTTTCTAAACTACACAAATGTATTCGGATCACCAAAATTATTTAGTTAAACGTACCTGATCAATCCAAATCCATTTTCCTTAAGATTGATGTATATGATCCACAATTCTTCAACTTCAATCTTCAAGACTCAAAACACTGAGTGTCAACTTGAGCTCTTGTTGAATCTCCTTTGACTTGATGAGTCTTTTGATTCCGTTGAGTTCGCTCCGTAGATGAAGTTGCCGAAGAATTCCTCTTTCTCTTTTTCGGGCACGACTTCATCAAGTGACCTTCAAGTCCACATTGGTGACAAGTTCTTCCTTTCAACTTAGTTGTGGAACTTGAAGCCTTCACAGTTTGGTTCTTTTTAAATCCCAAACCAACCTTGTTTGTTTGACCTAATCCGGACATACAATCAAATTTCTTGGAACCAGTTGAAAGCCTTTGTATGTCGGATTTAAGTTGATGAACTTGCTTGGTCAAAGCTTGGTTGGTGACATGAATCTCCTCAAACTGTTTTTCTAGAAAATCAATCTTGTTAATATGGGAATTAACGATCGTTTCCGGTTGATTTATCTTTTCTTGGAGGATTTTATTATTATCCAATAAAAGCTCTCGTTCCTCCTCGAGATCATGAAGTTTGGTCTTTAAAGCATGATTCTCGTCTTGAATCTCAAGTCGTTGCTTCCTCAACTTCTTAATATGCTTGGCCATCTTCTTTGATTCCGTAAGAAGTTGTTGATATGCCTCAACGAGTTCTTCTTCGTCCGACTCCCCCTCACTTGATGACTCTCCGCCAGATGTTGATGTTTCATGCAAAATCAAAGGAATAGAGTCAGTGATTAAAGATGATAAGCAAATATTAGAAGAGGGAATTTGAGAGGCATGAAAGGCAACGACTTTTTCCTCTATACTTGAGGTCGATTCATTAGAAGTAGAATCGTCCCAAATTTTTGCTTGCAAAGCCTTCTTTTTATATGATTTCGGAGAAGGACAATCTGTTGAAATATGGTCGTAGCCTTTGCATCTATAACATTGGATTTTCCCTTCGAATTCATTTTTTTCCTTAGAAGGTTTTGCAGAGCTTTTGAGGTTAGAGGATTTAGAACCCGATGATCCTTTAGATGGTTTCGAGGATGAAGATCCATCGGTTCGATTCTTCCAAAACTTCCGACGAAATTTCTTTACGATCCACGCCAATTGTTCTTCAAAATCGGCAAAAGTGATTTCATCGTCGGAACTTGATTCGCCATCTTCTTCCCTTATTGATTTGAATGCAACACCTGTAAGCTTAGAAGAAGACTTGGAAGAAACTTGATTAGTAGGAAAAGTCATCTCGTAAGTTTGTAAAGCACCTACTAATTCCTCTACTCTCATCTCATCCGGATGACTAACGGTTTCAATGGCGGTAACCTTTGCCCTAAACCGTTCCGGAAGAGTCCGAAGTATCTTTCTTACAACTTTTGACTCCGGGATCTTTTCTCCTAAATTAGCACAAGTGTTGATTATATCTTGAAGTCTTGTGTAATAATTAGTAAACAATTCATGCTCATCCATATGAATAGAGTCAAATTGACTTGTAAGCATCTGGAGCTTTTAAATTTTTACTAGATTAGTACCCTCATGTGTAATTTTGAGAATATCCCAAATTTCCTTCGCGGTTTCACACGCGGAAATTCATGTGAACTCAGTCGAGGAAAGAGAATTAAATAGAGCGTTCATACCTTTCCCATTGTAAGAAGATCTTTCGATTTCCTCTTTGGACCATCTAGAGCGATGTTTTGGGGTAGTAGAATTTCATACTTCCTCAATTGGATGCACCCAACCGTATTCCACGATTTGCCAAACTCGCTCATCAATTGAGATGAGAAAAGATCTCATCCGTACTTTCCAATACGCATAATCGGTCCCGTCAAAAGAGGAGGTCTATAAATATTACCACTTTCACCCGACATGATAGATAAACCTAAAACCCGCTCTGATATCACCTGCAGGTTTTTATATATTAAGGATCCACAAGGATCTAAATAGGTACTATCAAACAACTAGAGGGGGGGGGGGGGGTGAATAGGTGTAATACTTAAAAACAAATCTCAGTGCAAAATAAAAACCAATGCGGAAAATAAAAACAGCACACCGAGATTTACGTGGAAACTCCAATCCAAGAGAAAAACCACGGGACCAACACGCAATAACAATCCACTAAGAAAAGAAGAATAACAAGGTGATTACCGACTCCACGGACTCAAACCCCTCCATCAACTTCTTCGGATCTTGCGCTGACCGACTGCACGTCCACTGCACACGTTTGAATTCACGAACGCCACTCGAATCCACGAGCACACATTTCAAATCCACGAAACGCCTTCAACACACCGAATCCACGACGCAAACTCAGCCGGTAAGAATATTGGCTTCGATAGTGATCCTTTGCTTAGATTATCATCGAGGAACCGTAGAAGGAATCTCTAAGCAAAGACTAGATCAATTCGACAAAAGATAGATCTTGGAAGAACCGTCGAATTGACCTAAAAGTGGCTAAAGAGAAGAACGATAAAAACCTAGCCTCTAGGGTTGCTCTCAAGTGTTTTCTTAATTAATCGGTAGTTCTTGAGGAACCCTAACTGTCTATTTATAGGTTAGAAACCTTTGGAAAGAGATAAGCATCAAAAACTGACTTAACAGAATTTTTCCCGCACGACGGTCCCGACTGGATTTGGCTGATCTGGACTGTCGTCTTTTTTCAGCAATTTTTCTGAAAAAATAGTTCGGGGTCCGGACTGAAACATGAATCCGATCCGGACTGAAATAGGAATCCGATCCGGACAGAAAGTGCGCATGAACTAAACTATGTTCGGGGTCCGGACTGGATTGGTCTGATCCGGATCCTGAACATCCAATTTGTCCAGTTTTTGATTTTTAAGTAAATAAAACTTATCCAAGTGTTTCTAAACTACACAAATGTATTTGGATCACCAAAATTATTTAGTTAAACGTGCCTGATCAATCCGAATCCATTTTCCTTAAGATTGATGTATATGATCCACAATTCTTCAACTTCAATCTTCAAGACTCAAAACACTGAGTGTCAACTTGAGCTCTTGTTGAATCTTCTCTGAGTTTTCAATTGCTGATTGACAATTTGATCACTTCAAGACTCCGACTCAACTCACGAAATATGCTAACACAAAAAGCCGTAACAACCCTGAGCATCCACAACCCCATCCTGCTACCTATTGTATCTCTCCTGGGAACCCAAGCACAAAGCTGCCATATCAGTCCGAGGACCTCAGGCAAAAGGAACAGTCCCGCTCAGAACCTGGTGCAAAGAAACCCCCTACTGCACGAATGCAGCAATGCAAATAGCCGCAAGGGGCCCCCACGAACATAGCCGCGTGGTGTCCACGGGGCTAGTCAGACCACCTCTCCAGAAAAGTACATCGACACAGTGGCTAAACCACTGGTGTACGTTCAAGCACCATGAGCATATCGATCATCAAACAAGTGCCGTAAGCCTCCTGCGACACTCAGTCGCTCCGATGTAGCATAAATCTCAGTAAGTAACCCGGGGTAGTCAACCCTTATTTAACTCTTATTGTGTCTTACAAACCAGTTCTATCATACTCAGTTATTAAAAGATGTCATTAATATCGATAACAAAAGAAGATGGAAGATCGGAAGGAAGCCAATCGACGGCTTCCCCTTCCCTGGATAAAAGTACCCACCTCAAACCGCGACGACCAAAAGCGCCTACGCCCTTCCTATACCCTCGTACATCACCCGGACCTAATAAAGTCCCCCAAAAGAGCAAATCAAAAACCTTTATCAGTTTCACGAAAATAGTGGTCCCGACCGCTGTCCGGAGCTGGACAGACTGCACCTCGGGCCATGCACCGTGGTGTCCGGCCACCAGAGCAAAATCCCGTACAAGAAAGATAGACAAAAAAAACTGCATCAAACGGACCGTGCTGTCCGACGAACAGTATCGTAGCGCGGACTGCGCCGTCGAGGTCCCTGTTGGCGGTGGCGGCGGCGGCGGCAGCAACGGCACGGCGGGGGCATCACCCGGGTGCAAGCAGGGCTGAGCGGCGGTGGCCTGGCAGGTCGCAGCCTCCCCACTGCATCGCGCAGCCGAGCTCGCAGCGCGGACTGCGCCGAGTGGCGGCGGCCTGGCAGGGCGCCGCTCCCCCCCGCTGCCCCCCCCCCCCCAGCGTGCTTTCCTGCGCGCAGCCGTACCGAGCGACGACGGCCTGACAGGGCGCGGCCCTTAGCAAGGCGCAGTGCGCAAGCAGCGCGACATGGCTACAACAGCGGCGGTGCGCAGCAGTGCGCGGCAACCTGCCCGGCGGGCAGCAAGCGCACACAGCGCGGCAGCCAAACCCCGCACGGGCGCGCAATAGCGGCGGGCGGCCCATCCCTGCGCGGTGCGGCTAGGGCATCCCGGCAGTGGTGGCGGTGCGGCTAGGGCATCGCAGCGGCGGTGCGGCTAGGGCATCGCGACTGCGGTGCGGTGGCGGCGCCACCGTCGGCAAAAGCAAAACAATCCGCCGAAAGCCCGAAGAAGAGAACAACGTACGAAACGAAAGCACACAAAAAACCGTAAACAAATAGGGTAAGCTTACCTGGTAAGAACGGAACAGACGACACGATCCTGCCTTCCGGTGACGGTGGTGCTCCTAGATCCGTCCCCCGGTGTTGGTGTCCTCTCCGTTCTTGGTCCCCGGCACCACGAGAAGGAACGAGAAGGAAAGAAGAACCCTAATCCGGAAAGCGGTAACTTCTAAACTTTTCTTTTCGTGTACGTACCAACCCCAATTGTACGGTATAAATTAAAAGGGATTTTCCAACCGACTTCTCGATAAGCGTGCCACCTACGCAACATTTCTAAAACAGCCGGCGCGGATTATGATGCACCAAAGCCTTAACGGGTTTCTCCTAACTTAACCGGTAGACCCGTCAACATAAAAAAACACATTTCGGGAGATCCGTACGTCGGATTCCCCCCCCCCCCCCCCCGATCGCGCCGTTAGTCCTCGCTTGACGAGCTCTAGTAAAAACTAGTGTTAATCACCCAAAAACTCACAAAGGAAATTACCTAAAAAAAAATAACTTTATTCAAAAGCCAAAGATACTTAAAACAAAATAACTACGTGCTATTACAACACATCCCCCTTAAAAGAAGTTTTGTCCTCGAAACTTAACGACTACCCTCGTCAAATAATTCCGGAAAACGTTCCCTCATGTCCGATTCTAATTACCAAGTAGCTTCGTGCTCCTCATGATTGCTCGAATGCACCTTTACGTAGGGAATCGATCAATTGCGCAACTTCTTGTCTTCACGTGCCAGGATCCGCACCGGAGTTTCGTCAAAGCTCAAATCCTCCAGAAGCTCAATTGCTGAAGCGCTAATGATGTGCGACGGATCGGGAAGGTACTTCTGGAGCATCGACACATGAAAGACGTTGTGCACCCGGTCGAGATTTGGTGGCAAAGCCAATCGATAAGCTACTAGACCGATGCGTTACAAGATCTCAAATGGTTCAATGAACCGTGGGCTCAACTTGCCACGCAAACCGAACCGTTTGATCCCCTTGGATGGCGAAACCGAGAGCAACACATGCTCCCCGACCTGAAACTCCCAGTGACGACGTCTTCAGTCCGCGTAACTTTTCTGCCGACTCTGGGCGGTCAACAACCGCTGCCTGATAATGCGCACCTTTGTTTCGATCTCCTCCACCAAATCTGGACCCAAAAGTTTCCACTCACCCAAATCATCCCAACAGATAGGGGATCGACACCGACGGCCATACAAAGCTTCATACGGCCCTATGTAAATGCTCGTGTGGTAGCTGTTGTTGTAGGCAAACTCCACAAGCGGCATGAAGCGAAACCATCCCTCACCAAAGTCAAGTACGCAAGCCCAAAGCATATCTTCAAGAATCTGGATCACCCACTCCGGCTGTCCGTCACTCTGGGGATGGAAGGCTGTGCTGAAATGAAGTTTGGTCTCCAAAGCCTGCTGCAAACTCTGCCAAAAGTTCGACACAAACCGAGTGTCTCTGTCGGAAGTGATTGATGACGGCACACCGTGTAACCTCACAACCTCATTGATGTAAAGTTGCGTGAAATGATCCCGTGACCACGTCGTGTGTATAGGTAAGAAGTGTGTCGATTTCGTCTGTCGGTCCACCACAACCCAGACCGCATGTGGTACACTGTTCAGTAGCCGATTGAAATCCACAATGTACGCCTGCACTGAACTGTTTACCTGTTGGAGGTTCTTCAGATCCTCTTCTAGCTTCTGTCTGACACTCTCGGGAAATAAAGCTCCAAGAAGATGGCTGCGGAACTCCGCCCAAGTAAGCAGCTAGGTCCCAGGCGGACCGACAGGTCGCACTCGGCGCCACCAAGCCTTGGCATTATGCTCCAAAAAGTTTGTCGCCAAAAGCACCTGAAATCTCTCCTCAATAAAAAGGGTCTCAAAAAGTCGCTTCGTAGCCGTGATCCACGATTCTGCCTCCCACGGCTCCAAACTCCGTCCAGAAAAACGAGGCAGATCGAGCTGACGGAACCTCATCAAGCAATCAACAACCTCCCGCTGCTCCGCAGGGGTCAACTGTCCTGCCGGCCCAGACGGTTGTCTACTGGAAATCGGCGCAACAGGGGCTGCCTGTGCCGCTGGTACAATTGGGGGTGCCACGACCGGCGATGAAGGTGCAGGGGAACTCTCATGGGGTGCTGCAACCGACTGTGCCCTCTGCTCAAGCATGCACATCATCCGGTCCACTGTCTCCGACATTTGGGCCATCTGGGCCCGAAGCTCCTGTACCTCTCTCTGCTGGCCCTTCCCTGACTCCTCCTGCTCAGGCTCATCGGAGGAAGAAGGCTGCGACCGCGTCAGCATCCTGCGTCGGGGAGGCATCGTGCTCACCTGCATCAAAATCCACACATCAGGACAAAACAAACACTCGACCCAATCCAGCGAAAGTCTAGGACATGTCAACCTTTCTTGAGCATTATGTTATCTGCAGCCAACATAATCGCTTAGGAGAATAAACATGCCATCACTCATCCCATCCCTTGGGACAGGTATAAAACTCAATCATGACTCTCGCTACAAATCACAACTCTCACGTAGTCATCCTAGGGTCCAACCACAAGCCTAGGGTTTCTAAGTTCACAATGACCTACATCCTAGGCTCTAAAATTCACTCTAATCTGTCACGCCCCGGGGTCGAAACTGCGACCCGGGCTAGCCAATAGATCCGCCGCCCATACGGGAAACACCGTATAGACGAAGCGTCTAACCTGCAAAAGATAATACTACAGCTATACGGATATCAGAGCTAAAAAGTAAACTACTGAAATATAAAAAATACAACTCCCAATAGTACAAGTCTGAACCTCACCACATAAGTCTTTCAAAAATAAAACTCTCAACAGCAACTATCTACAATAATCCAGCAGATTGTACTACAAAGCTCCAAAAAGAGGGGTACAACTATACTCCAAAGGCGGGTAGGGAACTAGCTCGCGACTCTCTTACCTCGATCAGGTGGTGCAGCAACAGGAGAAGGAACAGGGGTAGATGCCTCAGGAAAAACTGTCACCAACAGAGGGTGTGAGAATTACACCGTCACATAGTTCTCAGTGGGTACCGTCTCCAAGACCAACGGTCTGTCCACTAAGTCTACTAGAGGCATAAGATAACAGAAAAACTGTAATAATGTAAAGATAAGCTGGAAAGAATTCTACAGCTACCATGCCTCTATCTACAATGCTCAATGGGTGATACAAATGAAAATGATGCATTGATGCTAACCCAATATACTCAATCAACCCAATCA
>CM055066.1:45249385-45298315 GCA_029204045.2 Tillandsia leiboldiana | reverse complement strand
CGGGGGCCGCCCGCAGAGGGGCGCCCGCGCGGGCTGGTGCCGCGCGGTGGTCGCCACGCACCGCGGGCAGCGCGCCACCGCCGGGCTCGGCCGCGCGGGCCGCACGCAGGGAGCGGCGCCCGCGCGGGCTGGTGCCGCGCGGGGTCGCCCCGCACCGGGGCACGCGCCCGCGCGCGGCGCTCGCCGTGCGGGGCCGCCCGCAGGAGGGCGCCCCGCGCCCGAGCTGGTGCCGCGCGGGGCTGTGCCCAGGCGGAGTGTGCGCCGCACGGGCCCGGTGCTCGTGCGGGAACTCCGCCGCACGTTGTTGGGAGTCGGTGTGAGTTTCGGATCCTTAGTCTTGACTTGCCCATGTTCCTTCAGGAGCGCAGGACGTTATTGGCGACTGACGCACGATCACGGACGTACCGAACACCGGACGACACACACAAGGTGGGTACTTTCGCCAAGGTTAATTGTGTAAGGGCGGACATGAGCAAAGGTGTTTTCTCGTAAGTTAATTCTCATGAGCAAAGGTGTTTTCTCTTTAAGTTACTCTTCGTGAGCAAAGGTGTTTTCTCTTTAAGTTAATTCTCGTGAACAAAGGTGTTTTCTCTTTAAGTTACTCTTCGTGAGCAAAGGTGTTTTCTCTTTAAGTTGTTCTCCGTGAGCAAAGGTGTTTTCCCTTCTAGCTATCCTTCTGAGCAATGCTGTCCCCGATTTTTTACTTCATTCGATTTATCATCTGAGGCTCAAGTTTTGCTACACGCACACTAGCGGTTTGGCAACCGCAAGGGTGTGCTTTTCCGGAAAAGTGGTACGTTGACCCGTGTACCCCACGCGACGGTGGCGTTAGGAATGGGGGCCCTCATGGGTGGAGGGTGTGAGTGGTGACGCCGAGGTTGGTGCTCGGCGACCGAGGCAGGTGCTCGGCAGAGAGGGGGCACCGGGGTAGGGGCCCGGTGCGGTGTCCGGGGAGGGTGCCCGGTTTATGTTTGGTGCAGGTCATGATCGTTGTTGACGGTGTATGAGGGGTGACGGTTGCTCTGGTTACAGTGGTTTGCTTTATTATAGCTTTCTTGCTCATTTTGTTTATTCTAGTCACTGACTTCCCACTCCGTGACAGGTTCGTCCAGGGGCGAGTGCTAGGGCACCGGTGAGGCCGCGAGAGTGCTGTTCTGGCTTTTAGTGACTTCAGATACAGTGACTTTCCTTTCCTTTTTCTTTTATTACTCATGCTAGCTAGTTGTGGATTGCGACACCCCCGTGGGGTCGAAGTGGATGTTGCCTTTTCCCTTTTTGAATAAACGAATGATTGTTGCATTCTTCTTACTTGGCCGTTTTAAACAATGAAAAGCAAAGAAAACCGTTTGCGAAAACTACTTTTAAAACGTGGGTGTCGTGTGGGCACCGACTTTTACAAACCTTGTGGGATTTATGTGTTTGCGAACTGTTTTCACAAAGATCGGCATCGGGTGGGTGCCGTTTTCAAACCCCTGTGGATTTATGTGGCTTTCAAACGGTCTTTCATAAAACGATGGCATCGTGTGGATGCCGTTTTCAAAACCTTGTGATTATTTATCCTTTCAAAACATCGGCCTCTATGTTCTAAGTGAATATTAGAATATCACGTGAGTTGTTTGGTTGTATGTGAACGAGACCCCAACTGAGGTGGTTAGAGATTGTATGTGCTACGCCTTGTGAGACATTTTGTATGTGAGACGCCGTGCATATACAAAGGAGACTCTGCCCGTTTGCAGAGTGAATTTGTGTATGCGGCGGGTCTGGACACGCACCGGGGAGCGTTGGTTTACAAAAAAAAAATATATGGCTGAATCAGGAGCATCGGTGGCTCTTCTTCTGCGCGATTCGAGCCCCCGGGGCATGACAGATTAAGATGGTATCAGAGAGGTAAACTTTAACCACAACAGTCGGGGCCTAACATCCACGGGGCGCAATACTCTAGCTACTAAGTAATAAAGTGAACACGGGATAAATAAATAGAACCCGAGTGTGCGTGGGGGAGGGTAGAGATTAAGTAGAACCCTTGGGAGCCAGTTTACCTTGTCAGTTTAAGTCTCTATGTTTGGTGACGATCGGTATGCTTTTATTATGTACGCAGATAGCAGCTCGACTCAGTGAGCAACGACCGACGGAAATGGACGCCGCAGCCGGAGCGAACCGCTTGCTGCGCAACCAGCTGCGCGATGTGGCAGGGCAGCTGCTGACTCTCACGGAGCTTCTGTGCATGCTGACGCGGGAGCTTTAGAGCGTCGACCACTTCCAGCACGGCACATGGGACGGTACCCCTCGCGGGATGCCGCCAGCGGGTTTTCCCACCTATCATGATGCGGTCAATTTGGCCATGCGTGCGGAGCAAGAGTACGCCCGGCAGGGGTGCCCCTACCCTGACCCGGCGGAGGACCCCTATCTGACGAGCCGGGCAACCAAACGCCCGAAGGTAGGACCGAAGTCTAGACCAACGAAGAAGGAGGGGCCTGACCCATTGAAGCCGTGCATCATCTGTGGCGGTGCACACCGAATGATGGGCTGCCCCTGGCGGGATGATCACTGTTTCCGGTGTGGTAAACCGGGTCACACGCGTTACACGTGCCCCCAGAAGCCAGCCGTCACTAGGCCCCCGGCGCCGGGACCTGTCGAAGCAGAGAAAGCCGCCACCCCCGCCCTGCAGGGGAGCCCCAATCCAAGGAACCGGGCGAACCAACGCCCGGAGAAAGCAAGGAAGGGTGGGCAGGTGCCAACAGGAACCCCGGAATCGCTGAAAGGGCCCTGCGTCATCTGCGGAAAGGCGCATCGAGTGACAAACTGCCTTTGGAGGTACTCCCACTACAATGGTTGCGGCAAACCAGATCACACCCGCGCTTCGTGTCCTCAAGAACAGGCCGCTACAGCCGCAACGCCACAACCGGAAGGACAAGAGGATACCGCAGCCCCCGACCCACTGAGGGACCAGCCCGACGGCTCGCGGTCGGCGGACTCGTATGATACCAGGACCCTGCCTTACCACACAGTGCGGCGCTGGCCCAGGGGTTGTGGGCGGACTACCCCAGCCGCCCCAGCAGATGACGTAACATCCCGGACTGAGTGACGACAGGTAATCTTTAAACCACCTTCTTCTTTTTTTTCCAGTTGGGGGCACCCGTCGAACCAGAGTAACCCGTCCCTGCCTGGCCCCGTCTAACCCCCCCCCCCCCCAGATCTTTTGGGATATACCATCCTTCTAGTTGATTGTGTGCTTTGGTTATATCTCGTCATTAGTATTAGCTTCGTTGTTTTCCCTTTTTCTTTTCCCCGGGACATCTTGGGAGGGGCGAGCACCTTTGAAAGGGTTGTGGGGACTCACCGTTGGTGTAGTCCTCAGATTGTTTTTTTCTGGGGGTTCCTTTCCTTTCCTTTCCTTTCCTTTCCTTTCCTTTCTTCCGTCCGAAACCAACCGAATTAGGCCTGGATTTATTTAGGCGCGCGTTCTTTTGTTTCCTTCCTACTTATGGACCATGCACTTAGTAGCGAAAGGTAAAGGGCTGAAGGTACCGTCTGAGTGCACGGCCGACCTACTGGTACGGGAACAGGATGGGGGCTTGTGCCCGTGAGGCGACTAGCCGAAATTAGACGAAAACCCTGTAAAGAGCGGGTACCCCCCCCCCCATGAACTGCTCGACCCGGAAAGGGGTCAAGCTCTTTTGGATGGCCCAATGCCGGGAAAGTTTGGAGAGCTGGAGAAGCGGTTAACGAGAGCACCCGCGTTTGCCTTACCAACACCCGGGGAGACGTCGAGGTATACCGCGATGCATCGCGAACAGGACCGGAAGGAGTACTGAAATAGCAAGGAAGAGCCGTAGCCTATGCGTCAAGGCAACTCAAGGATTGCAATTAGAACTACCCGGCACACGACCTGGAGCTTGCCGTAGTCGTCGTCACCCTGAGGCTGAGGAAGCACTATCTCCCCGGTGCCCACTGTAACGTATTCTCGGACCACCAAAGCCTTAAGCGTCTTTCCACCCAGAAGGAGCTGAACCAACGGCGAAGACGGAGGTTAGAATTACCGAAGGGGTACGACCTGGACACGCGACCGACTGACCCATGTATACATCGGTAAGTGGGGAGGCTACACGGGACGCCGACACCGACTACTTCGGGCCGAGGCACAAGGTTCGTCCGGACTTTTAGCAGAGTCTACGACGAGCTCTGGGGGCCAAGTTACACTTCAGCTCAGCCTTTCACCCCCAGACGGATGGGCAATCCGAGCGGGTGATTCAGATACCCGAGGACATGCTTCGAGCGTGCGTACTGGATTTGGGAGATGGATGGTCGCGCTACCTACCCCTTGCAGAGTCCGCTTATATCAACAGCTACCAAGCGAGCATCCAGATGGCGCCGTACGAAGCATTGTACGGCAGACGCTGTAGATCCCCGATATGTTGGGACGATCAGGGGTGAAACGGTTCGGGTTGAGAGACAAGTTGAGCCCACGGTACGTAGGACCTTTCGAGATTCTGGAGTGCGTCGGCCCCGTGGCCCATCGCCTCGCCCTACCACCGAATCTCAACCGAGTTCTGTCGTGTCCGCGCATCCATGCTTCTGAGGTATCCCCCAATCCGTCGCGAGTACTTGACGTCTCTACAATCGAGTTCAAAGAAAACCTGTACTGCGAGGAAGAGCCGGTGCGGACCCTAGCGCGGGAGGACTGAAAAACTACGAGGTCGGACATTTCCCTACGTAAAGGTGCTTGGGAGCAATCAGGAAGAGCGTGAGAGAACTTGGGAACCCGAATCAAAGATGAGGGAGTGCTACCCGGACCACTTCGCCGCAGGCAGGAGTTAAGTTTCGGGGACGAAACTTGTTTTTATTGGTGAGTGGTGTAAGACCTGGCTTTTCCGTGACCCTTCCCGTTACCCCTTTTTCTTACGATTGCCGACTGTGGGATAATTTTTGGTGTTTTTCCGGAAAGTCCGTTGGGGCTCGCGGACATTTTTAGGCGGAAGGGTTCGCGAAATGGAGAACGGGGACGCGATCGGTTTCAGATTCCGACTCCCGGTTCTCCCAGAATAAAATTCTGAAGTTCGGACCCCCCTTAGGCGCCCCGGGATCCGTGCGGACGATCGGCACGTTTCTCGGGGTAATTCTAGCCGCCGGATCGGTTCCTAATATTTATTTATTTTTCCTTTGAGGAACCTAGGGTTTTAGGGCTTCCCACTTAGGTACCTTCGTTCGGCGGCTAGGGTTTCTCTTTTTAAGAGACACTACGAGAGGGAAATAGAAAAAGACGGGGACCCAACCTTTTTCCGCTCTTGTTACGACCGACGGCGGGGCTTACGGGAGAAGGACGGAGGTTTCTTGCTCGCGGGATCAACCGGGCAACGATAGGACGATCCTCTTCTTCTCTTTTCCGGCGGATCGAAGATGAGTTTTTCCATTAGGTTTTGGTTAGGCGTTTCGGGGTGGAGTTTTCGCGGGGAGCGCCGCCGCCGCCGCCGCCGGGCCGGCCGCGGGCGGGGCGCCGCGCGGCAGGGGCGTCGCGCGGGCACCACCCGCAGGCGAGCACCGCGCAGCGCTTGGCCGCGCGGGGCCGCCCGCAAGCGGGGCGGCCGCGCGGGCTTGGGCCTCGCGGGGCCGCCCCCGCACCGCGGGCAACGCACCCGCGCGGCGCTTGGCCGCACGGGGCCGCGCGCAGGTGGGGCGCCCGCGCGGCTGGTGTCGCGCGGGGTCGCCCCGCACCGCGGGTGGCGCGCCCGTGCGGCGCTTGGCCGCGCGGGGCCGCGCGCAGGAGGGGCGCCTGCGCGGGCTGGTGCCGCGCGGGGTCGCCCCGCACCGCGGGCAGCTCGCCCGCGCGGCGCTCGGCCGCGCGGGGCCGCCGCAGGAGGGGCACCCGCGCGGGCTGGTGCCGCGCGGGGTCGCCCCGCACCGCGGGCAGCGCGCCCGCGCGGCGCTCGGCCGCGCGGGGCCGCCCGCAGGAGGGGCGCCCGCGCAGGCTGGTGCCGCGCGGGGTCGCCCCGCACCGCGGGCAGAGCGCCCGCGCGGCGCTCGGCCGCGCGGGGCCGCCCACAGGAGGGGCGCCCGCGCGGGCTGGTGCCGCGCGGGGTCGCCCCGCACCGCGGGCAGCGCGCCAGCGCGGGGCCGCCGGCAGGAGGGGCGCCCGCGCGGGCTGGTGCGGCGCGGGGTCACCCCGCATCGCGGGCAGCGCGCCTGCGCGTCGCTCGGCCGCGCGGGGCCGCCCGCAGGAGGGGCGCCCGCGCGGGCTGGTGCCGCGCGGGGCTGTGCCCAGGCGGAGTGTGCGCCGCACGGGCCGGTGCCGTGCGGGGAACTCCTGTGACGCCCCACTTCCCAGGGGGTCACCCATCCTAGAACTACTCTAGCTCTAGCACGCTTAACTCTCATGTTCCTCTTGGATCTTGCTACCATCCAAAATGCTATAGCCGGGTTAGAGATTTAGTCCTATTATATCATTTATATAGAGGACTAATCCAAATTCCGGGGGTGTTACATTCTTCCCCCCTTTAAGCCCTGACGTCCACGTCAGGCTCAAGCACACTCACAAGCACCAGGCGATGTGAGACTCGTCTCGCTAGCCTTAGCCGACCTTGTGAGGAGCTACACTCCACTCACAATGGTCATTAGCCGGGGAGCCTCGCTCTACCCGCTATATAACCCTGGCTCAGCAGAGACTCATCTCACATTTTCGGCTGGTGAATAGCTCTAATACCAACTATGACGCCCCACTTCCCAGGGGGTCACCCATCCTAGAACTACTCTAGCTCTAGCACGCTTAACTCTCATGTTCCTCTTGGATCTTGCTACCATCCAAAATGCTATAGCCGGGTTAGAGATTTAGTCCTATTATATCATTTATATAGAGGACTAATCCAAATTCCGGGGGTGTTACAACTCCGCCGCACGTTGTTGGGAGTCGGTGTGAGTTTCGGATCCTTAGTCTTGACTTGCCCATGTTCCTTCAGGAGCGCAGGACGTTGTTGGCGACTGACGCACGATCACGGACGTACCAAACACCGGACGACACACACAATGTGGGTACTTTCGCCAAGGTTAATTGTGTAAGGGCGGACATGAGCAAAGGTGTTTTCTCGTAAGTTAATTCTCATGAGCAAAGGTGTTTTCTCTTTAAGTTACTCTTCGTGAGCAAAGGTGTTTTCTCTTTAAGTTAATTCTCATGAACAAAGGTGTTTTCTCTTTAAGTTACTATTCGTGAGCAAAGGTGTTTTCTCTTTAAGTTATTCTCCGTGAGCAAAGGTGTTTCCCTTCTAGCTATCCTTATGAGCAATGCTGACCCCGATTTTTTACTTCATTCGATTTATCATCTGAGGCTCAAGTTTTGCTACACGCACACCAGCGGTTTGGCCACCGCAAGGGTGTGCTTTTCCGGAAAAGTGGTACGTTGACCCGTGTACCCCACGCGACGGTGGCATTAGGAATGGGGGCCCTCATGGGTGCAGGGTGTGAGCGGTGACGCCGAGGTTGGTGCTCGGCGGCCGAGGCAGGTGCTCGGCAGAGAGGGGGCACCGGGGTAGGGGCCCGGTGCGGTGTCCGGGGAGGGTGCCCGGTTTATGTTTGGTGCAGGTCATGATCGTTGTTGACGGTGTATGAGGGGTGACGGTTGCTCTGGTTACAGTGGTTTGCTTTATTATAGCTTTCTTGCTCATTATGTTTATTCTAGTCACTGACTTCCCACTCCGTGACAGGTTCGTCCAGGGGCGAGTGCTAGGGCACCGGTGAGGCCGCGAGAGTGCTGTTCTGGCTTTTAGTGACTTCAGATACAGTGACTTTCCTTTCCTTTTCCTTTTATTACTCATGCTAGCTAGTTGTGGATTGCGACACCCCCGTGGGGTCGAAGTGGATGTTGCCTTTTCCCTTTTTGAATAAACGAATGATTGTTGCATTCTTTCTTACTTGGCCGTTTTAAACAATGAAAAGCAAAGAAAACCGTTTGCGAAAACTACTTTTAAAACGTGGGTGTCATGTGGGCACCGACTTTTACAAACCTTGTGGGATTTATGTGTTTGCGAACTGTTTTCACAAAGATCGGCATCGGGTGGGTGTCGTTTTCAAACCCCTGTGGATTTATGTGGCTTTCAAACGGTCTTTCATAAAACGATGGCATCGTGTGGATAACGTTTTCAAAACCTTGGGATTATTTATCCTTTCAAAACATCGGCCTCTATGTTCTAAGTGAATATTAGAATATCACGTGAGTTGTTTGGTTGTATGTGAACGAGACCCCAACTGAGGTGGTTAGAGATTGTATGTGCTACACCTTGTGAGACATTTTGTATGTGAGACGCCGTGCATATACAAAGGAGACTCTGCCCGTTTGCAGAGTGAATTTGTGTATGCGGCGGGTCTGGACACGCACCGGGGAGCGTTGGTTTACAAAAAAAAAATATATGGCTGAATCAGGAGCATCGGTGGCTCTTCTTCCGCGCGATTCGAGCCCCCGGGGCGTGACAAGCCCGGCCAACCGGGGACCGCCAGCTGGCGCCCCCGCGTCAGCGCGCCCGCGGCGCGCTCCGCCTTGCGCAGAGTGGGCACCAACAGGACCCCGCCATGTGGCGGTGCCCACGCTGCCCCAGCGCCCCACGTCAACGCAGGGCGCGCGCGTCAGCGCGCCCTCGGGCAGCACGCCCTAGGGCGGTGTGCCCTCACGCGGGCTGCCATGTGGCGCCGCCCACCCAGGCCTCTGCTTCCGCCATGTCACCTCGGTCGCCGCGCCCGACCAACCGCAGCGCGACAAGTGGCACGGCGCGGGTTCACCGCACCCGGTGCACACGCGGTGGGCCGTGGACCGGCTGTAATGACACAACTTTTTAGTGATGTTTTACTTCCTTCTAATAAAGTACTCCTTTTAGTGGATTGAAATTATCGAGTTTTTGTAAGTCGGTCGGTGTGTTGCATGAGTATTTTTTCTGTGGAAGCACGAAAAATGATGACCGACGGTGCAACCGGATCCGAAATTCGACTTTGGAATCTCCCTGAACAGAGTTTTTAGTGTCGCGGTGACTTAACGTGCATCGAAACCCGTGCAAAATATCCTGCACGCTTTTCGAGGAAAATGTGAGTTTATCTCGTAGGATTAATTAATTAAAGAATTAGTTATTCGGTTACGGATATTAAAAGGTGGGTTATCCCGTAGGATTAATTAATTAAAGAATTAGTTATTCGGTTACAGATATTGAAAGGTGGGTTATCCCGTAGGATTAATTAATTAAAGTATTAATTAATTGGTGACAGAAATTAAAAGGGTGGGATTTAATTGTACGTACCAAAAGGGAAAATCCCACTTTTTGCAAAAGGAGAAACCCTAGACGGAGGAGGAAAAAGGAAAGAAAGAGGAAGAAGACGGAGGAATCCGACCACCCCGAATACCATACCGGAATTAGAAGAGCAATCGGTCGACTCCCCCGTTGGGATTTTTGGTAAGTGGTTTCCGTTTTGTTGCGTTAATGGGGTTTTATTGTGTCTTTTTCGTTGTCTACATCGCCGTCTCCGTCCCCGTCGTCATCACCGACCCCGCCGCACGATCTAGGGCACGGCGCGGGCGGGCGAACGACGCGGGCGCCGTTAGGGCACGGCGCAGGCGGGCGAGCGACGCGGGCGCCGCTAGGGCAACGCGCGGGCGCCGCCCCCGGGCGCGCAATCGCGAGGCCTTGCGCCGCGCGGGGCGCCCGCGGGCGGGCAGCGCCGCGCGGGGCGCCCGCGGGCGGGCAGCGCCGCGCGGGACGCCCGCGGGCGGGTGTGTGCCGCGCGGGCGCCACCTGCGGGCGACGCACCGCTCGGCCTTATACCACGCGGGGCGCCCGCAGACGGGCGCATGCTGCGCGGGCGCCGCCCCGAGCGCGCAACCGCGCGGACTTGTGCCTCGCGGGGCGCCCGCGGGCGGGCGCCGTGCGGGCGCCGCCGCGGGTGACGCACCGCGCGGCCTTGTGCTGCGCGGGGCGCCCGCGGGCGGGCGCATGCCGCGGGCACGCGCCGCGCGGGGCACCCGCGAGGTAGGCGGGCGCCGCACGGGCGGCAGCGTCCGCGCGGGGCGCCGTCAGGTGTCGTAGGAGTGTCGTTTGTTAGGTTTTTCATCGCAGGGTTAGTTTTGGATTTCCGTTCCGTAGTGTTAGTGCGTTTTATTAACTATCGCTTTTGGGGACTTCTCTAGGTCCAGGTGTGCAGCGGGAGTGTGTTAAAAGATCCAAGTGCTCCGATCTTCCCACAACCATGTGGGTACCCTTGCAATAAGTGCAACAAGTGCAATAAGTGCACCATATCATTGTAAAAGATTTAATAACCTGTCTAATAAAGTAGATGAACTGTTAAACCATTCGCATGAATGTGTATTGTTCTTTCATTATTAAATTGTGGCGACTGAGGCTCACGGTGCTTGATACACGCCGACTTCGGCAAACCTTGTTGTTGGATGCTGCACGTACACAGGCGGATTGGCCTCCGCATGGGTGTACTTTTCCGGAGAAGTGGTCTGAATGACCCGTGTGCCCCACGATTTGTGTAGGTGCCAGTGGGGACCCCTTCACGCTAGCTAAAAGTGCCGCACTAGTACCGTGAAAGGGGTTAAAAGCATCATGTAGGTAAAGTGATTTTGCACGAGGGGAGATCATCGACTCCCCGACAGGTACCAGGTGTAATTAAATCAAGTGAGGTGGACACATGAGGCGGAAAAGCGAAAGGTTCCGGTGTACTTGTTTTATTTTAAAAGCTATTATAAATTGTTGAAACATCTACTTTATTTGTCACTGACTTCCCACACTGTGACAGGTCCGACTAGGCATAATAACTGGGACGGTGATGAGACTGCGTCGAGAGGACCTTAGCCGTATGAGGCTTTATTACGCTATTTCTGTTTCGGTTTATCTCATTTCTCCTTTCAGTCTAACTGTTAGTTTAATTTGCTTGAATGTAGATCATGTGGGTTGTTGGATAGTCAATTAGTTAGCATTGTGGATTTGATTTACTTTTATGGACTTTTATGCGGCATAGTTTATAACTAACAAAATGGTTTCGAAAATGCTTTCCAAACTAAGTGCCGTGTGGGCACAATCTTAGTAAACCCCTGGATTTATCCTTTCAATAAGGTATGGCTGCTTTAGTGTGAATGTGTAAATGTTTCAAAAACTGGGTGTCGTGAGGACACCGATTGCAAAAACTCGTAGTTTAACTCCTGATGTTATTGAATGAATTTACCTTTCCTTCCTTGTTCACTGTGACTGTGTGGTTAAAGAATGTTGTTGTTATTGCTGTTGTAAATGTGACGCCATGCATATACAAAGGAGACTCTGTCCGATTGAAGAGTGAATTTGTATATGTGGCGGGTCTGACACACACTGGGGAGAGGTCGATACTTATTCATAAAGAAAAAAATAAATAAATATATACGCTTTTTCCGCTTATCTTTACCTAAAAACCCCCGGGGCGTGACAGATTAAATGGTATCAGAGAAAAACAACTTTAACCACAGTAGTCGGTGACCAACATTCACAGTGCATGATGCCACAAGCAAATTTAACATGAGATAACCAAGATGTAGGTGCAGTAGATCGTGAGTGTACGGGGGAAAAAGGGGTTTAATTTCGGTTCGTTTGTAGGTCTTGGTGCTAGACCTGTTAAGTCTAGGATTGACTTGTTTTCTTTGTGTACACGGATGACGGCCCGGACTTGGTCTTCAATCAAGAGCGCGGGAATGGAAGTGACGGTTTTGACAGCTACGGAGGACCGGCTACATTGACAACAGTCGCACGACGTGGCCGGGCAACTGCCAACGCTCACAGAAGACATGGAATACCAACGACACGGGTTACCCGCCTCCCGAGAAGCAGTCGACCGGGCCACTTCGGTAGAGCGGGAGTTGACCAATGCGCCCGACCAGTAGGAGACTGGGAGCCGACCACCCAAGTATCTGAAGGCGCAGCAAGGAACCAGAAGCACGCCGACGAAGGGACCGGAACCGGGGGAAACCGACCAGGCAACGTCTGCGGCGGAGCACGCCGAGTAACCGACTATTCCTGGAAGCAGGATCATTGCTTCGATGTGGCAAGCCGGGGCGTCTTCGCTCTTTCTGCCCCTAAACCTGGGGATAGCCCCTTCAGTGGTGCGACGCGGGTAAGAGGTCCCACGCAACGGCATTGTTACGGCATTTTGGTGTTGGCATATTTCGTGAGTCAAGTCAGTGAGTTGAGTCGGAGTCTTAAAGGGATAAAATTGTCAATCAGCATTCAAAGACTTAGAGAAGATTCAACAAGAGCTCAAGTTGACACTCAGTGTCTTGAGTCTTGAAGATTGAAGTTGAAGAATTGTGGATCAGTTACATCAATCTCAAGAAGAAAGTATTCAAGAGGATCAGGTATGTTTAACTAAATAATTGTGGTGATCCGAATACTTTCTTATAGTGTAGAAACACTTGGATGATCTTTTAATTGCATAAAAATCAAAAACTGGACAGGGGACATGTTCAGGATCCGGATCAGACCTTGCAATCCGGATCCCGAAGGGTACTTGTTCATTGGCAATTTCAATCCGGATCCTAGGCCATTCCGATCCGGATCCCGAACATGGGACTTTGCTGAATTGCATGAACGATCCGGATCGGACCTTGCAATCCGGATCCCGAACCCTTGGTTTTCTGGAATCGTCAATCTCGTTACGACGATCCGGATCGCAGTAAATCCGATCCGGATCGCCGTCCTGAAAATTTCCAGATAAGGTATGTTTTTTATTCTTATCTCTTTCCAAAGGTTTCTAAACTATAAATAGACATTTAGGGTTTCTCAAAAAACATGGGAGCTATGGCCGATCATTTTATAAAACTCTTGAGAGCAACCCTAGAGGCTAGGTTTTTATCTTTCTTCTTTATAGCCTCTTTTAGGTCAATTCGACGGTTCTTTCAAGAACATATTTTTTGTCGAATTGATCTAATCTTTGCTTAGAGATTTCTTCTACGGTTCCTTAATGAGAATCTAAGCAAAGGATCACCATCGAAGTCAATATTCTTATCGACTGAGTTTGCGTCGTGGATTCGACGTGGCATCGTGGATTCGGTGTGCTAAAGGCGTTTCGTGGATTCGAAACGTGTGCTCGTGGATTCGAGTGGCGTTCCTGGATTCGAACGTGTGCAGTGGACGTGCAAAATCGGTGGAGCACGAGGTCCAAGAAATTGGAGGGGTTAAATCCGTGGAGACGGTAATCACCTTGTTATTCTTCTTTTCTTAGGGATTGTTATTGCGTGGATATCCAACCGGTCAGCGCAAGGTCCGAAGAAGCTGAAGGAGGGGTTTGAGTCCGTGGAGTCGGTAATCACCTTGTTATTCTTCTATTCTTATTGGATTGTTATTGCGTGTTGGTCCCGTGGTTTTTCTCCTGGATTGGAGTTTCCACGTAAATCTCGGTGTGCTGTTTTTATTTTCCGCATTGGTTTTTATTTTGCACTGAGATTGAGTTTTTAAGTATTACACCTATTCACCCCCCCCTCTAGTTGTTTGATAGTACCTATTTAGATCCTTGTGGATCCTATATAAAAACCTACAATTGGTATCAGAGCGGGTTTTTGGTTTATCTATCATGATGGGTGAAAGTGGTAATATTTATAGACCTCCTTTTTTTGATGGGACTAATTATGCGTATTGGAAAGTACGGATGAGAGCTTTTCTCATCTCAATTGATGAGCGAGTTTGGAAAACCGTGGAAGACGGTTGGGTGCATCCTGTTGAGGAAGTAGGAAATTCTACTACCCCAAAACCTCGCTCTAGATGGTCCAAAGAGGAATTTGAAAGATCTTCTTACAATGGGAAAGGTATGAACGCTCTATTTAATTCTCTTTTCTCGACTGAATTTACACGAATTTCCGCGTGTGAAACCGCGAAGGAAATTTGGGATATTCTCAAAATTACACATGAGGGTACTAATCTTGTAAAAATTCAAAAGCTCCAGATGCTTACAAGTCAATTTGACTCTATTCATATGGAAGAGCATGAATTGTTTACAGATTATTACACTAGACTTCAAGATGTAATCAATACTTGTGCTAATTTAGGAGAAAAGATCCCGGAGTCGAGAATTGTAAGAAAGATACTTCGGACTCTTCCGGAACGGTTTAGGGCAAAGGTTACCGCCATTGAAACCGTTAGTCATCCGGATGAGATGAGTGTAGAGGAATTAGTAGGTGCTTTGCAAACTTATGAGATGACTTTTCCTACTAATCAAGTTTCTTCCAAGTCTTCTTCTAAGCTTACAGGTATTGCATTCAAATCCACAAAGGAAGAAGATAGCGAATCAAGTTCCGACGATGAAATCTCTTTTGCCGATTTTGAAGAACAATTGGCGCGGATCACAAAGAAATTTCGTCGGAAGTTTTGGAAGAATCGAACCGATGGATCTTCATCCACGAAACCTTCTAAAGGATCATCGGGTTCTAAATCCTCTAACCTCAAAAGCTTTGCAAAACCTTCTAAAGAAAAAGAAAAAGATGATTTCGAAGGGGAAATCCAATGCTATAGATGCAAAGGCTACGGCCATTTTTCAACGGAATGTCCTTCTCCGAAATCATATAGAAAGAATGCTTTGCAAGCGAAAACTTGGGACGATTCTACTTCTAATGAATCGACCTCAAGTAAAGAGGAAAAAGTCGTTAACTTACATGCCTCTCATATTCCCTCTTCTAATTCTTGCTTATCATCTTTAATCACTGACTCTATTCCTTTGATTTTGCATGAAACATCAACATCCGGTGGAGAGTCATCAAGTGAGGGGGAGTCGGACGAAGAAGAACTCGTTGAGGCATACCAACAACTTCTTGCGGAATCAAAGAAGATGGCCAAGCATATCAAGAAGTTGAGGAAGCAACGACTTGAAGTTCAAGACGAGAATCAAGCTTTAAAGATAAAACTTCATGATCTCGAGGAGGAACGAGAGCTTTTATTGGATAATAATAAAATCCTCCAAGGAAAGTTAAATCAATCGGAAACGATCGTTAATTCCCATATTAACAAGATTGATTTTCTTGAAAAGCAGTTTGAGGAGATTCATGTCACCAACCAAGCATTGACCAAGCAAGTTCATGAACTCAAATCCAACATACAAAGGCTTTCAACCGTTTCCAAGAAACTAGATTGTATGTGCAGATTAGGTCAAACAACCAAAGTTGGTTTGGGTTTTAAAAGGGATCAAACTGTGCATGCTTCAAGTTCCACATTCAAATTGAAAGGAAGAACGTGTCACCTTTGTGGACTTGAAGGACATTTGGTGAAGGATTGCCCGAAAAAGAGAAAGAAAAATTCTTCGGCAACTTCATCTACGGAGCGAACTCAACGGAATCAAAAGACACATCAAGTCAAAGGAGTTCACTCAACCCACCAAAGGTCCGAGCCACATCATCAATCATACAAGTGGATCACTGCGAGGCAAAGACCTAAGGTGGATCAACAGTCAAAGCTATCATCTCCCAACCACAATGAATCAAGACAACCCAAAATTCGACAATTTTGGATTCGGAAAGGTGATATCTTTCCTTGTCTTAAGTTCTAAATAGCTTATGACTGTATGTAATGCTTTGATTGGTTTTCCTTTCATATTTTTCTGAATCTCTGCATTACATGTTTTCAATGCTCTTCGTTTTTATACTTTGTTTTTGAACAAAAGGGTTTTTACTGAACAAGTGCATTGAATAAAAAGGGCTTCACGTTTATTCACTCCAAATTAATTTTATATGGATTATCAACTTTACTCCATAATCATAATCTTGAAGATACTTCATTATAGGAGTTTTTGATATTATAAGCATTAAATTTTAGAAATCATGTGTGATCTTTAGATGCTTAATCTATCTCGGTTGTGTGAATTCATTATGATAAACGTGAGACAACCGATAGACTAAAATTTGGGATTTAATTCTTTCATGTAAGAGATTGCATTCTTACAAGGGTAATGAAATGATTTGCAAAAGATGTGGAAAGAGTTACATCCGAAAGGAGTGTGAAAACTACCACCACATGTTGGAAAGAGCTGCCACCCCGGTCGTCCGGTCTGTGTGTGAAGCTACCACATGTTATGTATGCTTGAAAAATATTTATGAAATTTTGTTTAGTAGAAGCATTCGGAGATTTAAATTTAAAGCTCTTATTTTGAACAATCTCCTGGTTGGTATAAGGTGGGATAGTTGAAAGATGCTCAAAGAGCCACCCTTAGGTATTTTAGTGCTTATCTCAAATTTGAAAGGGTAAAATTCAAATTTGATATCATTTGGAAATCTCTGTAAGTCATCTTTGTAAATCCGTTACATCTTGATAGACTTTGGATCTCAAGACTATTTTTGATGACTTGTGTTTGACGAATATAACATGAAAAACTGTTTATAATGTTTTACCTTTATTTTTCATGATTTCGGAGTAAATCTTTTTAATTTTTGTAAAATTAATTGAATTGAATGACATCTATGTGATCTCATATTATTTTCAAGCACTTAAATTGCTTTCTTGATGGAATACGAATCGGTAATTCAATTATTTCAAAATCTGGATTTGTTTCAAGAAATTATTTGATTTTTGCTTTCTGGTACAGGTACGCAATCTGCATTTTTGTTATATACCGGAACTGAGCCTTTATCTCTCTTTCTCTATGAACTAATGCTGTTAGTGATTTCCTTTTGTCTAGTATGTTCACTGTTTGACAATTTGTGACAAAAAGGGGGAGAACAGAAAAGAATGATCGTATCACAAAGGAGGAGAACATAAATGCTCAAGACAGGGGGAGAACATGGAGAACATAGAGAACATGTTAGACATGCTCATGATAGGGGGAGATAAAGAAAAGATTGAAAGAGCCGAAAAACAAAAGAACCAAAAGGACGAATCAAATGTAGGATTTTAATTTCTAACGACTAACGTTTGATTTTGTTTGGAGTTTCGTTTTCCAGGAATTACATCACTTTAAGACTCCAAGTCCTAAGTCATAGAGTATGTTCTAGGACTGTTTGGTTCAACTGTAATTTTGTATTTATTGGATCTTTCACGCAAAGAAAATCAATGTTTTGGTGATAACATTGAATTTCGACTTTTTGGTTTAAGATGAGTGACTTGAGCGCTTTTATGTATTTTTGGGTTTTGTCACGAAATTGCCAAAGGGGGAGATTGTTACGGCATTTTGGTGTTGGCATATTTCGTGAGTCAAGTCAGTGAGTTGAGTCGGAGTCTTAAAGGGATAAAATTGTCAATCAGCATTCAAAGACTTAGAGAAGATTCAACAAGAGCTCAAGTTGACACTCAGTGTCTTGAGTCTTGAAGATTGAAGTTGAAGAATTGTGGATCAGTTACATCAATCTCAAGAAGAAAGTATTCAAGAGGATCAGGTATGTTTAACTAAATAATTGTGGTGATCCGAATACTTTCTTATAGTGTAGAAACACTTGGATGATCTTTTAATTGCATAAAAATCAAAAACTGGACATGGGACATGTTCAGGATCCGGATCAGACCTTGCAATCCGGATCCCGAAGGGTACTTGTTCATTGGCAATTTCAATCCGGATCCTAGGCCATTCCGATCCGGATCCCGAACATGGGACTTTGCTGAATTGCATGAACGATCCGGATCGGACCTTGCAATCCGGATCCCGAACCCTTGGTTTTCTGGAATCGTCAATCTCGTTACGACGATCCGGATCGCAGTAAATCCGATCCGGATCGCGTCCTGAAAATTTCCAGATAAGGTATGTTTTTGATTCTTATCTCTTTCCAAAGGTTTCTAAACTATAAATAGACATTTAGGGTTTCTCAAAAAACGTGGGAGCTACGGCCGATCATTTTATAAAACTCTTGAGAGCAACCCTAGAGGCTAGGTTTTTATCTTTCTTCTTTATAGCCTCTTTTAGGTCAATTCGACGGTTCTTTCAAGAACATATTTTTTGTCGAATTGATCTAATCTTTGCTTAGAGATTTCTTCTACGGTTCCTCAATGAGAATCTAAGCAAAGGATCACCATCGAAGTCAATATTCTTATCGACTGAGTTTGCGTCGTGGATTCGACGTGGCATCGTGGATTCGGTGTGCTAAAGGCGTTTCGTGGATTCGAAACGTGTGCTCGTGGATTCGAGTGGCGTTCGTGGATTCGAACGTGTGCAGTGGACGTGCAAAATCGATGGAGCGCGAGGTCCAAGAAATTGAAGGAGGGGTTAAATCCGTGGAGACGGTAATCACCTTGTTATTCTTCTTTTCTTAGGGATTGTTATTGCGTGGATATCCAATCGGTCAACGCAATGTCCGAAGAAGCTGAAGGAGGGGTTTGAGTCCCTGGAGTCGGTAATCACCTTGTTATTCTTCTATTCTTATTGGATTGTTATTGCGTGTCGGTCCCGTGGTTTTTCTCCTGGATTGGAGTTTCCACGTAAATCTCGGTGTGCTGTTTTTATTTTCCGCATTGGTTTTTATTTTGCACTGAGATTGAGTTTTTAAGTATTACACCTATTCACCCCCCCCTCTAGTTGTTTGATAGTACCTATTTAGATCCTTGTGGATCCTATATAAAAACCTACAGGCATGACGTAGGACGCACTGCCCCGGATGAAGTAGTAGCAGAGACACTCTACCCTTAGCTTTCCCTTTTCGAATATGACCTTTTTCGACATCTGGAGTACCCCACCTTTTCACCTCTTGCGTTACCACTTCTTCCCATAGTTAGTTGGGTTAGACCCCTTCGTAGTATGATGTCGGCCCAGACCCTTGGACGGCCTCTAGAAACGGATTGTTGTTTACCTTCCTACCCGCTAAGGTTGGGAAGGCTGTCATGTCTTTGGGACTTAGTAGTGAACCCCCGTTGAAGGATTTTGATGTAATGCTAGGGGGGGTTCGCCTTACTGAACACCAGGCTTTGAATGACTTCGAGAAGCGCCAAGTGTGACTACAGGAACCTGGCTTTCCGAGGTCATGTTTTCTAGGCATGCTAGAGCACCTCTTTCTCTTCCAGTATCTCCGCGTCACGAGCCAGATAACTAGTAGAGGCGGGTGCGTGGCCTATTTGGTCTTGGTGGACTTAGCGGCTCGACCCACCCCCCTCACCGTCCGACATCCCAATTATAAAGGAATTCCCGGATGTATTTCCTGCGGAACTCCTTGGGATGCCACCTGAACGAGAGGTCGACTTCCCCATTGAGCTACTCCCAGGCACTAAACCCATCACCAAAGCACCGTACAGGATGGCTTTCGCCGAGTTGAAGGAACTCAAGTCGCAGCTGGAGGACCTTTTGGATAAAGGCTTCATCAGACCGAGCGTGTCGCCATGGGGCGCGCCCGTTCTGTTCATAAGAAAGAATGACGGAAGCCTTCGTTTGTGCATAGACTACCGGGAAATAAACAAGGTCACCATTAAGAATAAATACCCCCTGCCGAGGATCGACGATCTATTCGACCAGTTACAAGGGGAAATAGTGTTCTCAAAGATTGACCTGCAGTCCGGCTACCATCAGCTCAGAATTAGGAGTGAGGACATCCCCAACTTCCGGACACGCTACGGCCGCTACGAATTCACGGTAATGCCGTTCGGGCTCACCAATGCCCCAGCGGTATTTATGGACATGATGAACATGGTGTTCAAACCCTTCTTGGATTTGTTCGTAGTGGTCTTCATTGATGATATCCTCATCTACTCACGTACAGATGAGGAACATGAGAAGCACCTACGTATAGTCCTTCAGACCCTCCGGGATCGGAAACTCTACGCCAAACTCAAAAAGTGTGAGTTTTGGCTCCGCGAGGTGGACTTTTTGGGGCACATCGTTACGGTGTCTGGGATTACAGTGGACCCAAGGAAGATAGACTCGGTGACGGACTGGCCCCGACCGACAACAGTAACCGAGATTCGAAGCTTCCTGGGTCTGGCAGGCTATTACAGGCGTTTTGTGGAAGGCTTCTCCAAGATAGCCACTCCCCTGACTCGCCTGACCCGAAAAGGGGAGAAGTTTATCGGGACGGACCAATGCCAGAAGAGTTTTGAAGAACTCAAGGACAGATTGACGCGGGCCCCGGTCCTCGCCTTACCAGAACCTGGGAAAGACTATGAGGTTTATTGCGATGCGTCGCGAAACGGCCTCGGAGGTGTGCTTATGCAACGGGGTAAGGTCATAGCCTATGCGTCAAGACAACTAAAGGAGTACGAGCGAAATTATCCTGTGCACGACTTGGAGCTGGCGGCAGTCGTGTTTGTCCTCAAGTTCTGGAGACATTACTTGTACGGGACACACTGCGATGTGTATTCCGATCATCAGAGCCTCAAGTACCTCTTCACCCAGAAGGGGCTAAACTTGCGGCAAAGGCGGTGGCTCGAGCTACTGAAAGACTACGACTTGTCGATCCACTACCACCCGAGGAAGGCAAATGTGGTGGCCGACGCCTTGAGCCGCAAGGGGCAAACAGAAGGAGCAGGGGTAAGTGCTATTACCCAGCAGGACCGCCTGATTGCAGAATTTTCGCAATTGAGGCTAGAGGTGGTGCCAGCGGGTACGGTCGCACGACTCACGACCCAGGTGGTCAGACCCACCCTGCTAGACAGGATCTTGGAAGGACAATCGAAAGATACCCTGTTACAACTTGTGCGAGACAGAGTACCCTCGGACCAAGGGGCGATTTCGCAATAGGCTCTGATGGCACAATACGATTCCGAGGACGAATCTGCGTGTCGGACCTACCGGAACTCAAAGAGGAGATTCTGAAGGAAGCGCACACTGGTCCCTACGCAGTGCACCCTGGGGGAACGAAGATGTACAAAGATATAAAGCAAACCTTCTGGTGGCCTAAATTAAAGGGAGATGTGACCCGATTCGTGGCACATTGCCTGGTGTGCCAACAAGTAAAGGCCGAACATCAACGCCCAGCAAGGAAGTTACAACCATTGCCGGTGCCAGAATGGAAGTGGGAGATGATTACGATGGATTTTGTGACCGGATTCCCGAGATCGCCACAGGGACATGATGCGATATGGGTCATAGTGGATCGTCTGATGCAATCGGCCCACTTCCTGCCCATACATACGACGTGGACTAGGGAACGACTGGCGCAAACATACATTAATGAGATAGTGAGGTTGCATGGAGTACCGGCGTCCATTACGTCGGACAGAGACACGCGATTTGTGTCGAACTTTTGGCAGAGCCTGCAACGGCAATGGGAACAAAACTGCATTTCAGCACGGCTTTTCACCCGCAAACTGACGGACAATCAGAACGAGTGATCCAAATCCTCGAAGACATGCTCCGGGCATGCGTACTTGACTTGGGCGAAGGGTGGTCTCGATACCTACCCCTGGTGGAATTCGCCTACAACAACAGTTACCAAGCTAGCATTCAAATGGTGCCATACGAGGCTCTGTATGGGCGCCGCTGTCGGTCTCCAATATGCTGGGACGACTTGGGAGAGCGCAAGTTTTTGGGCCCAGATTTAGTGGAGGAGACCGAGGCAAAGGTGCGACTGATCAAACAACGGCTGCTGACCGCCCAGAGCAGACAGAAAAGTTACGCGGACCATAGACGACGGGATTTGGAATTCACGGTGGGCGAGCACGCGTTGCTCCGAGTTTCGCCTTCAAAGGGGACCCGACGTTTCGGACTGAGGGGAAAGCTAAGTCCGAGGTACGTGGGACCGTTAGAGATCCTAGAACGCGTGGGCCCGGTGGCGTAGCGGTTGGCCCTGCTGCCGAACCTCGATCGAGTCCACAACGTGTTTCACGTTTCAATGCTCCGAAAATACCTCCCCGACCCCTCTCACGCCCTGGATGCTTCCACTATCGAGCTGCAAGAAGACATAAGCGTCGAGGAGATGCCGGTGCGGATCTTGGCACGAGAGGACAAGAAGTTGCGCAATCGGACCATCCCCTATGTAAAGGTCCAGTGGAGCAACCACGAAGAACGCGAAGCGACGTGGGAACTGGAATCGAGAATGAAGGAATGTTTTCCCGAGTTGTTTAGCGAGAGTTGTAATTAAGTTTCGAGGATGAAACTTTTTATAAAGTGTAAGTGGTGTAATGACACGACTTTTTAGTGATGTTTTACATCCTTCTAATAAAGTACTCCTTTTAGTGGATTGAAATTATCGAGTTTCTGTAAGTTGGTCGGTGTGTTGCATGAGTATTTTTTCTGTGAAAGAGCACGAAAAATGATGACCGACGGTGCAATCGGATCCGAAATCGGACTTAGGGATCTCCCAGAACAGAGTTTTTAGTGTCGCGGTGACTTAACGTGCATCGAAACCCGTGCAAAATATCCTGCACGCTTTCCGAGGAAATGGGGGATTTATCTCATAGGATTAATTAATTAAAAAATTAGTTATTCGGTTACGGATATTAAAAGGTGGGTTATCCCGTAGGATTAATTAATTAAAGAATTAGTTATTCGGTTACAGATATTGAAAGGTGGGTTATCCCGTAGGATTAATTAATTAAAGAATTAATTAATTGGTGATGGAAATTAAAAGGGTGGGATTTAATTGTACGTACCAAAAGGGAAAATCCCACTTTTTGCAAAAGGAGAAACCCTAGCCGGAGGAGGAAAAAGGAAAGAAATATGAAGAAGACGGAGAATCCGACCACCCCGAATACCGTACCGGAATTAGAAGAGCAATCGGTCGACTCCCCCGTCGGGATTTTTGGTAGGTAGTTTCCGTTTTGTTGCGTTAATGGGGTTTTCTCGTGTCTTTTTCGTTGTCTACATCGCCGTCTCCCTCCCCGTCGTCATCACCGACCCCGCCGCACGATCTAGGGCACGGCGCGGGCGGGCGAACGAGGCGGGCGCCTTTAGGGCACGGCGCGGGCGGGCGAGCGACGCGAGCGCCGCCCCCGGGCGCGAAACCGCGCGGCCTTGTGCCGCGCGGGGCGCCCGCGGGCAGGCAGCGCCGCGCGGGCGCCGCCCCCGGCCTTGCGCCGCGCGGGGCGCCCGCGGGCGGGTGTGCGCCGCGCGGGCGCCGCCTGCGGGCGACGCACCGCGCGGCCTTATACCACGCAAGGCGCCCGCAGACGGGCGCATGCTGCGCGGGCGCCGCCCCGGGGGCGCAACCGCGCGGGGCACCCACGGGGGGGCGCATGCCGAGCGGGCGCCGCGCGGGCGCCGTCGCGGGCGATGCACCGCTCGGCCTTGTGCCGCGCGGGGCGCCCGCGGGCGGGCGCATGCCGCGCGTGTCGCGCGCGGGCGGGCGCATGCCGCGCGGGCGCCGCCACGGGCACGCGCCGCACGGGGCACCCGCGGGGTAGGCGGCCGCCGCGCGGGCGGCAGCGTCCGCGCGGGGCGCCGTCAAGTGTCGTAGGAGCGTCGTTTCTTAGGTTTTTCATCGCAGGGTTAGTTTTGGATTTCCGTTCCGTAGTGTTAGTGCGTTTTATTAACTATCGCTTTTGTGGACTTCTCTAGGTCCAGGTGTGCAGCGGGAGTGTGTTAAAAGATCCAAGTGCTCCGTTCTTCCCGTAACCAGGTGGGTACCCTTACAATAAGTGCGACAAGTGCAATAAGTGCACCATATCATTGTAAAAGATTTAATAACCTGTCTAATAAAGTAGATGAACTGTTAAACCTTTCGCATGAATGTGTATTGTTATTTCATTATTAAATTGTGGCGACTGAGGGTCGCGGTGCTTGATACACGCCGACTTCGGCAAACCTTGTTGTTGGATGCTGCACGTACACAGGCGGATTGGCCTCCGCATGGGTATTTCCGGAGAAGTGGTCTGAATGACCCGTGTGCCCCACGATTTGTGTAGGTGCCAGTGGGGACCCCTTCACGCCAGCTAAAAGTGCCCCACTAGTACCGTGAAAGGGGTTAAAAGCATCATGTAAGTAAAGTGATTGTGCACGAGGGGAGATCGTTGACTCCCCGACAGGTACCAGGTGTAATTAAATCAAGTGAGGTGAACACATGAGGCGGAAAAGCGAAAGGTTCCGGTGTACTTGTTTTATTTTAAATGCTATTATAAATTGTTGAAACATCTACTTTATTTGTCACTGACTTTCCACACTGTGACAGGTCCGACTAGGCATAATAACTGGGACGGTGGTGAGACTGCGTCGAGAGGACCTTAGCCGTATGAGGCTTTATTACGCTATTTCTGTTTCGGTTTATCTCATTTCTCCTTTCAGTCTAACTGTTCGTTTAATTTGCTTGAATGTGGATCATGTGGGTTGTTGGATAGTCAATTAGTTAGCACTGTGGATTTGATTTACTTTTATGGACTTTTATGCGGCATAGTATATAACTAACAAAATGGTTTCGAAAATGCTTTCCAAACTAAGTGCCGTGTGGGCACAATCTTGGTAAACCTCTAGATTTATCCTTTCAAAAAGGTATGGCCACTTTAGTGTGAATGTGTAAATGTTTCAAAAACTGGGTGTCGTGTGGACACCGATTGCAAAAACTCGTAGTTTAACTCCTGATGTGATTGAATGAATTTACCTTTCCTTCCTTGTTCACTGTGACTGTGTGGTTAAAGAATGTTGTTGTTATTGCTGTTGTAAATGTGACGCCGTGCATATACAAAGGAGACTCTGTCCGATTAAAGAGTGAATTTGTATATGTGGCGGGTCTGACACGCACTGGGGAGAGGTCGATACTTATTCATAAAGAAAAAATAAATAAATATATACGCTTTTTCCGCTTATCTTTACCTAAAAACCCCCGGGGCGTGACACCGGCCCACCCGCAAATTTGGCCCGTAAGCCTGAATTCGTTCGAAAACAATCAATTTTGGCTATTTTGGCGCGCTGAGTCCGTTTTTTGGCATCCATTTGACGCATAACACACTCAATACACCAAAAAATTGGTGTTTCGCACCGCCAACCACACAGTCAAGTCCCACGAAAAATTTAGGACACCACAAAACTAATATGTCACACCTCGAGATCGCCAATTTGAACAGTTCGGGCATGACCTCTCTATACCCGAAAGAAACGGAACATTATCTCAATCAATACGAGTGTACAATGAGATACAATATCAGAGTTAAACCGCTAAACTAAAATATTCGTCCATTTAAACAAAAAGTTTATTATTAAGTTGAAAGTAAAGTAGAAGAGTGAATATCACGATATAGTATTAATTATATCTTTCTATCAACATGTACTTAAAACAATAGGTACATTTTTCTTTTTTTTCTTCACAAATACATAGTTCACTCAATTGCCGAAAATGGATAAAATACCGCTATACCCTCTAGGTCTCTAAGGTGCTGGCCTCTTGCCCCTGTCGTGTGCCTCACTGGCCGTATCTGGATCTATAAAAGTGAAAACCAACGAGGTATAAGAACTACGAATAATTCCCAGTGGGTTCATCCACCGAGAAACATGTTCTACACCTCTTGGTCCAATGGAAGCGATAATAGTAAGATAATATATATGGAAAGCTGTAAATACCATACTAGTATGCTGATATAAAATCACTACACTGCTAGTCATGCTCAAAATCAAATGTTATTATGCCATGTCACACTAGACTATTATGCCACAACCCGGCCACTATGCCGCTATAAGGGTTATACCTAACCCAATCACATTTGGCCACTAACATTTTCTCTTTACTTTTAGCCTTTCGAAAGTACCTCACCAATGGGCCCATGCCCTGGGAGTCATGCTTCCAATATCAAGTTTCAAATTCGAATGTGCCATTTACAATATCTTTTATCTTTAACCTTTCGGAAGTATCTTGCCTAAAGGGGCCGATGCCCAGGGAGACGACATCAACTCGCATCTCCCAAATTTACGAGTCCCAAATCCGAAGGTGCTTTTAAATTACTTTTTCCTTTTTCCTTTTTCCTTTTTATACCTTTCAGAAGTACCGCCTAAAAGGGCCAATGCCCAGGTAGTCGGCATCAGCTCAAACCTCCCAAATTTACGAGTCCCAAATCCGAATGCGTCATTTTCAGTATTTTTTACTTTTGCCTTTTACCCTGGGTTATTAACTCTAGGATAGCCAAGATGTCTCAAGGACCATTATTTAGGTTAGAGTTATCTTGTTTACTCAAGTTTGCACATTCACCCTAAGTCCATCATTCTAGAGCTGCTAATTATTACTGAGAACACCAAAACTCACATGAAGCACTCCAATCCTAGAGTTTATTAATTCTATATTGAAAACTCTACATTTCCATCTTAGATTTTCCTAAGTTAAATGCCACTCATTTGAACCTAGAGTTATCTCCTAAGTTTCATGCCACATATTTGACCTCTTGACCAAGATTTTCTCCCAAGTCAAAATACCATTTAATCTCATGTAAGATTAACCTACATTTTAAACATTTATTGTCACGCCCCGAGTCCGCCAATTTGTACGGTTTGGGCACGCCAACAGACCCGCCAATCGAGTAAGACCTGTTTCTACCCGAAAGGAACGGTAACATCCATAATAACACAACCAGTGTATGCGGAAGCTGTATATCAGAGCACTAAAAATCACTATAAATTTAAAACTTTCATTCAATAACGAATAGTTAATGCGGAAATGAAAGCATACAGGAGTGAACCATAAATTAAACTTACTACACTTTACATTTCTGAACTTGCAAATAAAATTATTACATTTCCTTTACATAAATTCCTCACTATACAAGGTTCACTCAAGAAATACATAAATGGGATACCTCTGCTAGACCATCTAGGTCTCTATGCTGCTGGGCCCTTGCCCCTGTCGCATACCTCGCCGTCTGCCTCTGAACCGTCTCGTCCGCTGCATCCATACCCGCACCTGTGGGGGGGGGGGGGGGTCACCCAAGGGGTGTGAGAACTCCTGACAGAGTTCCCAGTGGGTTCAACCACCGAGGAAAAAGTGTCCTACACCACTTGGTCCAATGGAAGCAATAATAATAGTGCTAGGAAACTAAATCCTCAATATCAAAATGCAGCTATGCAATATAACATATCACTACACTATCTGTGTATAACCATCTACCCAGCACTACTCTGTCTAGCCACACTAGGCTGCTAAGCACCAACTCGGCCACTATGCCGCTGAATACAGGGTCCAACTAACCTGGCCACCTTGGCCACTCTATTTTTCTTTATTCTTTAGATTCTAGTGCTTTAGTTCAAGTTAACCCTCGGAAATTCTTATCCAATGGGCCCGAGCCCGGTAGTCTTTCTACCATAAAATAAGATTTCTAAGGTTGCCGATAACACCCGCAAGTGTTACCCCGCCCAACGGGGAACTTGTCATACGGGTCACTGCCCGGGAGAGGGACACTGCCCATGGCTCCGACAAGATCTACGTTTCACCCCCGAAGGTACGCCCATTTTATCTTTTTATATTTTCTTTCTTTTCTTTCTACTTTAGTTCTTAGCCTCTTTGCCTTTGAACACTTGCTTTCCTTTCTTATTCAGACTTATAGCTCCCTTTTTGCCACTGGCAAATCACTTTCTCTTTTCTTTGAACATTTAGCTCCTTGCTTTCACTTTTAGCCATTCGAAAGTACCTCGTCCGACGGGTCACTGCCCAGGGAGTCCTGCTCCACTTGACGAGTCTCAAATTCGAAGGCGCCAATTACATTTTCCATATGCTTTTAGCCACTTTTAGCTTGCTTTTAATCTTTGCCTTTTAGCAACAATTTTTTTTTCCTCTTATTCTAGGTCTTGCCATAAGGATAACTAGAGAGTCTCCTGGACTCTTAAACATTTCTCTTTTATTTCTTTAACTCAAATTGAAGTTAAAGTTATTATCCATTTGCCCAGACACCCTATGACCTTCTAGGGTTATATTTGATCAACTCTTTAAACTGGGGATCTCATCCCACATTTCTGATTCCTCAATGAATCCTAGAGTTAACTAAACTCTGTTTTCCTGCTCCACCATTAACTTAGAGTTACACTGACTCTAATTCCATGTTCCACTGTTATCTTAGAATTACATTGACTCTACTTTTCTGTTTTCCCTTTCATATCTCCACACTTGATCCACCTTTTCCATCCTCCTGATTCCTTACTGAATCCTAGAGTCAACTTGACTCTATTTTTCCTGTCTGTGAGTTTAAACTCTTCTAGCTCAACTTAGGTTCCCTTTACCTAAGTCCCATGTCATACTTGTCCTAGAGTTCCATGACTCTATGCTGACCTCTAGTTCACCTTAGGTTTCCTTTACCTAAGTTCCATGTCATACTCATCCTAGAGTTCCTTGACTCTATGTTGAACACTAGTTCTCCTTAGGTTCTCTTTACCTAAGTTCCATGTCATATACACCTAGAGTTTTCTGACTCTATGTTGATCACTCTATCCAGTGTCCTTAGGTTATCACCTAAGACCATGCCACTCATCCTTCCTAGAATAACTCCTAAGTTGATGTCACTCGTCAAACCCCTAAACTAGGTTTTCTCCTAGTCTTACTACCAACAAGTTCTGTTCCCTTATATCACATGATTCCTAGGGTTGTACCCTAACATGATCACAGTCATCAAGTAACTACTCATTTCTACGCATGCAATTATTTTCATATCCATCATAAAAATAATATTTATCCTCTAAGTCCTTTTTGCACATGAAAATGAATTATCTTCTTTTGGCAACCGACAGTTGCATTTATAATCTGTGTCCATCTACACATACAAATTTATCCCCTATTGTGGATAAATCATAAATATCACTTTTCCTCTAAATTTCTCTACACATGCACATATATCATCTGTTATTGGCAACCAACAGTTGCTCTTTTCATCTGTGTTCCTCTAAACATGCAATCTTATTCATAATTACCTAACGCCTCTAACAGGCTACTATCATGCTTCGAATCGAAAAGCAAAGGAGCAAGGGGAGAGGTCACCCAATTTCGGCAGAATTCCCCACCTTGTAGTGTACCCAATTGCTTGTAGACACTTGCAATTGGTCTCCGCGCGATTCCACTTGTTCCCTCGAGCTTGCATGCAAAACGGTGCACCTCCCTCGAGTCTGCACGCAAAACGGTGCACGTCCACCAAACCTGCACGCAAAACAGTGCACGTCAGAAAAACTCAAACGCAAAACGATGCGCGCCACTTCAGTCGGCACGCAAAACGATGCGCGTCAACTCAACCTGCACGCAAAACGGTGCGCATCAGAAAAACTCACACGCAAAACAATGCGCGCCACTTCAGTCGGCACGCAAAACGATGCGCGTCAACTCAACCTGCACGCAAAACGGTGCACGTACCTCAAATCTGCACGCAAAACGGTGCACGTTCGACTGTAGGATTGCACGCAAAACGATGCACGCTTTTCTAGTCCTGCACACAAATCGATGCAAAATATTAGGGTCGGCACGCAAAACGGTGCACGATAATACGATCGGCACGCAAAACGGAGAACGTACCTCAAAACTGCACGCAAAACGGTGCACGTTCGACTGTAGGATTGCACGCAAAATGATGCACACTTTTCTAGTCCTGCACGCAAATTGATGCAAAATATTAGGGTCGGCACGCAAAACGGTGCACGATAATACGATCGGCACGCAAAACGGAGAACGTACCTCAAATCTGGACGCAAATTGATGCAAAATATTAGGGTCGGCACGCAAAACGGTGCACGATAATACGATCGGCACTCAAAACGGAGAACGTACCTCAAATCTGCACGCAAAACGGTGCATGTTCGACTGTAGGGTTGCACGCAAAACGATGCACACTTTTCTAGTCCTGCACGCAAATCGATGCAAAATATTAGGGTCGGCATGCAAAACGGTGCGCGATAACACGATCGGCACGCAAAACGGAGCACGTACCTCGGGTTGGCACGCAAAACGGTGCACGTTGCTTTTTCCACGTTGCACGCAAATCGGTGCACATTTTCTATCTCTGCACGAAAAACGATGTATATTATTAAAGACTGCACGCAAAACGGTGCGCGATAACACAACCGGCACACTAAACGGAGCACGTACCTCGGGTTGGCACGCAAAACGGTGCACTTTTCTTTTTCAATGTTGCACGCAAAATGGTGCACGTATCTTAAATTTGCACGCAAAACGAGGCGCGCCAAAACGTCCCCGACAGTCCGCGTAGCAAAACGGCACAGTATAACTCGGTTCCTAACACGTAAAACGACGCGGGGTCAAATCCTACTCTAAAAATGAAACTTAACTGTGCCAACAATACCACAAAATAACAAGCGGGGCTTACCTCGCACAGTCGCGTCGCCCACGAGGTCCACGGTGCGCCGCACCATCTCCCACGAAATCTCCCATTTTTTTCTCTCTTTCTCTCTCTCTCTCTCTCTCTCTCTCTCTCTCTCTCTCTCTCAGCTCTGTTGGAGAAGAAGAACAGAAGGGAGAAGAGGGTCTGCGGGGGAGAAGGAAGAAGAAGAAAAGAAAAAAAGAAAAAGAAGGAGAAAGAAAGGGAGGGAGGGAGGAGGTGGTCCACGGTGCACCGGTCCACGGTGCATCCGCCGGTCCACAGCACCCAGCCGGGTGCACCCGGCCCAGGCACGCGCGCCCACCTGCGGGCGCACGTCCCTGCCCGTACGGGCCCAATGGGGGCCTGCCATGTGGCGGCCCCCCTTTGACCCGCGCACTTGATGCGCGCCAGCTGTGCGCGTTGAGCAGCGCGCCGCGCGCCTTGAAAATCCGTTTTTGGCTCGTTTTCTATCCATTTTTCGTCCGTTTTCGTCCAAATTTGACAGGCGACTTCTTTTCAGCTTAATTTACCATAGAAAAATTTAAATTTCACTTTTGGCCATTTCTGGGCTACCAAAAGCCCCGCTGTGTCCAGAATCATTGGCGGACCCCGTTATCGCAATCCGGGTATCCGATGAACACGAAATTTTTACCGTGACCTTAAAACATAATTACACAACTCCCGTAATTTTCTCAGAATTTTTCGACACTGTTGGCGGAGTATCCGGCCTCCGATCAACGCGAAACTTTTTCTGTGGCCTTAAAACATATTTTCGGGGCTCCCGTAATTTTTTCGAAATTTTCCGACACTGTGAATTTTTCACTAAAAATCTGGGCCCTCTTTCTCGAATAAAATTCCAGAACTCTCATTTTAATCCCGATTTGGGCCCAACTCGCTTCCAAATATTCTTTACTTCCCCAACTTTCATAACAATAGGATTTCATACCACCTTTATTTACATTTATTTATGTGCCGAAAATTCGGTACATTACATTCTACCCCCCTTAAAATAAGTTTCGTCCTCGAAACTTGAATCACATCTCGACTCCTACTTGATCGAGAGGGAGGAAATCTTGCCCTCACTACTGGGCTCACTGTATATCGTGACCGGCATCAAACTTTCTGCTCGCCAGGATTACACGAGCAACTCATTCATGAATCCCTATCGCAATTTAGGGACAAACACAGACCTGGTGTCTGGCCACTTTCACTAAGTAGGTGAAAGACATAGTTGAGCACTTGCTCTTTCAATTGCCACGAATGACCCAGTTTTTACTTGCGAAATTTTCACTTTAATTCCGCCATCATTCTTTTCACAACGAGGTTGCATTTGCAACTAATTACATTTACCGCATTTTCTTTCCGACCGCTCAGCTGCCTAATGTGGAGGGCAAAGGCCAATCCAGGAGTTCTCAGCTATCTCCCACACGATACTAGCACCCGGAGTCCATGAGTTACTAGCTAACCCGTCTATTTCGGAATACTAATAAGTCCATAGACCACGGTCCAATAGGGGCCTATAGCCCAAATACTAGCCTAACACTGTGCAACGGCTCTCTGTCTAGCCCACAGATCCAAACGTCATACGGGTAGATCCTCGATCAGGACTACTATCCCAACACTCCCACTAGGAGCTACAATACCTCAATCATCACTAGCACTACTGCCTGATCATATCACACTCTCAGTGTACTAATAGCCTCAAGGCTCACACGTGGCATTCCACGTCCCCGGGTCATCGCTCGGACTACCGTCCTGACCAAATCTCTATCATGCCCCGCCATCAGGTCTCCGGCCGCTGTCTCTCACAGCTGACTGCGCCTGCCCACTGGGCTACAGGCCCACAGTCCACAAACATGGTCCAGGCACGGATCGTCCTAACGCGAACCCGCAAATCGTCGCCACGCGACCACTATGCTCCACTGAGCAAAAACCAACTAACTAGTCGTCAATCCACGATCCGAACTCTGTCTCGACTCTGGCCACATAGGGCAAAGGCTCACACGCCAACTAATCAGCTCTCTCGGGCTAAACGATACTTGTGCTCCATGAGCACCCAATGGTTGGGCGTCCTACGCCCCCATGCTAACTCGTAACAATCTAGTGTTAAGCAACTTGCTTATACACGCGTACGACCCCTGTACACCTCTCCCAACTAGGTTGAGGCATCACAACGACACTCAACCAACTCTGGTGATTAACACGCGAATCCTGCGGTGGCAACCCTTGCCATTTTGCTGACCCGTCGGATTGGCGCCACAAAACTCTCGCTCCTTCGAGAGATCCTCGCACCTTGAAGCCTACTCTGGGCCTCACTAACTCCACTATGCGGCAACTCAGCCACACTCAATACGCCACACGGTCACTACCGTCATCAGGGGTGAATTCCCCTGCCAGGCCTGCAAATCTTCCTTGCCCTAACCCTTAGGGTATACCAACTTGGTTCTCGCCACGTAGCGATCACCATTCACCTCGTGAGTCGGTCTCTCACTGGACCTTACTAACCACACTTTGCCAGCAATCCAGCTGACACAAGCACAAAACACCCTATGCCGAAGGTGCAGGGTGCGCCGACAAAAGTTCGGCGGCCAGTGCCACTCTCTCTACTGTCGCCCCTAAACGCGGCGACGCCGTATACTCATGCGTCATTTATGCAGCCTCAGCTTGCTGCGCTATCAGCCACTGGAGCCCATCGATCTACTCCGACTGTCACATTGACGCCACCTTAGGCGTCGGAATCTGCCTCCTTGCCGGCGGAAAAATTCCGCCCCTCGGCAAGAAGATTCAGCATGCTGCTGAACCACACCAATAAATGCGGCCACCTGCTATCGCAGCACGTGTACCTTGTTCGACCTGGAGCCCTCTCATGACTCGAGTCGAGACAAGCGCGTCTCCCTACGTGGTGTTATCGCTGATATGCACACCACAACAAAACGATTAGCCCAAGTTCAGCCATTTGAGCATCGCGCAATCTATATACCGACAAAAAGGCTCATCGACCCAATCATGCGAAAGTATAAGAGGGTACTCCTTTTCATCCCCAGCATTACGTTGTCGGCCGCCAACGTAATATCCGACGAATGAAAGCTCGTTGTCCTCGATCCGTCCCAATATCCTTTTGGGAACAACAATAACCAATCAAATACTTTCGCCCAATAATCCACACACTCTCTCGTGCTAATCCCTAGGGTCTCCGTAAGGTTGCTAACCACCTAGGACTATTCCTAGGCTCTGATACCACTCTAATCAGTCACGCCCCGAGTCCGCCAATTTGTACGGTTTGGGCACGCCAACAGACCCGCCAATCGAGTAAGACCTGTTTCTACCCGAAAGGAACGGTAACATCCATAATAACACAACCAGTGTATGCGGAAGCTGTATATCAGAGCACTAAAAATCACTATAAATTTAAAACTTTCATTCAATAACGAATAGTTAATGCGGAAATGAAAGCATACAGGAGTGAACCATAAATTAAACTTACTACACTTTACATTTCTGAACTTGCAAATAAAATTATTACATTTCCTTTACATAAATTCCTCACTATACAAGGTTCACTCAAGAAATACATAAATGGGATACCTCTGCTAGACCCTCTAGGTCTCTATGCTGCTGGGCCCTTTGTCACGCCCCGGGGTCGAAACTGCGACCCGGCTCGCCAACAGATCCGCTACCTATGCCAAACCCGCATAGGCGAAGCGTCCTACCTGCAAGAGAAGTACTACAGCTAAACAGATATCAGAGCTAAAAATAAAAATCTGTTGTATAACTAAATCAATCACTGTACAACTGGAAAAAATACAACAATGTCCGTCTCCCAAAATGATAATCATACAATATCCTCATATACAAACTCAGAACTCAACCGGGAGGTATCTCCAATAAATACATCAGTGTACAGGCTCACAATACAACAATCCTCACTACAACAGTCTCTCAAAGAAGGAAAAATAAAATAACTAATCTACTGAAGCTCTCCTCTGAAGGGGTACCGCTACACTCCAACGACGGGTAGGGAACTAGCTCGCGACTCCCTCGCTCGGTCAGAAGGATCAGCAACAGGAACAACAGGAACCAGAGTAGAAGTTCCTGTGGGAAAAGACACCACGACGGGTGTGAGAACTACGTCCCAAGTAGTTCTCAGTGGGTGCCGCCAACAAGCCCGACGGTCTGCCCACTAAGTCCACTAGAGGCATAAAGTAACAAAAGCAGTGCTGTAAGGAAAGCTGGAAAAGTAAACTCTACAGCTACTATGCCTCTACCTAGATGCTCAAGGAGTGGAACAGAAAGAACATGATGCCACAACTAACTCTCATCTCTGATCACCCAATCTGAACTGACTGCCTCATCAGGTCCAGTCAAGCCTGCGCCAACCTACTGCCGTTACGTCCCGGAGGAGCGGACTTACGTAGGACGTCCATGACTGCCAACATGCGCCAACCTACTGCCGTTACGTCCCGGAGGAGCGGACTTACGTAGGACGTCCATGACTGCCAACACCAGCACAGCCAGAGGGACAAATGCAACGACAAGTCGCGATAGAAAAGCTCAATCTCACGCCGGTACACAACCCGGTCTCGCCTACTCCGGAGTGGCCCTCGAGGGGAGCGACCCGCTTGAGTCAAAGTAACCCATCTCAAGTATCTCTGTAAAGTATCTCTGTAAAGTATCTCTGTCAAGCCAAATGCGGCTCATGCAGGCTATGATCCACGATCAAACAGATCGGTAACTCCAAGCTCAAACACAACTCAGTCGGAAAAAGAACCTCGACTCAAACAGCTAAGTCGGAGAACCCTCAACGACTCAATCTGATAAAGCACGACCATGGCTGAGTCGGGAAACTTCCACGACTCGATCTGCCAGAACCCCAAGATCCTCAAAGCTAAGTGGGAGAACCATCTCCACCACTAAATCAGAGAAACAACCTCTAGATCACACTCTACCAACTCATAGCACAAAGTCGCATCCACTGCGAACAACTGCCTCTACAGGCCAACATCGCATCCACTGACCCGAGGAAGGGTCCGGGAACCCCGAAAGACTAGAACCTACAATCCAAATCAAACAAGAACAGGCTTTAGGCATAGCCTCTCGTTGTTCTCGTCCCAAGAAGAAGGCAGACCTTAGAACCCAGACCACTCGAATCATCTCGGGTGGTTAATTATAGGAAAAAGGTGACATTTCTTACTGAAGCCATCTGATCTGTAAGAAATCCATATTTAATGATTTTTAGTTCTTTTTAGGAAAACAGTTGAAACCAAGTTTTACATCTAAGCCTCGAAGAGCTAATGCCTTCGTCCAATCAAACAGGAACAGACTCAGGCGACCCTACGATGCTTGGAAGAAAATATTTGGTTGACAAAAATCATATGTGTGTCCAAAAAGGTTCTGGGTTTAAGGTCCTGCTAACACTGATCTACCGCTGCCACTAACACAGCGGCGACAGATAAAACAAGAAAAATAAAACATCTCGGGACCGCCGTCTACCCAAACAGCTCCCGCTACAGAAGAACAACCAACTACATCTACCAGACGCCACTCTGCTCCCAAGCACGAGTGTAACATGCATCCCACACTAAAAGATAACACCTGACCACTCGGCCCACTAACCGGGCGAGGAAGAACACTATGTCCAGGAAAGTAGAAGTGTGGATGTCTAAAGCAGAAATAATCCTAGCCCAAGTGAGGGTTTTCTACTAGTCTGGTTACACATGCAACATATGACGGGGTGCTAGGTCAAGTTCCAATAACTATAATTTACAGGTGGTAGAAAGCAAGGAGATGACAATACCTTCAGATAATACAAGGAATAGCAATTCCTACATTCTAACATGCTGCACAAGCATTTCACTATCATGCATAGTCCTACTATAGCAGATTTAAAGCACAGTCCGTCAATTTTGGAGACAAGGCCACCCACCTGAAAATGCTAACAGTCCGGAGTCGCACAGCTGAGAAAGTCCAGAAACAGATATCTCTACACACCCACCAATCCAACAATATAGGAACAGTGATCAATACCTCCTGGGTACAAAAACACGACCCAAAGTTACACTTAATTCCATAAAATCCAAGCATCACAAATCTGCTGGGAACAGTCCCCTTAATGCGAAATTTTCACCTGTAAAACGAACTCCAAAAATTCCAATAAAAATATCACAGCGAGCGTCTCGTCGAGACCTTCGAAACGGGTACCTGCACGCCCAAATCCGAGCCCCGTAGGCCAAGTTACAAATTCCACAGTACAGGTGCGCAAATACTCACAACCACACAACTGTAAACTCAAACACAGATAAAAGGGAAATAGTATACCTTCGGGCAAGCCTCAGAAAAATCCCAGAAAAATACAATGATAATCCTTGCGACGAGTAGATCCAAAAAGTGTATAGGCTCGTCTCAATCCGACGCTCGGGTGCGGAGATAAAATTCCGGCAAGGGGCCGCTGTCCAAAAACTCCACCAGAAAACAGCGGCTTAGAAATGCCTCGAAAACCGTGTCATAAACTCTGAATCCAGCAAGATGATCAACACGAAAGTCGAAGACGTACCTCTCGTGATTCCAACGCCGCAGAAATCGTCCAAAAATACTGATGGAGTAGCTCTGTAGACCTCCCAGATCAAACTGCGACGATAACGGGCCTCCGATGAAAAATCGCCACACTGCGCTCCGATGCCGAAGTCGTCGACGCCGCGGCTTCCAAAAAATCCGGGCCTCTGCCAGAAGATGCACAACACCAAGATCTACAACTTTCCTAAAGGGGCCATGGGCAGGGGAGCTCGGGAAAGGGGGCAAAACTCCCTCACAAGACGGCTATTTAAAGCCCAGCCCGAAAATCCGAACTTTGGAATTTTGGCCCAAAGTTTCGGGCGTCCGGTACTTCCGGGCTGCTACAGTAGCGGGCCCGGCCCGTTACTGTTCACGCCCGGAAGAACCCCAGGCCGCCACGTGTACACCCAAATAGCAAACAGCTGTTTGGGCCAACAGCCAAGCGCCACGTGGCCGAACCCAGCGACGACACGTGGCGTCCACACCGGGAGCCTCGGGTCAACGCGCCCACGCCGCGCCCCACGTGCGCCCACGCGTGCCTGTCGGGCACGCGGCCCGAGGTACCAGCTCCCCGCACCGTGGACCGCGCGCACAACGCCGCACCAACCCCGATCTGCCACGTGTCCACCCCCGGGTCCACCGTGCACCCGCGCCATCCCGTGGACCGCGCCCACAGCGCCCGCCAACCGGGAGGCGCCACGTGGCCAGCGCCCGGGTGCACGCCTCCGCGGTGGACCGCGCACCTCCGCCGCCGCCAGCCGCCGCGCTCCGCCGCCCGCCGCCGCCGCCGGCGCCCCTCCGGCGGCCGGAACAGTACCAATCACCTCGAAATCCGTGCCGGGTCATCCGGGCTCCGAAAAATACAAGTAAATAGTCCATCTTGACCGTTTTCGCGCGCTGAATCCAAATCCGAAGTCCGAATTGCCAAATTCCTCTTCTAAAATTTGCCGAAAATTCCCGGAGAAGTGTTCTTTACTCAAATTTCGCGCTGAGTCCAATTTTAATAACCATTTCGCGCGAAACCACATCAAAACATCCGACGGGGTCCTCCGATCACTCACGTGATCCATTATACACCCGAAGTCCATCACTTGAGTCCAAATTGGTGCAGAAACACCGCCGACATGCCACATAGGCCTCCAGAAGCTGCTAATCGCACTGTAGAAGCCCTGCGGAGATCTGGGTCACCACATCCTCCCCCACTAAAAGAAAGTTTCGTCCACGAAACTAGCTCAACCCAAAAGGTGCCACAAAAACAAGGGTAGGTACATAACACTGCCGTCTCCAGCTCTCAAGTCACCTGTCACTCCCCGTGATTACTCCACAACAACAACAACAACCGGTACGGCATGGCCCAAATTGCATAATTCTCTCATCTCACGAGCCAGAATTTGCAACGGCATCCCTCGTACCACAAGTACTCGCAGATCTCAAAGGAAACGAGTCCATCACGGGCGAGGAATCCACAAGCCTAACACTCCTGAGCTGAGACGTGGAAGGACCATCAAGAACGCCAACAAAAGGCTGGGGGGAAAGGGAGAACAACCAATGCAGCACGCACCAAAACCGCTCCCTGGTGCCAGCTCAACCAGGCGATCCGAGACATACCCATACGGTCATCCTAGGAAAAGAAGCCCTAATCGGCTAGGGTCCTCGCTCAATCACTCTCGGATCCTGACCAATCGCATGGACTGCTTCACCACAGTCTACCGTCAAAAGGGACCCTCAGGGACACAACCTCGAGCCCTGTTCCGCAACGGTCCCACCCAGCGCCAGCAACGGAATCATCAAACTCAACCCCAAATAGCTCTCCGGTTCCAGGTATCCGCCACCACAGTGGCCCTAGCGGGGTGATACAAAATGCTCAAGAATAACCCAATGGTAACTCCACAGCCACAATGGGAGGCATCACTGACACAAGGTCCATCCCCCATCTCTGGCAATGCTGCAATCGGCGCTAGTACCAGTCTCATCATCCATTCGCCATGCTCTCCTGGCACTGCCAAATCCAAAAAAAAAAAACTCCTCACCTCAACAATAAATGTTGATCTCAGCCAATCTCAAATAGCATCCACATTGGCCGGAATTCCACCGCCGCTCCTACGGCTAACACAATGTGACCCAAGAAGGTAAGCTTCTAAAGCTAAAACTTGTATCTCAATAGCCTGGCATACAGCTTCATCCACACAGCAAGGTAACACATCCACCAGTGCTCCTCATGCTCCAAGCTGCTCTGGGAGTAGATCATACTATCCCTGGAGGATCTAGTTACCAAAGCAATCAAGTACAGCTGGAGCACAATTCCTCAAACCAAAAGAGTGGCAGGGCGCTAATCAATCCAATTGGCCTCACTAAACATAATGCCCCTACCGTGTCCTGAACACCATCTTGGCGAAATACTCAGCCGTATGATTCCAAAATCTGTACCTGCATCAAACGTACAACTGCCGGAGTATAATTCCATCAAAAGGTCCAGAATAATACTTGGACCTGTCTACACTCGACCCATAAAAGGGCCCTCACAGTCGTGTATCAACGATGTGGCATCACCACCGTATATCAACGGCGTGGCACTAGGTCAAACAGACCCCTCGATCCATCAGATCCTGCAACTGCGCCATCAGCTCTCACAGCTCTACTGGCAATATCCAATGAGGTGCTGTCGAGGGTGGCGCGGTTCCCCGAACCACGCCAAACTCAATCTCTATCTCCCTAACCGGCGGCATTATCAACAGCTCAGGTGAAATCACACGCGGAATCTCGTGGCAACAGTGATATCTTTGGGTCCCGGTGCCGCCGTAAGCACCTCTCACACTGTCGCTATAACCAGTGTGCTCTGACGACCTCAACAACCAAATCTCCTCTCGTCTGCCTCGCAGAAGGTCAAAGTCCTCTCCTTTCGCAGTCTAACATCCTGTGGCACTGTGCCAACCAAAACCCAAGCACTAGGTCGAATGTCACGCCCCGGGTGTAAACCAGAACCCGGGCCCGTCTACAGATCCGCCGTGCATGCGGTATTTCCCACATACACGAAGCGTCGGTAACCTGCTCAGATAAGAAATAATAATAAAAGAGCATGATAAACAGAGCTAAACTAAAACTACTGTATCTCAGACAGAAGCTGGAAGTAAAAGAGTACAACAGTGGAATAAAAATACAGATGTCTCTCCCAGCTCACCACTAAATATACAAACAGCTGGCAGAAGCCAGACCCAAAAAGAAATAAACAAAAGCTGTCTGAGAAGACCAGGTACCCAAAAGCCCCAGCTACGTGCTACAACCCTCGGATGGCTCTCTATCTAGTCTGCAATCCGCTTACCTCGATCAGTTGCTGACGGCCCAGCAACTCCCGCAGGGGACTCTGCAAAACAAGGGGAAGAAAGAAACAAGAAAAGACAATGGGGGTAAGTACTACTATAAACAGTAGCCTCCCCTAGTGGGTAAAGCCTCAGCTCAAATATGCCCACCAGGTAATCAGAGGCAAAAGGGGAAGAAGAGAAAGGGGGGTGAAGCTATGAATGACAACTGAAGAAGTGCTACCCCTAATATGCCTCTACATGATAAACTAATAAGTATGGAAAAGTATGCATCGGTATCAAGAAGCCTGTCAAAACGACCCAATCTAACGCCAGTGGACACTGGCACTGCCTGCTAATCTCATCTGTGGGGATACTGACCGACTACTGCCTGATACGGTCATGTCCCCAACGTAAGTAACAGATCGGCATCGGCCCGTCCGATCAAGCTCGAAAGTAATAACAGACCGGCATCGAACCGTCCGGTCGCACACTCCGGAGTGGCACTCGAGGGGAGCGACCCACACGAGTAAGGAAATCACTGTAACAAGCATCTCTGTAACCACTGTCTCATAATAGCAGGACTGGATCATGACTATGATCAAAGTGGAAAACTCCATCCACTAAAGAAAGCCCGATCCCCAAAACCCCCAATCTGATGCAACAGTAACAACCCGGTCAACCACCCAAGATCCGTGGTCGCCGCAACACCCTGTCAAAAGCCCAACCTGTCCCAAATCCCCAATACCTGGCTACACTGTCCAACACACGCTCGAACCTGAGCGACTATGCCGCAAGTCTATCGATAATAGGAGAAGAAAAGAATAAATGCATGGTTTCTCCTAAGTCAAGTCCCAAAAGATAGTGTAGCAATAAAAGATGTCAATATTTAAGTGACCCGTTTAATCATGCATTGTCTCAATATGTTGTCCACTTTCCAAGAGTAATCAGTTCAGAGTGACATAAGCTAAAGTGACAGTCTCATAGAATATTTAGCAATTTTATAATCCTCAACTATTATTTTAACCCTAAACATGCAGTCCAACAATTTCCACATGGATCAAATAACAATTTATCAAAGATCAATCAACCAATAATTAATTTCCTAGAGCATGCAAGGTTACTAATAATACTTTGGGCCTCAAAAATGAGGGAACACTCTGATGTTCCTAGTGGGCATACCAAGGAGAGGAGTACAACAACCACCCACCTGAAGTGCTAACTGTCCGGATCCGTACAGCAAGAAAATACCAAAACTCCAAATCCTTGCTCCCACAAGTTCAGCACACCCGTAACTCTCCTGGCACAATACAAAGCTCACTAATTACACTAAGGCTCCCAAATATAACTCTTATAATCCCATACAACAACAGTCCCGAAACTGTTAAATTATCACCTGCAGAAAGTGCCCAGAAAATTCCAAGAAAAATACCACAGCGATCCTCGCGTCGATAGCTTCGCAACGGTACCTTGCACGCCCAAATCCGAGTTCGGTAAGTCAAGATAAAAATTCGGCAAGGTGGTACACTCAAAAGATTTCAGCACAAAAGACTGTAGCACTGTACACAGAGAAACAGTGATTCTCACCTCTGATGAAATCTCAGAAAAATCCAATAAAAATACGAGCGCGTTCCTTGCGATCCGTAGATGAAAAAGTTGTATAAGCTCGTTTCCGTCAGATGCTCGGGCACAAAGATATGGCCAAAATACCCCGTTGCTGTCAAGGAAGTCCACACAGAAAATGGGGTCACTGTTTGCCTCGGTATCCGTGCCAAAACCTCGAAAAGAGAAAGCGCGACCAAAACGAAAGATGAAGTCCTACCTCTTAGGAGTCTACTGGCGCAAGAATCACAGCAAAATGATCTCGGAGTAGCCCAGGGGAGCTAAAACACTGTCGCTGCGCCGAAGAAGAACCCAGGAATGCAACGTCCCGCCGCGCCGTAAAATGGGGAACCTCGGGATTCGAGCCTCCAAAAATCCTAGAACTTGGCAGGAAGATCAAGCACTTGAAGATGAAAATCTTCCAAGAAGGGAGCTCGGGGAGATCAAGCTTGGGCTGAGAGGAAAAAGCCAAAGAAGAGGGCTCGGGCTGCCTATTTATAGGCTGAGAAAAACATTTGGAGAAATACCCAATGTGTCCCAAGTTTCGGGCGCGCACAGTGCGGCCCGGCCCAGCCCGCAGGTTTCGGGCGCGCACAGTGCGGCCCGGCCCGCCAAGATTCGGGCGCGCACAGTGCGGCCCGGTCCACCACACAGCCCAGTCCGCTAACACCCCGGGCCCCACAGCACCCGGTGCACCTGCGCCCGCCAATGGCGACGCGACACGTGGCCCGGCCACCCGTGCACCGCGCACGTCGCGCCGTGGACCGCGCACGTCGCGGCTGACCCGGGCCCGTACGGCCACCTGCCCCGCCGTACGGCCACCTGCCCCGGTCAACGACTCCACCGATTGCGTGGACCGGGAGCACAACACCGGACCAACAACCTCCCGCCACGTGTCCACCCGGTCTACCGTGCACCACCGGCCTGCTCCGTGAACCCAGACCACAACACCGACTAGTGAAAACCTGCCACGTGTCCCTTCCTCGGGTGCACGACGGCCGCGTGGACCGCGCACCTGACCGCGCCCCCGCGCGCCTGCCCGCGCCCCTGTGCGCCTGCCCGCGGCCGCGCGCCGCCTGCCCGAGCGCCCTCCGCCGCCTTCCGCCGCTGCCCGCCGCCGCCAACCGCCGCCGGCGATCGCCGGAAACACTGTTCCGGCGATGAACAGTAACCGCAGCCCAAAAACATCAAGTAAATAGCCCATCTTGACCGTTTTTTCGCGCGCTGATTCCAAAAACGACGTCCATTTTGCCAAATTCCAACCTATAATTTGCCGGAGGCTCCCGCAAACCCCAAAAAACTGCCAAAACTTCCGGGAGCCCGCTTTTGGGTATCCGGACTCAGAATTAAGCAAACAAAAAGCCATTTCCAAGCGTTTTTCCGCACCGAACCCAAATCCACCCTCTGTTTGCCCAAATTCCTTTCCTAAAATTCGGCAAAAGCAGCCGAAGGCCAATACAGCCAACCAAAGCTCACAGGGTCCATCTCTTGTGTCCAAATAGGCGCGCGAACACCGCCGACAAGCCACGTAGGCTTCCAGAAGCTGCTGGTGACACTGTAGAAGCCCTGCAAAGATCCGGGTCACCACATCCTCCCCCACTAAAAGAAAGTTTCGTCCTCGAAACAAAAATAGTGCAGGGCAGGCGTACCTCACCAGAAGTCTTGACAGAAAAGGGTAGGCATCTCTCATCTCTGTCTCCAGCTCCCAAGTGGCCTCTCGCTCCTCGTGATTGCTCCACAGGATCTTCACATACGAAAATGGCCCGATTGCGCAATTCCCTCACCTCACGAGCAAGAATTCGCAAGGGGCGCTCCTCGTAGACCAAGTCCTCGCCGATCTCCAACAAAGGGAAGTCAATCACGTGCGACGGGTCAAAGACATATCTCCTCAGAGCTGAGACATGGAAGACATCATGAACTCCGGCCAGGGGCGGGGGTAAAGCAACCTGTATGCCACAGGACCAACTCTGTCAAGTACCTCAAAGGGTCCATTAAAGCGGGGACTGAGCTTTCCCCGTACTCCAAATCTCCGGACCCTTTTCGAGGGCGAGACCTTCAAGAAGACATGATCACCAACCTGAAACTCCAGGTCTCGCCGTCGAGTATCGGCGTAGCTCTTCTGATGACTCTGGGCTGCTCCAAGATGCCGGCGAATAATCCTGACTTTTTCCTCTGCCTCCAAAAGTAAATCCGGTCCCAAAGTCCTCCTCTCACCCACGTCACTCCAATATAAGGGAGACCGACACTTGCGTCCATACAACGCTTCAAACGGAGCCATCTGGATGCTCGCCTGATAGCTGTTGTTGTACGCGAACTCAACCAAAGACAAGTGCCGGTAACCACCCTCCTCCAAATCCATAACGCACGCTCTCAGCATATCCTCAAGGGTCTGTATGGTGCGTTCTGACTGTCCATCAGTCTGTGGGTGGAAAGCGGTGCTAAACCGGAGCTGAGTCCCCAATGCGGAATGCACACTCCCCCAAAAACGTGCTACGAATCTCGGGTCTCGATCTGACACAAACGAAGCGGGTATGCCGTGAAGCCTCACTATCTCATCCAGATATAACTGTGCCAAACGCTCCGGTGACCAGGTCATCTGAACCGGTAAGAAGTGCGCCGACTTGGTGAGTCTGTCAATAAAACCCAGATCGCAACAGCCCCGCTCTGCGCCCTCGGCAATCCAGCGACGAAATCCATAGTGACGTGGTCCCATTTCCACTCGGGAATTGGAAGACTCTGCAACTTACCAGCAGGAACGCGATGCTCTGCTTTCACTTGCTGGCAAGTTAAACAATGAGCTACGAATCTCCCAATGTCCCGCTTCATCCCGGGCCACCAAAACTGTGCCTTGAGGTCCTTATACATCTTAGTACCTCCAGGATGGATGGTATAAGGTGTAAATGGGCCTCCCCCAAAATCTGATCTCTAATCTCCTGATCCATAGGCACACACACTCGGTTCCTGTACCGCAGTATTCCCGAGCTATCCACAGAAAAAAATCCCCTGTCTAATCCTCCTGAAGCTGCGTCCTGATCCTCATCAAGTGGGGGTCCTCACTCTGAGTGTCCCTGATCCTCTCCAACAGAGTGGGCTGCAAGACCATAGACATGAGTCTAGCAGAGACCCCAGGGAATACTACCTCCAACTGTAACCGCCTCATCTGCTCGACCAACGGCGCCTGCTGCGAGATCAATAAGCTCAGACTCGTCCTCCTACTCAAAACATCTGCCACGACATTGGCCTTGCCGGGATGGTAAAGGATACTCAGATCGTAATCCTTTAACAACTCCAACCACTGGCGTTGCCTCAAATTCAGCTCCTTTTGGGTGAACAGATATTTCAAGCTCTTGTGATCAGTATATCTCGCAATGCTCTCCATACAGATAATGCCGCCACAGCTTCAGAGCAAACACCACCACTGCCAACTCCAGATCATGAGTAGGGTAATTTTTCTCATAGTCCTTTAATTGCCGCGAAGCATAGGCAATTACCCCTACCATGCCGCATCAACACACACCCCAGACCACTATGTGAGGCATCACTGTAGATCACAATCCCTTCCCCCCATAACTGGGAGGGCAAGGATTGGAGCGGTCATCAACCTCTGCTTCAGCTCCTCAAAATAGCTCTGGCAAGTCTCGCTCCAAACAAACTTAACCCCTTTTCTGGTCAGACGAGTGAGGGGAGAGGAAAGCTTCGCAAAGCCTTCCACAAAGCGCCGATAGTAGCCCGCCAATCCAAGAAAGCTCCGCACCTCGGTGATAGTCGTCGGCCTCGGCCAATCTCTAAAAGCATCCACCTCGGCCGGATCCCCCGCCACTCCATCAGCTGAAACCACATGACCCAGAAAGGCAACCTCCCGGAGCCAAAACTCGCACTTTTTGAACTTAGCATACAGCTTGCAGAAGCTGTAGCACGGTCCTCAAGTGCTCCTCGTGCTCCAGATCATTCCGGGAGTAGATCAAAATATCATCAATGAACACCACCACAAATCGATCCAAAAACGGCTGAAAAATCCTGTTCATCAAGTCCATGAATGCGGCAGGGGCATTAGTCAGCCCAAAAGGCATCACCGTGAACTCATAATGCCCGTACCGCGATCTGAAAGCCGTCTTGGAGATGTCCTCGGCCCTCACCCTAAGCTGGTGGTAACCGGACTGCAGATCAATCTTCGAGAACACAGATGCTCCCTGTAACTGATCAAACAAATCATCTATCCTGGGGAGGGGGATACTTGTTTCGGATGGTCACTTTGTTCAATTCCCTATAATCCACGCACAATCGAAGTGACCCATCCTTCTTCTTAACAAACAACACAGGCGCTCCCCACGGAGAAACACTGGGTCGGACGAAGCCCCTATCCAAAAGATCCTGAAGCTGGGCTTTCAACTCCCTTAACTCGGCTGGCGCCATCCTATAGGGTGCCTTTGAGATTGGTGCAAGTCCCAGGGACCACATCAATCACGAACTCAATCTCCCTCTCCGGCGGCATCGTCGTCAGCTCTGGGGGAAACGCATCTGGGAACTCTCGGACAATAGGGATATCCTCGAGTCCCAGTGCCGCCGTAGGCACCTCCACAACCGTGGCCAAAAAGGCAGTACAACATCTGCTCAACATCCTCCTAGCCCTCGCCGAGGAAATGGTCGCTGCGAATAGCGTGCTCTGGCAACCTCTGAAGATAAACTCCTCCTGTCCTGGCTCGCGAGTAGTCACCGTCCTCTCTCGGCAGTTGATAGAGGCGGAATAACCGTGACAGCTAATTCCATCCCTAACACCAGGTCGAATATCCTGGAGCTGCTGCAAGACAAGCAGTCTGCAAGCAATATCTAAGGTCCCATCTGCCTGGGCAAGCCACACAATACTCCTCGACATGCAAAAGTAATCAGGAATCCGCACCTCTAATGCATCGACCAGGAATCTATCTCTAAACCATGCAGGGATGCAAATGCTCGACTAATGAAAGAAAGAGATGCTCCTGCACAATAAGATACGAATCCTACCGCCAGAAATAAACATACCTGCCACAACTCGGTCGGCGACAGTAGAATCCTCCATCTGTGCTAGGCAATCCTGGGCCGCTCGACAACGGCCGTCCTCTCACCAGATAAGCAGGGCGGCGAAGGATCGGTCTACCTGGAGATCCGTCGGTGGAGTTCCCGGTCGTAGTTGGGAAGTAGTAGGAACAAACGCTGAAGTGGGTGCTGCAGCTGTCCCTGCGGGGCACGTCGCTCGCAAGTGCCCAGGCTGTCCACACATAAAACAGCGACCCCACCTCAGCTCACAAGTACCGGCGGGATGCTGGTCCCCGCAAAAGATGCACCTGACAGCCTGCTGGGGCTGCCTCAGCTGCTGCTGTCGCCTCTGATGTCGTGACCGCGACCTCTGCTGGGATGCGATAGGGGCCGACGCCGAAGAGAGGTGCTACAGAGGTCGGGAAGGGGCAAGTAGCTCGGATGTGGCCCGGCTGCCCACACTTAAAACAACGACCGTGCCTAAGATCGCAGGTATCTGATGGATGCTGCCCTCTACAGAAAATACACTGTGCGCGAGCCGCGGCCGTCTCCGAGAACTGGCCTGTCCATCAACATCCGGGGCTGGGCGTTTCCTTTCAAACTGCTGCTCTGGAGCCCTGGCCCTCACCCCGACTGCCGGATCACTCCTCCGAGCCAACAGTTGCTCCAAGCGCTGATCCTGTCGAAAGCTCCTCGCCCCAAATGGGTCACTAAGGCCCGCAGTTCCCCCAACTCGGCGGATACCGCCCAGTCTAGGCTCCACAGGGGGGGGGGGGTGGGGTACCCTCGGGGGAAAACGACGCCGGGGCGACATCCTGTAACAAGAAACCACAAATCAGAAACAAATCCCCACACACGACCCAATCTGGCGAAAGTCAAAGACATCCCCTATTTCTGGAACGTTATGTGTCTGCAGCCAACATAACTGTCCAACAGAAATAAGATATGTCGATCCCTCTTTCCTCACAGGAAGAGTAAACTACAAAAAATCACCGACTTTCGCAATAATGTCACGTCACTCACGCCCTATCATCCTAGGGTCTGTCCAAAAGCCTAGGGTTTCCTAAGTCCAATGACCTATCCCTAAGCTCTGATACCAACTTAATCTGTCACGCCCGGGTGTAAACCAGAACCGGGGCCCGTCTACAGATCCGCGTGCATGCGGTATTTCCACACACACGAAGCGTCGGTAACCTGCTCAGATAAAAATAATAAAAAAGAGCATGATAAACAAGGCTAAACTAAAACTACTGTATCTCAGACAGAAGCTGGAAGTAAAAGAGTACAACAGTGGAATAAAAATACAGATGTCTCTCCCAGCTCACACTAAATATACAAACAGCTGGCAGAAGCCGACCCAAAAGAAAATAAACAAAAGCTGTCTGAGAAGACCAGGTACCCAAAAGCCCAGCTACGCGTACACACCTCGGATGGCTCTCTATCTAGTCTGCAATCGCTTACCTCGATCAGTTGCTGACGGCCGCCCAGCAACTCCCGCAGGGGACTCTGCAAAACAAGGGGCAGAAGAAAGAAACAGAAAAGACAATGGGGGTAAGTACTACTATAAACAGTAGCCTCCCTAGTGGGTAAAGCTCAGCTCAAATGCCCACCAGGTAATCAGAGGCAAAAGGGGAGAAGAGAAAGGGGGGTGAAGCTCTATAATGACAACTGAAGAAGTGCTACCCCTAAATGCCTCTACATGATAAACTAATAAGTATGAAAAGTATGCATCGGTATCAAGAAGCCTGTCAAAACGACCCAATCTAACGCCAGTGGACACTGGCACTGCTGCTAATCTCATCTGTGGGGATACTGACCGACTACTGCCTGATACGGTCATGTCCCCACGTAAGTAACAGATCGGCATCGGCCCGTCCGATCAAGCTCGAAAGTAATAACAGACGCATCGAACCGTCCGGTCGCACACTCGGAGTGGCACTCGAGGGGAGCGACCCACACGAGTAGAAAATCACTGTAACAAGCATCTCTGTAACCACTGTCATAATTAGCAGGACTGGATCATGACTATGATCAAAGTGGAAAACTCCATCCACTAAAGAAAGCCGATCCCCCAAAACCCCCAATCTGATGCAACAGTAACAAACCGGTCACCACCCAAGATCCGTGGTCGCCGCAACACTGTCAAAAGCCCACCCACCTGCCAATCCCCAATACTGGCTACACTGTCAAAACACGCGCGAACCTGAGAGACTATGCCGCACGTCTACGATAATAGCGAGAAGAAAAGAATAAATGCATGGTTTCTCCTAAGCCAAGCCCCAAAGATCGTGATAGAGCAATAAAAGATGTCAATATTTAAGTGACCCGTTTAAATCAGGCATGTTCAATATGTTGTACAATTCCAAGAGTAATCAATTCAGAGT
>CM055066.1:45182297-45249285 GCA_029204045.2 Tillandsia leiboldiana | reverse complement strand
AACTCCTCGCGGGCCTACTAAACATCGGAGAGCAAAATTAACACCTTAACCCTCTCAGTAAAATCAGTGGTCCGACACTATAACAATAACCCACAAAACGAAAACTCAGATCAAACCGGTAACGTCCAGGGCTACCAACACCCGGATCGCGACTATTTCATCACGAACTCCATTGGAACCCAAAACCGCTAGCCGAAACCTGACAAAAACCCAATTCTCAACCGGTAGTCAACTCGGGACGTCAATGGTTAAATCAAGAGGACCCTGACGGCGAAAGAGATGAGGAAAAAGGCCCGACGGCGCGACCCCGACGGTTTCGTCGAAAGCGCGGGAGCGTCGTGAAACTAGCACCCAACATGGCGAACGGTGACCAAAAGATCCCAATGGGCCATGCCAAGGAAACCGCGGAAATGGTGATCCCAACGGCGAAAACGGTGCTCAAAACGGGGGAAGAACGGGCCAAAACGGAGCTACCGAACTTCTGGCTGACGGATGGTGCACGGAGCAGCGCGTGGACCGGGTTTACAGCGTCGGCAGTTGCGCGGCATGCGCCGGGTGCAGCAGGAAGCATGCACCGCGCATCCTGGGCCGGGCCGGTGCACGACACGAGCGTGCACCGGGCTCACGGCCGCAGGGTCTGCAGCGCGCACCGGGTGCACGCTGTGTACGTGCACCGCGCCTGAGCGGGCCGGGCGGCGCACGAAAGTGTGCACCGGGTCCGCAGCTATGGCGGCCGATGCGTGCGCCGGGTGCACGCCAGGAGCGTGCACGCGCACAGTGTGCAGCCCGGCGCACGGTTTCGTTGCGCGGGTATGCGCCTCCGGGGCTGCGGGGCGTGCACGGGTGCACGCCTGGGTCTGGGACCGCGGCTGAAGCATCCGTACGCGATGAACAGTAATGCCCCTTTTTCATTTCTTCTCCGTTTTCGCTCCCGTTTCGCGATTCATCTCCGTTTTCGCTCCGTGCGACTCCGGCGACGACACCCGTGGGCATGATAACGGCGGCGGCTGGCCTCCCGTTTGACAACGGCGGCGGCGGGTTCCGTTAACAAACCACGATGCGTGCGACACCCGAACGACCCCCCACCCAAAACCTCGACCCCACAGAAATTGCAATAGAGGGAAACGACGCTTACCGTGATCCTGCGAGGGAAGGGGGGGGGGAAAGGTGGATGTCCCCTCTCGTCTCCAACGGAAAGCTCCACGAGGGATGGGTTTCCTCGTTCTTCCCTTCTTCCTCGTCTCATCGCCTCGGTTTCTCACGCCGTTTTTTGAAAAGAGGAAAAGAGGGTTTAGGGTTTCTCCCGCACCCCGATCGGAAGTAAAAGATATCAAGAGGATTTTAAAAAATTAAACCTAGTCAATAGATTAGTCCATCTGAAACTGAACGAGGGTCCAGATCAACTCGGAAAACATGCCGATTGCCGGCACGCATTCCGATGCACCCAAGCTGATAGAAAACTTCAAAAATTATTTCTGGGAGATCCCGGGGTCGGAATTCAAATCCGATCGCGCCACCGTTCACCGTTTTGCGAGCTCTACCCCTAAAAATACCCGCAAACCCCGACGACCAGCCCAAAAATTCTCGAATTTCCACACCCCCTTATCAACTAAAACTATTTAATTAAGACCCAAAGCGGAAAGTCGGAAGGTCGAGGTTTAAAACAAAAAAAAATAAAAATAACCCAAAAACAAATTAAGATGAAAAGTCCGATGTAGAAGGATCCCGTCTGATCACTCGAAAAGCGTGCCGGCCACTTAGCACGGATTCCGATGCACCACACGAAGGCAAACGCTTTGACCCCCATTCCGGGAGATCCGTAAATCGAAATCCGAATCCGTTCGCTTTGCCGTCCTTGTTTTCCGAGCTCATCGTAAAAAAATACTCGCGGTCCAGGCCAGTCCATTTGCAGAAAACACAGTGAAACGTCTCCTAACAATCCCGTCATAAAAAAGAATGTATGCAAAGGCATTGGAACGCCAGGACTCTACATCACTCACACTTAAAAGAAGTTTCGTCCTCGAAACTTAACCTGGTCCACAACTGTCACGCCCCCGGGGGCTCGAACGCGCGGAAGAGGAGCCACCGATGCTCCTGATTCAGCCATATATTTTTTTTTTGTAAACAATGCTCCCCGGTGCGTGTCCAGACCCGCCGCATACACAAATTCACTCTACAAACGGGCAGAGTCTCCTTTGTATATGCACGGCGTCTCAAATACAAAATGTCTCACAAGGCGTAGCATATACAATCTCTAACCACATCAGTTGGGGTCTCGTTCACATACAACCAAACCACTCACATGATATTCTAACATTCACCTAGAACATAGAGGCCGATGTTTGAAAGGATAAATAATCACAAGGTTTTGAGAGCGGCATCCACACGATGCCATCATTTTAGGAAAGACCGTTTGAAAGACACATAAATCCACAGGGTGTAAAATTCGGTGCCACACGACACCCACGTTTTAAAAGTAGTTTTCGCAAACGGTTTTCTTTGCTTTTCATTGTTTGAAACGGCCAAGTAAGAAAGAATGTATCAATCATTCGTTTATTCAAAAAGGGAAAAGGCAACATCAACTTCGACCCCACGGGGTGTCGCAATCCACAAACTAGCTAACATGAGTAATAAAAGGAAAAGGAGAGAAGAGTCACTGTATCTGAAGTCACTAAAAATCAGTACAGTATCCTCGTGGCCTCACCGGTGCCCTAGCACTCGCCCTGGATGAACCTGTCACGGAGTGGGAAATCAGTGACTAGAAATAGCATGATAAGCATAAGAGAAAACAATATAGGGCAAACCACAAAACCGGAGCAAACCATCCCTCTCATGCATCATCCACCTTAACCACACCCTGTATCAAACAACATCGGGCACCTTTCTCGATGTCCACCGCCGAGCACCTGCCTCGACATCACCGCTCACACCCCCCACCCATGGGGGCCCCCATTCCTAACGCCACCGTCGCGTGGGGTACACGGGTCAACGTACACTTTTCCGGAAAAGCACAACCCTTGCGGTGGCCAAACCGCTGGTGTGCGTGTAGCAAAACTTGAGCCTCAGATTGATATTAAGTACAATAACATAACAGGGTTAGTGCATAAACAGAAGGAGACTAACAATTCACCTTGCCCCAACATGCTATTTCTAACAGTAAATCCTATTCCCACAATCCCCGGGAATGTACCCACCTTGTGTGCGTCGTCCTGCGTTCGTCCAGTCCGCGTCGGTGCACCAGTCGCCAACAGCGCGTCCCGCACTCCTGAAGGAACATGGGCAAGTCAAGACTTAGAGGTCCGAAACTCACTCACATCGACTCCCACAGCGTGCGGCGGAGTTCCCCGCACGGCACCGGCCCGTGCGGCGCACACTCCGCTGGGCACAGCCCGCGCGGGCGCCCACCCGCGGCCGGCCCCCCGCGCGCGGCGGTGCGCGACGGCACCGCCCCTCCTCCCTCCTCGTGACCAACAAAACGAAAGGAAAATAGATTACCCGAACAAAAATGCACCCCGACTCACCTCGATGCGCGAAAGAGGAGGAAGGAGAGGGATCGTCCTCTTGCCTCCACGGTCCACCCTCGCCCGAGTCCTTGGTTACTCCTTGCCGGCGGCTACGAGGGGAGAAGTAAAAGAAAAGAGGCGGCCACAAAACAAAAGGAACCCTAATTCCCTTTCCCATCCGGTTATATATATTAAAAAGTTAGGGTTTACCTTAAAAGATGTGCGGGTCGCCAACACGGATCCCGAGACGCCTAAGGGGACCCCAACTTCGAGAATTAATTCTGATCAGACCGAAAGTCGGAAATTGAAACCGATCGCGCCCGCGCGCTCCGCTCCGCGAGCTCTACCGCCTAAATTATCTGCGGGCCCCGACGGTCTGTCCGGAAAAACACCAAAATGAGGCCCTCTGTCGGACATTACAAGAAGAGGGTGACAGAAGGGTTTAGAAAAGACCGGGTCTTACACCACTACCGCTAAAAACAAGTTTCGTCCCCGAAACTTAAACTTCCCAGCGGCGAACAGGTCCGGGTAGCACTCCCTCATCTTTGACTCGGGTTCCCAAGTTGCCTCACGCTCTTCCTGATTGCTCCAAAGCACCTTCACGTAGGGAATTGTCCGACTACGCAGCTTTTTGTCCTCCCGGGCTAGGATCCGTACCGGTACTTCCGCGAAACTTAAATCCTCTTTGAGCTCAATTGCAGAGACGTCAAGCACTCGCGATGGATCGGGGAGGTACTTCCGAAGCATGGATACGTGGAACACATCATGAACTCGGTCAAGGTTCGGTGGTAGGGCGAGGCGGTAGGCTACCGGGCCGATGCGCTCCAGAATCTCAAACGGCCCCACGTACCGCGGGCTCAACTTGCCTCTCAACCCAAACCGCTTCACCCTTTTGACGGCGACACCCGCAACAACACGTGCTCTCCCACCTGGAATTCCAAGTCGCGACGTCTCTGGTCTGCATAGCTCTTCTGCCGGCTCTGGGCGGTCGCCAATCGTCGCCTGATGAGGCGCACCTTTTTCTCAGTCTCAACCACCAGGTCCGGCCCCAAAAACTTTCTCTCCCCAGATCGTCCCAACAGATCGGGGATCTACAGCGTCTGCCGTACAATGCTTCGTACGGCGCCATCTGGATGCTCGCTTGGTAGCTGTTGTTATAAGCGAACTCTGCAAGGGGTAGGTAGCGCGACCATCCGTCTCCCAAATCCAGTACGCACGCTCGAAGCATGTCCTCGAGTATCTGAATCACCCGCTCGGATTGCCCATCCGTCTGGGGGTGAAAGGCTGAGCTGAAGTGTAACTTGGTCCCCAAGGCTCGTTGTAGACTCTGCCAAAAGTTCGAAACGAACCTTGTGTCTCTGTCCGAAGTAATCGTTGTCGGCACCCCATGTAGCCTCACAATCTCGCTGAGGTAGACTTGAGCCAGCCGGTTGCGTGTCCAGGTCGTGTGGATGGGTAGGAAATGATGACTTCGTTAACCGGTCCACGACCACCCAGATGGCGTCGTGTCCCTGCTGCGAACGTGGGAATCCGGTGACAAAGTCCATTGTGATTTGCTCCCATTTCCATTCGGGCACGGGTAGAGGTTGCAAATTTCCCCGCCGGCCGTTGATGCTCGGCTTTCACCTGTTGGCAAATCAAGCAGTGTGCCACAAACAGCGTCACGTCTCCCTTCAATCTTGGCCACCAGAAGGTCTGTCGGAGATCCCGGTACATCTTGGTGCCTCCAGGGTGCGCCACGTAGGGGGCGCAATGTGCTTCAGTCAGGATTTCCTTCTTTAGGTCCGGCAGATCAGGCACGCAAATCCGTCCTCGGAACCGAAGGGTGCCGTCTGTCCCCACTGCAAAGTCTCCTTTCTGCTCCGGTGAAATCTTATCTCGTTCCAGCTGCAGCTGTGGATCCGCACCTTGGCCTTCTCGAATCCTCTCCAATAGGGTCGGCGCGACCGTTTAAGACAAAAGTCGTTCGACCGTCCCTGCTGGTACCACCTCCAATCTCAGTCGTGAGAACTCCACGATCAAGTCATTCTGCTGCGTGATCGTGCCCGCCGAAGTTCCTTCTGCTTGTCCCTTCCTGCTTAGGGCATCGGCTACCACATTTGCTTTCCCCGGTGGTACTGGATGGTTAAGTCGTAATCCTTCAGTAGCTCCAACCACCTCCTCTGCCGTAGGTTAAGCTCCTTCTGGGTGAAAAGGTACTTAAGGCTTTGGTGGTCCGAGAACACGTTGCAATGCACACCGTAGAGATAGTGCCTCCACAGTTTCAGAACGAAGACTACTGCGGCAAGCTCCAGGTCATGGATCGGGTAGTTCTGTTCGTAATCCTTGAGTTGCCTTGAGGCGTAGGCTATGACTCTTCCTTGCTGCATTAGTACTCCTCCCAGTCCTATTCGCGATGCATCGCAGTAGACTTCGTAGTCTTCCCCGGGGGTTGGTAAGGCAAGCCAGGCGCTCTTGTTAACGCATTCTTAAGTTCTTCAAAATTCTCTTGGCATTGGGTCGTCCAATGAACTTTACTCCTTTCCGGGTTAGGCGGTTCAGAGGGTCGCAATCTTCGAGGAAACCCTCCACGAAACGCCTGTAGTTACCCTGCAAGGCCCAGGAAGCTGCGCACCTCTGTCACCGTGGTCGGCTGGGGCCAGTCGGTCACCGACTCCACCGTCTTGGAATCCACTGCGACTCCCGCTGCGGAAATGATATGCCCCAGAAATCCCACCTCGCGAAGCCAAAACTCGCATTTCTTAAGTTTTGCGAAAAGCTCCTGCTCCCTAAGAGTCTGTAGAACAATTCGTAGGTGCTCCTCGTGCTTCTCATCGGTGGTGGAGTAAATTAGGATGTCGTCGATGAAGACCACTACGAACTGATCCAGGAAGGGTCTGAAAACTCGGTTCATCATGTCCATGAACACTGCTGGGCATTGGTAAGCCCAAATGGCATTACTGTGAACTCGTAATGGCCATACCGAGTCCGGAACGCCGTTCTTCGGAATATCCTCGTCTCGAACTCTGAGCTGGTGGTTAGCCCGACTGCAGGTCAATCTTCGAGAGACAGTTGCACCCCGCAGCTGGTCAAAGAGGTCATCAATCCTAGGTAGGGGATACTGTTTTCACTGTGGACCTTGTTGATTTCCCGGTAGTCGATGCACAACCGCAAGCTCCCGTCTTTCTTCCGTACAAAGAGTACAGGTGCGCCCCAAGGGGACACACTCGGTCTGATAAACCCCCTGTCCAGAAGGTCCTCCAGCTGCGCCTTAAGTTCCTTCAGCACATCCGCGAAGGCCATCCTGTAGGGGGCCTTCGTGATTGGTCGTGTGCCGGGGTGGAAGCTCAATAGGAAAAACAACTTCTCGCTTGGCGGGTAAACCAGTAGTTCGGCCGGAAAGACATCTGGGAAGTCCCTCACCACAGGGATGTCGGAGAGTGCCGTAGAGGATCCGGTGGCCAGGGCCACCGACACCAAGTAGGCCATACACCCGCCCTCAACCAACTTCCTGGCTCGGGATGCAGGAATCATGGAAGAAAAGGAAACGCTCTTGCAAGCCAAGTACACGTTCTCCGGAAAATCGGGGTACATCAGCCGCACCTCGCGCTTCTCGCAGTCGATGACTGCAAGGTACCACGTGAGCCAATCCATTCCGAGCACTACATCATACTCTTTCAATGGAATGATTACCAGATCCCAGGGGCACGGGAGCCTTCCCATCCATATAGGGCAGGAAGGTACAAGGTTGCGTGCCTCCAAGGATCCCCCCGCGGTGTGAACGGGCATCACACTGGGTAAGGGTCTCAACTCAAAATCATGGGTCAGTGCGAAGTCACGAGACATAAACGAGAGGGTCGCCCCGGTGTCAAAAGGGTTCTAGCGCGATAAACAGAAGCAAGAGTGATACCTGCGACGACGTGCTCAGACGGGCGTGTCTCCTGCTGACCCATCGAATAGACGCGGCCTCCCGAAGGTGGTGGCTTGTCCCCTGCAGATCGGGGTGCTGGCGGTCTGGGGGCCGACGTCATCGGATCTTTCCCTCGCCCTGCGTGCTGGGGTGAAGGCACGGAGGTTGCTGAAGATGTGGTGCCTTGGTTCAGGGGGCAGTTGAAACGGAAGTGCCCCTGCTTGCCACATCGGAAACAATGGTCCTGTCTCTTGGAGCAATCCATCACTCGGTGCGCCCCGCCGCAGATCACGCAAGGACGATCCTCTGAGCGTTGCCCCTCTCCTGGCGCTCCCCTGGTCCTCTGCTGGGGCCTCCACCGCTTAGGGGGCCGATTCCCGCTGGAGGAGCCCCCTCCCCCTGAAGTCGTCTGGGTCCACTTCCTGTCGTCTTGCTGGTGGGGGCCTTCCCTTCGGGCGCGCGTGATGGCAAAGCCTCGTTCAACAATGGTGGCTCGGTCGACCACCTTCTGAAAGGTATGCAGATCCGCCGCGTCCACCACTTGGAAAATGTCAGTCCTCAATCCATCGACAAACAGTTGCGCCTTATGGGATTCATCCCGAATGACGAACGGGACACAGTTCGCCAGTCTCACGAACTCCCTCTGGTACTCCATTACTGTTTTGGTTCCCTGCCTGATGTGGTTGAGGTCGTCCTCCAGTTGTTTCTTCACGCTGCTGGTAAAGAACGCCCCGAACAGCTGCTGTTTAAAGGTAGTCCATGACGGGAGGGCAGCGCCCGTCGCAGAGCCGGGGCGTACAGTCTTCCACCCAATGCGGGCATTCCCCTCGAGTAAGTGGGCAGCCAGGGGGACCCGCTCGTGGTATTCCATCAATAGGTCCTCGAATAATTTCTCCATCGTGTCCACCCACTTATCCACGACCCAGGGGTCTATCGTGTCACCCTCAAACACTGGCGGGTCGTACTTCTTGAAGTCGGCCAGGTTGGCGCGCACGCGGTCTCGCTCGTTTGGTAGATTCGCCCCCTCCTTCGCGATGTTAGCGGTTGCGGCGGAAGTGGGTAACACTACCGTCACACTCGGGGCAATTCCGACGATTGGTGTCGTCGCCGGTCCTGCCGTTGCCGTCGAAGGGGCCACCTCTGGCGCCGTCGGTTGGGTTAAGGGCACCTCAGGCGCCGTGGCCCGGGTAGGGGCAGCCCCTCCTTCGGTCTCCATCGTCGGCGGTCCCATTGCCGGTGTAGCTGGCCCCGGGAGAGGGCCCGGGGCAACCTCCGCCGTCGCAGCGGCCCGCTGTTGCTGCGTCAGTTGGCGCACGCGGTCGTTCAGGGCTGCCAACTGCCCCGCCATCTCCAGTAGCTGCTGCCTCAGGAGCTGATTCTCCGCGGTCGTCGCTACCGCTGCGTCCGCCCCTGTGTCCTCGGCTGTGGATCTAGTCCTGGCCATGATCTAAACATTTGCACGATGTCACGCCCCGGGGGTTTTGTTTTAGCGGAAACGATTCATAGAAAAGTCAACATTTGACGTGTAAATTTTTTTTGTTGTAAAAGCGTAACCCCTCTCCCCCGGCGCATGCCCAGACCCGCCACACATACAGGATCACTCTGCAAACGGACAGAGTCTCCCCTGTATGTGCACGGCGTAGCATTCAGTACATGTTCAAACATACACAACCTTTCAATCAGAACAATTATTAACATACAACCAGCATTCTAACTTATTTAAAACATATGGCCGTTCAGTTTGGAAAGGATAAATCCACAGTTTTAAAAAGAGCGCCTACCCGGTGCTTATGTTTTGAAAGCGAGTTTCGAAATCAGCATAAAACCACAAGGTTTTGAAAACGGTGCCCACCCGACACCAAGTTTTGAAATCCCTTTTTGAAATCCATAAATCCACAGGGTTTGAAACCAGTGCCCACACGACACTTCTATTTTAAAAACGGTTTTCGCAATCCTTTCTTTTTCTTTTATCTTTTTTTTTTTCATTTTCAAATGGCCAATAACATTCAAAAGGGAGAGTAATGCATAAGAGGATAACAAAAAAAGACAACTCATACCGACATCCACGCCGACCCCACGAGGGTATCGAGAACCTCTCACATAACTACAACGTAAATGGAATGCTAGAAAGAAAAGGAAATACAGTCCGGGGTCCCCAGCGACCCAGCTGCTCCTGCCCCGTCCTCACCACCGCCTATGTCTCCCCCCGTCTGAACCCTGTCACAAAGTGGGAAGTCAGTGACGTAAAAGTAGTAGAGCAGGAGAATATAATAAAACAAACCGTGAAGACAACCGGAGCAACCACCCCCCCCCCCTCAAGGAGGAAGGGCAACCTGTACACCTGTATCCTGTAATACCCGGACACGTCGGACAACTAAACCGACGGCCCATACCGTACCTGCAGAAACCCGACCACGTCGGACAACTAAACCGACGGGTCGCACCGCTCGCACCTCGGCGCCTCAACCCCACCACTAATAAGGGGTCCCACTACGTCACCTCGTGGGTATACACGGGTCAGAGACCACTTTTCCGGAAAAGCGCACCCTTTGCGGTGGCCAAACCGCGGGTGCGCGTGTGGCAACCTCGAGCCAAGTAACCGTAACCACCATCATGTCAGCATCATAATATAAATAACAAAAGTAATGCGGTAAAGTGCATAATTGAAAAACAAGGTAATAATACGCGCACTCGACGGTGGCCCGCCGACATATAGTGATTAAAAGAGAACAACCATCGGTAACCAACGCTAAACGCTATAGGGAACTCACTAACATGCATAAGTTATCGCCCATCGTCATTTAACCCCAGTACACTAAGAATGGACCCCGTCCCATACGATAGAATTTAGAGGCTAGGACAAAGTAAATACAACCCACCTGTCACTTGTAGCGGTCAAGGTTCGACTTTCCTCGCGTCCCGACACGCTCGTCCGGCTCACACACCTGCCGCACGGGAAAATCAGCGCTTAGATTTTAGGGAAATTTAAAGAAGACGAGAACCCGACCCTCCGTCTAACCCGGTTCGCGGCACCCCGCCCGCGCACGAGACCGCGCGCGTGCCCAGCCCCGTGCGGGTCACCCCCCGCACGCAGGGCTGGGCGCAGGCCCGGCCCCGTGCGGGTCACCCCCCGCACGCAGGGCTGGGCGCAGGCCCGGCCTCGTGCGGGTCACCCCCGCACGTGCGGCTCACCCCCGCACCGTGCGGGTCACCCCCGCACGCGGGGCTGGGCGTGAGCCCGGCCCCGTGCGGGTCACCCCCGCACGTGCGGCTCACCCCCGCACCGTGCGGGTCACCCCCGCACGCGGGGCTGGGCGTGAGCCCGGCCCCGTGCGGGTCACCCCCGCACGTGCGGCTCACCCCCGCACCGTGCGGGTCACCCCCGCACGCGGGGCTGGGCGTGAGCCTGGCCCCGTGCGGGTCACCCCCGCACGCGGGGCTGGGCGTGAGCCTAGCCCCGTGCGGGTCACGTGAACGCCGGCCTGGGGAGGGGAGGTGGTCTTCGCACATGCGGCGGATTCCGGAAGATCCGTCGCCTGTGCCATCCCCTTGCCGATCGGGACAATCAAGAATCCAAAAAGAAACTAAAAGAAAACCTCCGTCTCACCTCGGTTTCGACGACGATGATTGGGAAGGGAGGGATCGTCTCACGCTCGCTTGCCAAGTTCCGTGGGGAGGGGGGATCGTCCTTTCCTTCTCCTTGGTTCCGTACCGTCTCGCAGGAAAACGGGGTTCTTCTCCCACGCGCTCCGATGGGGAACTTGCGTTGTGCGGGACGAGCAGAGTGGGAAAAAGGGAAAACCTAAGTCTTCTCACACAAAATTGAATCAGTCGGTCTAAGCGGGGCGGGGGAAAAATAAAGGGGGACCTAAATCCCCAAATAAAAGAAATCGAGTCCGAACCTGATTTACCTCGAAAAGCGTGCTAAACGCCTGAACCGCTAAGCGATCTTCCGGAATTTATTCCGGGAGATTCCGGAGTCGGAATCCAAAACCGATCGCGCCGCCGGTCTCCGTTTCGCGAGCTTTATTATCCAAAAATACCCGCGAGCCCCGACGGTCTGCCAAGAACGAAGGAAAAAGAATCACACCCCGGACCCCTTAGTCGGAAAAAGGTTCCAGTAAAAATGAAGAAGGGACCAAAAAGGAAGATAAACTCGCGGTTATTACACCACTCACCTCTAAAAACGAGTTTCGTCCTCGAAACTTAAACCCGGGTGGTGGTGAAAAGGTCGGGGTAGTACTCCCTCATTCTAGATTCCAGCTCCCAAGTTGCTTCTCGCTCCTCGTGGTTGCTCCAGTGTACCTTCACGTAGGGGATAGCTCGGTTCCGCAACGATTTGGTCTCCCTTGCCAGGATCCTCACCGGGGTTTCTTCGAAGCTTAGGTCCTCCTTCAGTTCGAGTGTAGAAGCATCCAGGACGTGTGAGGGGTCGGAGAGGTATTTCCGGAGCATCGAGACGTGGAAGACGTCGTGGACTCGGTCGAGGTTCGGTGGTAGGGCAAGGCGGTAAGCAACCGGGCCGATCCGCTCCAAAATCTCAAACGGCCCCACAAACCGTGGGCTCAGCTTGCCCCTCAGCCCGAACCGCTTTACTCCTCTGGACGGCGAGACCCGCAAGAAAACGTGCTCTCCTACTTGGAATTCTAAGTCGCGGCGCCTTTGGTCCGCGTAGCTCTTCTGGCGACTCTGGGCGGTCAGCAGGCGCTGTCGGATGAGGCGAACCTTCTCTTCCGTTTCCTCCACTAAATCGGGCCCCAAGAATTTCCGTTCTCCCAGATCGTCCCAACAAATCGGGGATCGGCAGCGTCTCCCATATAAGGCCTCGTAGGGCGCCATCTGGATGCTGGCCTGGTAGCTGTTGTTGTAGGCGAATTCCACGAGAGGTAGGTAGCGTGACCACCCGATCCCCCAATCTAGTACGCAGGCGCGAAGCAGGTCTTCGAGGGTTTGTATCACACGCTCCGACTGTCCGTCCGTCTGAGGGTGGAAGGCTGTGCTGAACTGTATTTTGGTTCCCATGGCCCGCTGAAGGCTCTGCCAAAATTTCGAGACAAAGCGCGTGTCTCTGTCCGAGGTGATCGATGCCGGCACTCCATGTAATCTCACGATCTCGCTGATATATGCTTGGGCTAACCGTTCTCGGGTCCAGGTCGTATGAATTGGCAGAAAGTGTGCTGACTTGGTTAACCGGTCGACTACGACCCAAATTGCGTCGTGGCCCTGTGGTGAACGTGGGAAGCCCGTGACAAAGTCCATGGTGATTTGATCCCACTTCCACTCTGGTACCGGTAGAGGTTGTAGCTTCCCTGCTGGCCGCTGGTGCTCGACCTTTATCCGTTGGCACACTAGGCAATGAGCTACATGTCGAGTGACGTCCCCCTTCAAGTTGGGCCACCAGTAGGTCTGTTTGAGGTCCCTGTACATCTTCGTGCCCCCTGGATGTGCCGCATAAGGGGCCCGGTGTGCCTCATTCAAAATTTCCTCCTTCAACTCCGGCGAATCCGGCACGCAGATCCGTCTGCGGAACCGTAGGGTGCCGTCGTCTTCCACTGCAAAGTCGCTCTCTTGGTCCAGGGGGATCTTGTCTCGAACGCGCTGCAAGTGTGGGTCGGTCTGTTGTCCCTCCCGGATCTTCTCCAGTAGCGTTGGCTTGACCACCAGGGTTAGGAGTTGCCTAACCGTGCCTGTCGGCACCACTTCCAACTGCATTCGTGCGAACTCCGCTATCAAATGGTTTTGCTCCGTTATCGCGCTCCTTGACGCCCCGTCTTGGCGCCCTTTTCTGCTCAAGGCGTCCGCCACCACGTTCGCCTTTCCGGGGTGGTATTGAATCGTCAAGTCGTAGTCCTTCAACAACTCCAGCCACCGCCTCTGCCGCAAGTTTAATTCTTTTTGGGTAAAGATATACTTAAGACTTTGATGATCCGAGAAGACGTTACAGTGGACTCCAAAGAGGTAGTGCCTCCACAGTTTTAAAACGAAGACTACTGCGGCCAGCTCCAAGTCGTGTATCGGGTAGTTCTTCTCGTAGTCCTTCAGTTGCCTGGACGCGTAGGCAATCACTTTCCCCTGTTGCATCAGAACACCACCCAGACCGATCCTGGATGCGTCGCAGTACACTTCGTAATCTTCCCCGGGTGTCGGCAGCACAAGTATTGGTGCCCTGGTTAACCTCCTTTTGAGTTCCTCAAAACTCTCCTGGCATTTGGCCGTCCATATGAACTTCTCCCCCTTTCTGGTCAACTGATTCAATGGGGTAGCGATCTTCGCGAAACCCTCTACGAAGCGCCTGTAATATCCTGCCAGTCCTAGGAAACTGCGGACCTCTGTCACCGTCGTCGGCGGCTGCCAGCCGACCACGGACTCCACCTTCTTCGGATCCACGGCTATCCCTTGTGCCGAGATCACATGTCCTAGGAAGCCGACTTCGCGTAGCCAGAACTCACACTTCTTGAGTTTAGCGAGCAGCTCCTGTTCCCTGAGAGTTTGGAGGATTGCTTGCAAATGGCCCTCGTGTTCCTTGTCGGTAGTGGAATAGATCAGGATGTCGTCGATGAAAACCACCACGAACCGATCCAGGAAGGGTCTGAAGATCCGGTTCATCATGTCCATGAAGACTGCGGGGGCGTTCGTGAGTCCGAAAGGCATAACCGTGAACTCGTAGTGGCCATACCGGGTCCGGAAAGCGGTCTTCGGAATGTCCTTGTCCCGAACTCGGAGTTGGTGGTAGCCTGATTGCAAATCGATCTTGGAGAAGACCGTCGCCCCTTTCAGCTGGTCGAAGAGGTCATCTATTCTGGGCAGGGGGTACTTATTTTTTTCTGTGACTTTGTTTATTCCTCTGTAATCGATGCAGAGACGCAGGCTTCCGTCTTTCTTTCGCACAAAGAGTACCGGTGCGCCCCAGGGTGACACACTCGGTCTTATGAACCCTTTATCCAGGAGGTCTTCCAGTTGGGCTTTAAGCTCCTTTAGTTCTGCGAAGGCCATTCGGTAAGGTGCCTTCGAAATAGGCTGCGTGCCCGGTAGTAGTTCGATGGGGAACTCCACCTCTCGTTCAGGGGGCATCCCAGGCAATTCCGTGGGAAAAACGTCGGGGAAGTCCCTCACTATTGGAATATCGGCGAGCGCCGTCGGGGGTCGGGTAGCCAAATCCACCGATGCTAAGTAGGCCACGCAACCACCCTCCACCAGTCTTCTGGCCCGTGCCGCTGAGATAATCGCCGGGAAGGAGATGCTCTTGCCCATCATGTACACATGGTCAGGGAAACCCGGTTCTTGTAAACGCAGCTGTCGCTTGTCGCAATCGATGAGTGCCTGGTACCTCGTGAGCCAGTTCATGCCCAGTACCACGTCGTACTCCTTCAGGGGGATTACCACCAGATCCCAAGGGCATGCCAGCCGCCCTAGCTTAATCGGGCAGGCGGTCACAACGCTGACCGCCTCCAAGGTCCCTCCCGCCGTTCGCACCACCAAGGAAATTTGGAGGGGTGTCTCCTCGAGACCATACAAAAACACGAAGTCACGGGAAATAAAAGAGTGTGTTGCTCCGGTGTCGAAAAGAGTTCTTGCACGGGAATTTGAAACGGAAGTAGTACCTGCAAGTGTGTCCTCCGGCGGATCTGCCTCCTGGCGGGTCATTGAGAAGACTCTCCCGCCTGGTTGTGGCCGCCTGTCCTCCTCGTGCTGTGGTGCAGGGGGTCTAGACGTCGACGTCATAGGAGCCTTCCCCCGCCCCGAGAGCTGTGGCGTGGGCGTGGAAGCTGCAGAGGACGCAGATCCCCCGCCTAAGGGGCAGTTGCGGCGGAAGTGCCCCCGCTTGCCGCACCTGAAGCAGTGGTCGCCTCTTTGGGGGCACTCTCCCGGAATGTGCCCTCCCCCGCATATGACACAAGGCCTATTCCCCGGCCTCTGCCCTCCAGCTGGCGCGCTCCGGGACCCCGCCTGTGGTCTCCACCGTTTGGGGGCCCCGCCCCCACTCCAAGAGCCTCCCCCCGAGTTCTGGTGTTGCCGCTTCCGGTCCTCCAATCGCGTCGAGTTCTCCCTCCTGGCGCGGGTGACCGCAAAGCCACGTTCCACCGTAGTGGCTCTGTCGACCACTTTCTGAAAGGTGTGCAGTTCAGCTGCTTGTACTACCTCGAATATATTGCTCCGCAGGCCATCCACAAAAAGTTGCGCCTTGTGAGCCTCGTCCCTTATGACGAACGGGACGCAGTTTGCTAGTCGGACGAACTCCCGCTGGTACTCCATGACCGTCCGATTCCCCTGCTGGATGTGGTTCAACTCATCCTCCAGCTTCTTCTTGACACTGTTGGTGAAGAAGGCCCCGAACAGCTCCTGCTTGAAGGTTGTCCAGGACGGAAGTGCGGTACCCTTAGCAGGATCGGGGCGTACCGTCTTCCACCACAAGCGGGCGTTCCCCTCCAAGCAGTGGACTGCTAGGGGAACCCGCTCGTCATCCTCCATGAGTAGGTCTTCGAAAAGTTTCTCCATCGACCCCACCCATTTCTCGACGACCCACGGATCGGTCGTGTCCCCTTCGAACGTGGGTGGGTCGTATTTCTTGAAGTCTTTCAGGTTGGCCCGCACCCGATCCCGCTCAGTCATCACAACCGTCCCCTCCCTCGCGGCGGCGGCAGCCACGGCAGGGGCAGGTGTGACTACAGTCTCCTCCAGAGTAACCCTGCTGGTTGTCCCCGGCGTCGGTCCCGTAGCCGCCGCCGGCGGTGGTGCTGTCGGTGGTGCCGCGGCCGGTGGTGGTGCTGTCGGTGGTGCCGCGGCCGGTGGTGTCGACCCTTGTGGGGGAACCGGGGTGACCGTAACCGTTGCGGCCTGCTGCTGTTGCGTCAACTGACGCACGTGCTCAGTGAGGTTGGCCAGATTCCCTGCCATCTCCCGCAATTGCTGCCGCAGGAGCTGGTTCTCCGCGGCCGTCGACGTCGTCGCGTCTGCTTCTGCGTCCCCGGCCGATGATCTAGTACGGGCCATGTCTGTCACAAATCACCAGAGTCAACTTTAGGCTACCCTACTAACAACAACCAAAAAGTGAGAGAAAGGACTCAACATTTCCCCCCCCCCCCTCGGTCACTCACGTTCTACAATCCTATGCCCTACCCATTTCATTTATGTGTAGGCCAGTGAGGTGTTCCCACGGATGTCGGCATTAACTGTTGTGATTGAAAGAATGTCTCTGATACCATTTAATCTGTCACGCCCCGGGGGTTTTGTTTTAGCGGAAACGATTCATAGAAAAGTCAACATTTGACGTGTAAATTTTTTTGTTGTAAAAGCGTAACCCCTCTCCCCCGGCGCATGCCCAGACCCGCCACACATACAGGATCACTCTGCAAACGGACAGAGTCTCCCCTGTATGTGCACGGCGTAGCATTCAGTACATGTTCAAACATACACAACCTTTCAATCAGAACAATTATTAACATACAACCAGCATTCTAACTTATTTAAAACATATGGCCGTTCAGTTTGGAAAGGATAAATCCACAGTTTTAAAAAGAGCGCCTACCCGGTGCTTATGTTTTGAAAGCGAGTTTCGAAATCAGCATAAAACCACAAGGTTTTGAAAACGGTGCCCACCCGACACCAAGTTTTGAAATCCCTTTTTGAAATCCATAAATCCACAGGGTTTGAAACCAGTGCCCACACGACACTTCTATTTTAAAAACGGTTTTCGCAATCCTTTCTTTTTCTTTTATCTTTTTTTTTTTTCATTTTCAAATGGCCAATAACATTCAAAAGGGAGAGTAATGCATAAGAGGATAACAAAAAAAGACAACTCATACCGACATCCACGCCGACCCCACGAGGGTATCGAGAACCTCTCACATAACTACAACGTAAATGGAATGCTAGAAAGAAAAGGAAATACAGTCCGGGGTCCCCAGCGACCCAGCTGCTCCTGCCCCGTCCTCACCACCGCCTATGTCTCCCCCCGTCTGAACCCTGTCACAAAGTGGGAAGTCAGTGACGTAAAAGTAGTAGAGCAGGAGAATATAATAAAACAAACCGTGAAGACAACCGGAGCAACCACCCCCCCCCCCCCCCTCAAGGAGGAAGGGCAACCTGTACACCTGTATCCTGTAATACCCGGACACGTCGGACAACTAAACCGACGGCCCATACCGTACCTGCAGAAACCCGGCCACGTCGGACAACTAAACCGACGGGTCGCACCGCTCGCACCTCGGCGCCTCAACCCCACCACTAATAAGGGGTCCCACTACGTCACCTCGTGGGTATACACGGGTCAGAGACCACTTTTCCGGAAAAGCGCACCCTTTGCGGTGGCCAAACCGCGGGTGCGCGTGTGGCAACCTCGAGCCAAGTAACCGTAACCACCATCATGTCAGCATCATAATATAAATAACAAAAGTAATGCGGTAAAGTGCATAATTGAAAAACAAGGTAATAATACGCGCACTCGACGGTGGCCCGCCGACATATAGTGATTAAAAAGAGAACAACCATCGGTAACCAACGCTAAACGCTATAGGGAACTCACTAACATGCATAAGTTATTGCCCATCGTCATTTAACCCCAGTACACTAAGAATGGACCCCGTCCCATACGATAGAATTTAGAGGCTAGGACAAAGTAAATACAACCCACCTGTCACTTGTAGCGGTCAAGGTTCGACTTTCCTCGCGTCCCGACACGCTCGTCCGGCTCACACACCTGCCGCACGGGAAAATCAGCGCTTAGATTTTAGGGAAATTTAAAGAAGACGAGAACCCGACCCTCCGTCTAACCCGGTTCGCGGCACCCCGCCCGCGCACGAGACCGCGCGCGTGCCCAGCCCCGTGCGGGTCACCCCCCGCACGCAGGGCTGGGCGCAGGCCCGGCCCCGTGCGGGTCACCCCCCCGCACGCAGGGCTGGGCGCAGGCCCGGCCTCGTGCGGGTCACCCCCGCACGTGCGGCTCACCCCCGCACCGTGCGGGTCACCCCCGCACGCGGGGCTGGGCGTGAGCCCGGCCCCGTGCGGGTCACCCCCGCACGTGCGGCTCACCCCCGCACCGTGCGGGTCACCCCCGCACGCGGGGCTGGGCGTGAGCCCGGCCCCGTGCGGGTCACCCCCGCACGCGGGGCTGGGCGTGAGCCTAGCCCCGTGCGGGTCACGGGAACGCCGGCCTGGGGAGGGGAGGTGGTCTTCGCACATGCGGCGGATTCCGGAAGATCCGTCGCCTGTGCCATCCCCTTGCCGATCGGGACAATCAAGAATCCAAAAAGAAACTAAAAGAAAACCTCCGTCTCACCTCGGTTTCGACGACGATGATTGGGAAGGGAGGGATCGTCTCACGCTCGCTTGCCAAGTTCCGTGGGGAGGGGGGATCGTCCTTTCCTTCTCCTTGGTTCCGTACCGTCTCGCAGGAAAACGGGGTTTTTCTCCCACGCGCTCCGATGGGGAACTTGCGTTGTGCGGGACGAGCAGAGTGGGAAAAAGGGAAAACCTAAGTCTTCTCACACAAAATTGAATCAGTCGGTCTAAGCGGGGCGGGGGAAAAATAAAGGGGGACCTAAATCCCCAAATAAAAGAAATCGAGTCCGAACCTGATTTACCTCGAAAAGCGTGCTAAACGCCTGAACCGCTAAGCGATCTTCCGGAATTTATTTCGGGAGATTCCGGAGTCGGAATCCAAAACCGATCGCGCCGCCGGTCTCCGTTTCGCGAGCTTTATTATCCAAAAATACCCGCGAGCCCCGACAGTCTGCCAAGAACGAAGGAAAAAGAATCACACCCCGGACCCCTTAGTCGGAAAAAGGTTCCAGTAAAAATGAAGAAGGGACCAAAAAGGAAGATAAACTCGCGGTTATTACACACGAACTAGTTACTCCTAGTTTAAACAAAACGGAACACCGCAAATGCTGGCCCTAAAAGGGAGAAAAAGAAAAAGAACACCAATCCCCCCCCCCTTTCTCTCAACGAGCACTCGCGTTTTATTTATTTATCCCGTGTTCACTTTATTACTCAGTAGCCAGAGTATTGCGCCCCGTGGATGTTAGGCCCCGACTGTTGTGGTTAAAGTTTACCGCTCTGATACCATCTTAATCTGTCACGCCCCGGGGGCTCGAATCGCGCGGAAGAGGAGCCACCGATGCTCCTGATTCAGCCATATATTTTTTTTTTGTAAACCAATGCTCCCCGGTGCGTGTCCAGACCCGCCGCATACACAAATTCACTCTACAAACGGGCAGAGTCTCCTTTGTATATGCACGGCGTCTCAAATACAAAATGTCTCACAAGGCGTAGCACATACAATCTCTAACCACATCAGTTGGGATCTCGTTCACATACAACCAAACCACTCACATGATATTCTAACATTCACCTAGAACATAGAGGCCGATGTTTTGAAAGGATAAATAATCACAAGGTTTTGAGAGCGGCATCCACACGATGCCATCATTTTTGGAAAGACCGTTTGAAAGCCACATAAATTCACAGGGTTGTAAAATTCGGTGCCCACACGACACCCACGTTTTAAAAGTAGTTTTCGCAAACGGTTTTCTTTGCTTTTCATTGTTTGAAACGGCCAAGTAAGAAAGAATGTATCAATCATTTGTTTATTCAAAAAGGGAAAAGGCAACATCCACTTCGACCCCACGGGGGTGTCGCAATCCACAAACTAGCTAACATGAGTAATAAAAGGAAAATGAGAGAAGAGTCACTGTATCTGAAGTCACTAAAAATTAGTACAGTATCCTCGCGGCCTCACCGGTGCCCTAGCACTCGCCCCTGGACGAACCTGTCACGGAGTGGGAAATCAGTGACTAGAAATAGCATGATAAGCATAAGAGAAACAATAATAGGGCAAACCACAAAACCGGAGCAACCATCCCTCTCATGCATCATCCACCTTAACCACACCCTGTATCAAAACAACATCGGGCACCTTTCCCGATGTCCACCGCCGAGCACCTGCCTCGGCCGCCGAGCACCTGCCTCGACATCACCGCTCACACCCCCCACCCATGGGGGCCCCCATTCCTAACGCCACCGTCGCGTGGGGTACACGGGTCAACGTACCACTTTTCCAGAAAAGCACACCCTTGCGGTGGCCAAACCGCTGGTGTGCGTGTAGCAAAACTTGAGCCTCAGATTGATATTAAGTACAATAACATAACAGGGTTAGTGCATAAACAGAAGAAGACTAACAATTCCACCTTGCCCCAACATGCTATTTCTAACAGTAAATCCCTATTCCCACAATCCCCGAGAATGTACCCACCTTGTGTGCGTCGTCCTGCGTTCGTCCAGTCCGCGTCCGTGCACCAGTCGCCAACAGCGTCCCGCACTCCTGAAGGAACATGGGCAAGTCAAGACTTAGAGGTCCGAAACTCACATCGACTCCCAACAGCGTGCGGCGGAGTTCCCCGCACGGCACCGGCCTGTGCGGCGCACACTCCGCCTGGGCACAGCCCCGCGCGGCACCAGCCCGCGCGGGCGCCCCTCCTGCGGGCGGCCATGCGCGGCCGAGCGCCGCGCGGGCGCGCTGCCCGCGGTGCGGGGCGACCCCGCACGGCACCAGCCCGCGCGGGCGCCCCTCCTGCGGGCGGCCCCGCGCGGCCGTGCGCCGCGCGGGCGCGCTGCCCGCGGTGCGGGGCGACCCCGCGCGGCACCAGCCCGCGCGGGCGCCCCTCCTGCGGGCGGCCCCGCGCGGCCGAGCGCCGCGCGGGCGCTCTGCCCGCGGTGCGGGGCGACCCCGCGCGGCACCAGCCCGCGCGGTCGCCCCTCCTGCGGGCGGCCCCGCGCGGCCGGGCGCCGCGCGGGCGCGCTGCCAGCAGTGCGGGGCGACCCCGCGCGGCACCTGCACGCACGGGCGCCCCACCCGCGGCCGGCCCCGCAGGCGGTGGTGCGCGACGGCACCGCCCCTCCTCCCTCCTCGTGACCAACAAAACGAAAGGAAAATAGATTACCCGAACGAAAACGCACCCCGAATCACCTCGATGCGCGAAAGAGGAGGAAGGAGAGGGATCGTCCGCTTGCCTCCACCGGTCCACCCTCGCCCGAGTCCTTGGTTACTCCTTGCCGGCGGCTACGAGGGGAGAAGTAAAAGAAAAGAGGCGGCCACAAAAACAAAAGGAACCCTAATTCCCTTTCCCATCCGGTTATATATATTAAAAAGTTAGGGTTTACCTTAAAAGATGTGCGGGTTGCCAACACGGATCCCGAGACGCCTAAGGGGACCCCAACTTCGAGAATTAATTCTGATCAGACCGGAAGTCAGAAATTGAAACCGATCGCGCCCGTGCGCTCCGCTCCGCGAGCTCTACCGCCTAAAATTATCTGCGGGCCCCGACGGTCTGTCCGGAAAAACACCAAAATGAGGCCCTCGGTCGGACATTACAAGAAGAGGGTGACAAGAAGGGTTTAGAAAAGACCGGGTCTTACAACAACGAATAAATCTGGGTAGCACTCCCTCATCTTTGACTCCAGTTCCCAAGTTGCTTCACGTTCTTCCTGGTTGCTCCACAGCACCTTCCCATAGGGGATCGTCCGGTTGCGCAATCCTTTTTGTCCTCTCGTGCTATGATCCGCACCGGTGTTCCGTCGAAGCTCAGGTCCTCTCTAAGCTCAAAAGCGGTGACCATCCATCACCATAATCAAGTACGCAGGTTCAGAGCACATCTTCGAGAATCCGATTCACTTGCTCGGGCTGTCCGTCGGTCTGGGGGTGCAACGCCGTGTTGAGGTGTGGTTTAGTCTCTAGAGCTTGTTGTAGACTTGCCAAAGGTTCGACACCAGCCGTGAGTCTCTAGTCCACCAAAATTCTGCTCGAGGTCCTCGTACATCTTCGTGTCACCTGGGTGCGCCGCGAAGGGAACGGAGTGCGCCTCTAACAGTAACTCTTTCTTCAACACTGGTAGCTCGGGCACGCAAGTCCGCCCTTGGAGACGTATTGCGTAGTTCGCACTCGCCGTAAAGTCGTATGCATGGTCTGGGGGTCTTGTCTCGAATAAGTTGTATCCCTACGCCTGTTTTCTGACCTTCCAGGATTTCTCTAATAGGGTTGGCTCGACCATCAAGGACAAGAGTCGCGCGACCGTATCGGTGCTGCATAGTAATCGCGCTTATCGGTTCCTCCTCGATTTGACCCTTCTCGCTCAAGACATCCGTTACTACGCTTGCTTTTCCGGGTGATACCGGGTGGACAAATCGAGTCCTTCACCAACTTCAATCCACGTCCCTGCCACAAAACAACTCTTCCTATGTGAACCAAATGTAAGGCTCTGGCGATCCGAAAACACATCACGATGAACTCCAAAAAGGCGGAGTCTCCAAAGCTTTAAAATGAAGGCGACTGCTGCCAGTTCCGGATCGTGTGTCGGGCAGTTCCGCTCATAATCTCTGTGATTCCTGTTGCTGACACCTTGTGCTCCAAAGCCCACTTCGAGAAGTCCGCACTCCCATTTCATAAACTTAGCGAACAGCTTCTGGCCCCTAAGATTCCGAAGAATAATCCACAAGTGCTCCTCGCAGTTGATTGAAGAGGTCATCAATCCTGGACTTGTTCTTCACTGTAACCTTGTTTATCTCCCTGTAGTTGATGCATGGACGTAGGCTTCCATTCTTCTATTGCACGCAGAGTACGGGTGCGCCTCAAGGCGACACCCTCGGTCTGAAGGATCCTTCATCCGGAAGATCTCCTAGTTGTGCCTGGTAGAAGCTCGAAAGAGAGGATGACCTCTCGCAATGCGTCGAGGTACCCTAGTCATACCTCCCAACCCGCACCGAAGAGCCCCTAAAAGTCCAACACAACTAACCCAACAACAAGGGAAAGGTCACACTAACACCCTCACGAGGCTCCAAGAGGTGCCAGCTAAGCAGGCTGGGTTACTAACAACCAGAAAAACTCCCCGGAGAGCAACGAACTCACCCGTCACCAACACGGACTGCTCCCACCCGTCACCAACACGGGCCACCTCCACCCGTCACCAACACGAGTCACTAGCTCGGAGCAAATCCACCGTCCCGGATTACCCGCTCCGACGGTCCGTCCGACCGAGGCGACGGTCAAAACTAAAGTTAGGCTTCAGCTCTAAGGCCTACCACCAGGTCTACCCCACAGAAAGGGCTGCGTACAAGGCATCCTAACCGAAAGTGATCAGTGCCAAAGCTCCAAGCAGTCAACAGATCCCCATCACGTCGATCTCTACAACCATCGCAGTGTCTACAGTAAGAAGCCGAACTATGGGTAACAAACGTAGGGGAAGAGTCCTCGTTCCCACCCCTACCTTGTCCAAGGTGCAAAACGAATCGGCCGACTAGCCGCTGTAGCCTAACACCCGAGGACGCAGAAGGTACAAATCCAGACAAAAGGCTATCCAGTTACTCACGACCGACAAAACGGCCGACACACTAACAAGCGCCGGTGGGTTACACTATTACCCGCCACCGTTACTAACGATGACCAGATCATCGGCGGAAATGAAGGGGTTCGGGAAAACGAAAGCCGACACAACGTTTCGCGGTACTAACAGCCGCAGCATGGGCACAACCACCGTCAGCAGACCCACCGTGTCCTGTGCTGGTTGTCTAATCCATTGATTCATAGCAACCATCACGACCCCGGTGGGAGCCGGCCTCGACCCCAACCTCCAAATTAGCCCGACCACACAAGCACAACACCCGAGCCAAACCGAAAACCAAACTTGACAATCCCGCACTCTCGCATCTCTACGCATCTATACCCTGATCATTTCATTGGTCAGTAGCTAGTGATGATGTACCCCGTGGATGTTGGACAGCGTCTACTGTGGTTAAAGTTGTTTGCTCTGATACCATCTTAATCTGTCACGCCCCGGGGGGTTTTTACGCGTGGAGCGGTAGCCACCGATGCTCCCAAAATTTCACATATATATTTTTTTTTTGAAACCAATCTCCCCCGGCGCGTGCCCAGACCCGCCGCATATACAAATTCACTCTGCAAACGGGCAGAGTCTCCTTTGTATATGCACGGCGTCCTGATTACAAAGTTCACATAAGCATGCCTTTAACCACACTAGACCGGTTGCCAATCACATACAATCATTTTCAACAACATACAATCAATTTCCACAAGTAATAAAGGGGCCGACTATTTTTGAAAGGATAAAACCACAGGGTTTGAAATCGGTGCCCACCCGACACCAGGTTTAATAAAACTAATTTCGAAATCACATAAATCCACAGAATTTGAAAACGGCGCTCACACGGCACCCGTATTTTTAAAACGGTTTTCGCAATATTTTCCATGTTTCTTGTTTGTAGTTTGAAAGCGGCCAAGTAAAGAAGTAAGAACAAACACCCAACCAAAAGAGTTATAAAAATAGTCCAACATCCACATCGATCCCACGGGGGTATCGCGATCCACAACTAGCTACGATGCGTAATGAAATGAACAAAAAGGTAAAGTAAACAGTATCTGTTACGGAATTTGAGTTGGCGTAGTTTCGTGAAAGGTTCAAGTCTTGAAGATTGAAGGTGAAGAAAGTTGGATCATTTAACTCAATCTCAAGAAAGAAGAATTCAAAAGGATCAGGTAGGTTTAACTAAAGATTATTGGTGATCCGAATACTTCTTATAGTGTAGAAACACCTGGAAGAATTTTTAACTGCATAAAAATCAAAAACTGGTGTTCGGACATGTTCAGGATCCGGATCCGAGCCAGCAATCCGGATCCCGAAGGTTGTTGTTTCATACATTACTTCAATCCGGATCGCAGCATCTCACGATCCGGATCCCGAACGTTGAGTTTTCTGAAATGTATGAACGATCCGGATCAGGCATTCCGATCCGGATCCCGAACGTTTGTTTTTCTGGAAACCGTCTATCTTGCTACTGCAATCCGGATCGCCCAAATCCGATCCGGATCGCCGTCCGTAAAAATTCCAGAAATGTTAGGTTTTTGATTCTTATCTCCTTCCAAATGTTTCTAACCTATAAATAGACCATATGACTCTTTTTCTAGGGCGAATCCAAAATAATCACATAGAGCCATCATATTCATATATCATTTCATACGGCCTAGATCCACATATAGAGAAGAAAGGAAATCATTAGAGAATACTCTATGTTTCTTCATCTATATTGATTAGTTTGAATCTAGGTTTTCATACTCACATCTTGAGTTGAATCAAACTAATGAATACTTAGATGGTATTTCCGATCTATCTTTGATCTAAGTATTCGGCGGATCATCACCACCCAAAAACAACGATTTCCCCAAAATCGGCGCGTGGATTCGCGTGTCCTTGTGGATTCAAGGTTCAACCGCTCTCGTGGATTCGGAGCGAGGCACGTTCGTGGATTCGAAGGGTGCTACTGGGTGAAGACCGTGGATTCGGTCGGACGTCGTGGATTCGACGTTGGACGCCGTGGATTCGGCGTTGGGCGCAGATCGTGGATTCGAGAAGCGTCGTGGAGCGAGCGGAGAAGATCCTCTAGGAGCGTATGGAAAAGGTTGAGTCGTAAGTGTGTACGGTAAATCACCTTGTACGTGTTTTAATTCTAGTGGATTTCTGCCGTGTTATCGGTCCCGTGGTTTTTTACTCCGGTGATGGAGTTTTCCACGTAAAAATCTTGCGTGTTATTTTTATTTCCGCATTGGGTTTTTTATCGCAACAATTTTTGAGTGTTTATACGTTTACACCTATTCACCCCCCTCTAGGTGTTTTTTCCCCTATTTAGATCTACATTTCATATAACCCAACAAGTGGTATCAGAGAGGGAATAGGGTTGTAAACAATGGTTGAAGGTGGAAACATCAATCGACCCCCTTTCTTTGATGGAACAAATTATGCGTACTGGAAAGTACGAATGAAAGCCTTTTTAATTTCCATCGACGAAAGGGTGTGGCAATCAATTGAATTAGGATGGTCTAATCCAACTGAAATTATCTCTGATGTTCGCACCTTAAAACCTAGGTCGAAATGGACCAAGGAAGAGTTAGATTCATCTTCTTACAATGGCAAGGGAATTAATGCTATTTTTAATGCCTTATCTCAAGCTGAATTCTCTCGCGTCTCGGCATGTGAGACTGCGAAAGAAATCTGGGATGTTCTTCAGGTTACACATGAGGGAACTAACCTCGTGAAGATTCAGAAACTGCAAATGCTTACGAGCAAGTTTGACTCTATCTTGATGGCAGAAAATGAATCTTTCACGGACTACTATACACGATTGCAAGACATCGTAAACTCATGTGCTAACCTGGGAGAGAAGATTCCAGAATTTAAGGTTGTAAGAAAGATCTTAAGAACTCTTCCTGAACGATTTCGCCCAAAGGTTACAGCCATTGAAACTATTAAACACCCGGACGAAATGCGTGTAGAAGAATTAGTTGGTTCATTACAAACATATGAAATGACATTTACTACTAACAATTCTTCTGGAAAAGCATCCTCTTCTAAGTCTTCAGGTTATGCGTTGAAAACAACTAAGGAAGAAGACGCGGATACATCCTCCTCAGACGATGACGAGAACCTTTCTATGGAGGAATTTGAGAAGCAGCTCGCTCTCTTGACAAGGAAGTTTTGCCGCAACTTTCGAAGGGGTAATTCAAGTTGTCACGCCCCGGGGTCGAAACTGCGACCCGGGCTCGCCAACAGATCCGCCACCTATGCCAAACCCGCATAGGCGAAGCATCCTACCTGCAAAAAGAGCTACAGCTAACAGATATCAGAGCTAAAAGATAAAACTGCTATAGAAATAATATCAACCACTGTACAACTGAAGATATAACAACAAGGTCCATCTCCCAAAAATGATAATCATACAATAACCTCGAGTACGAACTCAGCTCAACAGGGAGATATCTCAACTAAAAGAAAGTGTACCAGCTCTCAATACATCATATCCTCACTACATCAGTCTCTCAAAAGAGGAAATGAATACTAATCTACCGACTATACTGAAAATCTCCTCAAAAGGGGGGGGGGGGGGGGGGGTACCGCTACTCTCCAATGAGTCAGGATCTAGCTCGCTACTCCCTCATCGCGAACAGCAACCGCAGAAACGGCAACACCCGCCAAGACTCTGCAAAACAAGGGAGAGAAAGGACAAAAGGGGGAAAACCCCCGACGGGCGTGAGAACTACGCAAAAAGGGAGTTCTCAGTGGGTATCGCCAATAGGCCCGACGATCTGCCCACCAAGACCACTAGAGGCAAAAGATAACTAATGCAGTAAGACTTAAAGAAGAAGCAGATGACACTCTACAGCTACCATGCCTCTATCTGAATGCTCAAATAGGGAAACTCTGATAAATATATGCAACACTCGCACACGAGGTGCTCAATCGACCCAATCGAGCTGACTGCCACATCGGGTCCAGTCAAACCTGCGCCCACCTACAACCACCTCCCGCTGACGGGCAGGAATTACGTAGGGCGTCCAAACGGGACCGCCGTCAAACCCATGCTCTCTTTCTCAGTACGGATATACTCAAGATGCTCAACCTCTCACACAAAGGTCAAAGAACTCGCAACGACCACGGGACCGCCGTCAAACCCCGAATGGTTCCCAACAACACTAGTACTGGTCTAAACACAACTGAAAGTATGCATCAGTGTCTAGAAGCCTGCCTAAATAACCCAATCCGACCACCTGTAGACACTGGTACTGCCTACTCTGCCTGCCGCAACGGGTATGCCAGCTGATGCATAACACCGAAGCAAAGGAGTCTCAAGGACTCAAAGTCTGTCTGGCTCTGCCTGCCGCAACGGGTATGCCAGCTGATGCATAACACCGAAGCAAAGGAGTCTCAAGGACTCAAAGTCTGTCTGGCTCTGCCTGCCGCAACGGGTATGCCAGCTGATGCATAACACCGAAGCAAAGGAGTCTCAAGGACTCAAAGTCTGTCTGACGCACACTCCGGAGTGGTACTCGAGGGGAGCGACCCACACGAGTAAAGTAAGTAGCCGAAAGTAATATGATGTAGCAGGACTGGATCATGACTCTGATCAAAGTGGGAAAACTCGTCCACTAAAGGGAAACCCGATCCCTACACGGATACAACAGTAAATGATAAGTGGAAACTCCATCCACTAGGGGAAAGTCTAATACCCAATCTGATACATCAATAAATATCCGGTCAACCGCCCAATATCCGCGGTTGCCGCAATACCCTGCCGTCCATAACCAAAGTACTATAACCGACCTCCGGTCAACCGCCCAAAGTCCGCGGTCACCGCCAAAACCCTGCCAGCCGCAATCTAGCACAACCCGTCCCTGTCACCAATGTCCCTGCTACACTACCCCAGACCCCTGCTCGCACCCGAGCAACACAGACCGCCTGACTAACAAGAAGGAGAAAGGAATAACATGGTTTCTCCTAAGTCAAGTTCCAATATGTAGTGCAGCAGTAAAAGATGGCCTAACTATATGTCCATACACATATGTCCATACAAGCATGCATTTGTCCTCAAAGCAAAATAAAGAAAGATAAACCTTATGCCGAAATTATCAATGACCATACCTGTCCATAATCCTCAATCCAAAACGGCTCCTCAGAGTAGAACCTGCACATAACTACATAATCCTATCCCAATGCATAAACCAGCCTCATAGAAGGTTATGTGCTAATATGGCATGATAATTAATCATATATGGTAACCTTGCCTTAGGTGGGCTTCCACTAATCACCAACATGAATATTTGATTATACCATTGTCATACTATGAGAAATTCACTTGCAATTTCCATAAAATCCTCACTGTTAAACTTACCGATCAATTCCAGCTATTGTACCGTACACCCGCATGCAATGCCAACATATAACAATATAGAGAACCGTCCACCGGTTCCGGGAATAAGGCACCCACCTGAAAAGCTGACTGTCCAAAGCCCAACAGCTGAAAACACCAGATAACTCTAAACCCTTGCTCCAATAAGTTCAGCACACCCGTAACTCTCCTGGCACAATACAAAGTCCATTATTACACATACATTCCAAAATCTGCTCTCACACACACATACCACAACAGTCCCAGAAATGCTTAATTTTCACCTGCAGCAAGAGCCCAGAAAATTCCCAGAAAAATATCACCGCGATCCTCGCGTCGCTAGCTTCGCAACGGTAGCTTGCACGCCCAAATCTGAGTTCGGTAAGCCAAGATATAAATTCGACAAGGTGGTACACTCACAAGATTTCAGCACAAAAAGACTGTAGCACTGTACACAGAGAAACAGTGATTTTCACCTCTGATGAAATCTCAGAAAAATCCAAGAAAAATACGAGCGCGTTCCTTTCGATCTGAAGATGAAAAAGTTGTATAAGCTCGTTTCCGTCTGACGCTCGTGCGCAAAGATATGGCCAAAACACCTCGATGCTGTCCCACAAAGCCAAACAGAAAATAGGTCACAGTGTTGCCTCGGGATCCGTGCCAAAAACTCGCAATGGGAAAGCACGATCAAAACGAAAGATGAAGCCCTACCTCTTAGGAGTCCGTCGGCGCAAGAATCACAGAAAAAGGATCTCGGGGTAGCCCAGGGGAGTCAAAACACTGCCGCTGCGACGAAGAAGAACACAGGAATGCAACGTCGCGCCGCGCCGTAAAATCCAGAACCTCGGGATGCGTGCTCCTAAAATCGTAGAACTTGACAGGAAGATCAAGAATTAAGAGATGAACAAGTCTTCTTCAAGGTGCTCGGGCAGATGGTGCGTGGGCTGAGAGAAAGGAGCCAAAAAAGAGGGCTCGGGCTGCCTATTTATAGGCTGAGGAAACAATTGGAAAAATTCCCATTGTGTCCCAACTTTCGGGCGCCCGAAACTTTTCGGGCGCACACAGTGCGCCCGATCCGGCCCGTCCATCAGCGCCCGAATCCACCACGGCGCGCCACGTCACCCCGAAACAGCAAGCAGCAAAACCAGCAACCCACGCTGCGCCACGTGGCCCGCGTCCACAGTGCGGGTGGTTGGCGCCAGCCAACCACGAGCTGACACGTGGCACTCCCACGCACGGTCCCCCCGCGTCAACGCCTCGGGAACCGTGCCCACCTGCTGCCCGCCTGCCCCGCGCGTACGGCCACCTGCCCCGGTCACCTGCTCCGCTCCCTGCGTGGACCGCGCGCACGACGCCGCACCAATAACCGGCTGCCACGTGTCCACCCGGTTCACCGTGCACTCGGGCCCAAAATCCGTGGACCGCGCCTGCTGCGCCGGCCAACAGGAAAGCGCCACGTGGCCCGCTCCCGGCGCACGCCCTCCGCGGTGGACCGCGCACCAGCTCGTGCCTTCCGCCGCCTTCCGCCGCCTTCCGCCGCTGCCCGCCGCTGCCGGCCGCCGCCTGCGATCGCCGGAAACACTGTTCCGGTGATGAATAGTAAAATTACTGTAGCAGCTCCGAAAAATACAAGTAAATAGCCCATCTTGACCGTTTTCGCGCGCTGATTCCAAATCCGGCGTCCATTTTGCCAAATTCTAATGCTATAATTTGCCGGAGGCTCCCGAAAAGGTATTTTTAATCCGAATTTCGCGCCGAGCCTAAATTTGATATCCACTCTGCGTGTAAACTCTTCTAAACATCCGACGGGGTCCCCCGATTACCCACGTGATCCATTTTAAGCCCCGAGTCCATCTCTTGTGTCCAAATTGGCGCGCGAACACCGCCGACATGCCACGTAGGCTTCCAGAAGCTGCTGGTCACACTGTAGAAGCCCTGCAAAGATCCGGGTCACCACATCCTCCCCCACCAAAAGAAAGTTTCGTCCTCGAAACTAGAGCAACTCCCAAGGAGTCTCAGAAACCAGGGGTCAATATTCAACACCACCGTCTCCAGCTCCCAAGTCACCTATCACTCCTCGTGATTACTCCTCAGCAACAACAACAGCAACAACCAGTACGGCATAGCCCGATTGCGCAATTCCCTCACCTCACGAGTCGGAATTCGCAACGGGCGTCCCTCGTACTCCAAACTCTCACAGACCCCAAAAGGAACGAGTCAATCACGGGCGAGGGGTCCAAAACATAACACTCTTGAGCTGAGACGCAGAAAAACCTCCAAACTCCAACAAAAGACTGGGGGAAAGGAACGAACAGCCTGAGTAACACGCTCTAAAATCACTCCCAAGAGCCAGCTCAACCAAAGCGACCCGAATCACATCCACACAAACACCTGCACAGAAAAGGGGCCCAAACAAGCAGGGGTTCACACTCGGTCGCCCTCAACACTTAACCACCTACGTGGATTGCTCAGCCGCAGCCTCTCATCAAAAGGGATCCTCTGGGACACAACCTCAAACTCTGTATACCAGAAAGGCCCCACACAGTGCCAGCTATGGAACGGTCAACTCGACTCCCAAATAGCTCTTCTGCTCCAGGCATCCGCCACCACAGTGGCTCTGTCGGGGTGTTACTGGATGCTCACAAAATCCAATGGTGGCTCTACAGCCACTACGGGAGGTATCACTATAACTCACAAATCCATCTCCCACCACTGACTAGGTTAGAATCGGCGCTGGTACCAATCTCATCACCCGGTCACCAAGCTCTGCTGGCACTATCCGGTCCAAAAAATCCTCACCCCAACAATGACCGTCGATCTCGGCCAGTCTAAAATAGCATCCATTTTGGCCGGATTTCCACCGCCGCCCCTACGGCTAGAATAAGTAATCCAGGAAGATATGCTCTCGAAGCTAAAACTTACACCACAACGACTTGGCAAAAAAGCTTCTTCCCCACAGACCTTGTCACACCATCTACAAATGCTGCACAAGCTCTAAATCAAACAGGGAGGGGGGTAAAACCAAAATATTCCTAGAGGATGCCGCTATCAAACCGTTCAAGGCCAACTGAAACACAGAATTCCTCAATCTAGAGGCAACAGGGCATTAGTCCATCCATTGGCTTCACTGTACTCGTAATGCCCCTACCGTGTCCTGAACACCATCTAGACAAAGCCCTCAGTTGAAATTCCATATTGGTGCAGGCATCATACAATAACTGCCTGAACATAGCTCCATCAAAAGATTCTAAATAATATCTGGACCTGCCTGGGCTCCAATCCCAAAGGGCTCTCACCGTCGTGTATTAACGACGTGGCACTAGGTCAAACAGACCCTCTATCCAACATATCCCTGCACCGGTGCGATCAACTCTCCCAGCTCTTACAGATAATCCAAGTGGTGCTATTGAGGTTGGCGCGGTTTCCAGAACCACGTCAACCGCAATCTCAATCTCCCTAACAGGCGGCATAATCATCAACTCGAGTGGACTCACACTCGGGATTTCGCGGCAATAGAAATATCCTTTGATCCCGGCGCCACCATAAGCTCCTTTCACACAGTCGCTAAACCCTGTGTGCTCAAACAATCTCCCCATAACAAGCCTCCTTTGCCTGCCTCGCAAAAGTCACAATCAGCACCCTCTCTGCACTTAACCATCCAGTGGTGCCGTGCCAACCAATCCCAAGCACTGGGTCAAAACATCGAACTGCCACCCATATCAAAAGGTTTGCCGGTATAACTCATGGTCTCAACGACACTGAACATAATCCACAAGCCTCCTTCACATGCACAACCCCGATGGTATCCTGTACCTCTAGTGCACGTGGTAATAACTCTACCTCTAGTCCATGCCGGAAAGCAAAGTGCACTAACTCCGACTGCTGTGATGAAAGCACACCTGCAACAACCCGATCCACTGCCGTGGCGCCCTCCAACCAGGCGGCACAAACTCATCCACACGGTGCAAGCGGTTGTCGCTTAGTCCATCAGAAAATATCCAATCAATCACAAGGGAGCACGACCTCTGTCTCTGCTCACGCTGAGGCAACAGATACGATCCTCCGCAGACAACAAAACCACGCTACCGTTGCGCTACTCTGATATAGACACTGATACTGCCATCGGGGTCCACCCGATCCCCAACATCTCAGAAATCCATCATTGCAACCGTCATAAGACAAAACACCATTAATCCATGCAATTCCCTATACACTTATCCTTACTAAGCTCACCCCTCAATCCCATATAATACATTCAAAATATGCAAGTTATAAATCACAAAGGGTAGAATTCCCTTGGGTAAGCTTTACATTAACCATCCACAAGGATATCCACCACCCAGGAAAGCAAAACGAAAATGCCTCTGCCTGCCGATCTGTCCTCCATCACCTAGCGCCAAGCGCCTCCCTCCAAAACCCGCCTCTAGCAGCAGATCCCCATCCAAGGAACTGCAATGTCCAGTTCCAAACACAATGCCTACTCCGACGAGGCATCCACAGTCCAAAACCCGAACAGGAGGGACCGAAAAGAAACTAAAGAGTATCCTGGCGCAATCCACTCCCAATCTCACTTATCCTATGTGCCTCGTCCCTTGAAACCTGGAGCGCCAGTTCAACAACTGCATAAACTCTCTAGCACAGGGAGGCTCTCAATTGGTCACTCCATCACCCCCAACCACGACTCTGCCTCCAAAGGCTCCATGCTCAATCTTACGAGTCGGGGTGGTTCATCTGCCAAATCTGGCTCACTTAATCAAACATGCCCCACAGCTCCTCTGCTGTCAACCATCCACCCTACCTCAGTGCCTTGGCACTAAACATTGGCACGGAGGGGGCCACTCGCTCTATTGGCACTACAGAAATCCTTGCCGCTGAGGATACTACATCCTGGTGGTCTCAGAAGAAAAGTACTGTCGGGCTGCCCACTGCTCTGACAACTGCGTCACCAAACTAGCTGCTCACTCTGCCGCTGATATGCCTCTGACAATCCTGTCATCTGGGTCCGGAGTTCTCTGACCTCAATCCATGTACCCGGCCTAAAACCAACCGCTCAAGCTCAACTGCCATGACAGGATGCACAAGGGTCCCAAACCCAGCGTCGGGGAGACACCGCTCGCCACGACGAAACCACAAATCAGCACACAACAACGCTCGACCCAATCCAGCGAAAGTCTAGAGCATGTCACCCATTCCACAGCGTTATGTTGTCTGCAGCCAACATAACTACTTAGGAGAATAAACATGCCAATCACTCATCCCGTCCCTCGGGAGAGGTGTAAAACTCAATCAGGACTCTCGCTACAAATCACGACTCTCACGAAGTCATCCTAGGGTCCAACCACAAGCCTAGGGTTTCTAAGTCCACCATGACCTACAACCTAGGCTCTGATACCACCTAATCTGTCACGCCCCGGGGTCGAAACTGCGACCCGGGCTCGCCAACAGATCCGCCACCTATGCCAAACCCGCATAGGCGAAGCGTCCTACCTGCAAAAAGAGCTACAGCTAACAGATATCAGAGCTAAAAGATAAAACTGCTATAGAAATAATATCAACCACTGTACAACTGAAGATATAACAACAAGGTCCATCTCCCAAAAATGATAATCATACAATAACCTCGAGTACGAACTCAGCTCAACAGGGAGATATCTCAACTAAAAGAAAGTGTACCAGCTCTCAATACATCATATCCTCACTACATCAGTCTCTCAAAAGAGGAAATGAATACTAATCTACCGACTATACTGAAGATATCCTCAAAAGGGGGGGGCGTACCGCTACTCTCCAATGAGTCAGGATCTAGCTCGCTACTCCCTCACCGCGAACAGCAACCGCAGAAACGACAACACCCGCCAAGACTCTGCAAAACAAGGGAGAGAAAGGACAAAAGGGGGAAAACCCCCGACGGGCGTGAGAACTACGCAAAAAGGGAGTTCTCAGTGGGTATCGCCAATAGGCCCGACGATCTGCCCACCAAGACTACTAGAGGCAAAAGATAACTAATGCAGTAAGACTTAAAGAAGAAGTAGATGACACTCTACAGCTACCATGCCTCTATCTGAATGCTCAAATGGGGAAACTCTGATAAATATATGCAACACTCGCACACGAGGTGCTCAATCGACCCAATCGAGCTGACTGCCACATCGGGTCCAGTCAAACCTGCGCCCACCTACAACCACCTCCCGCTGACGGGCAGGAATTACGTAGGGCGTCCAAACGGACTAACTCGCTATTGAGTAGTGGCTCATGCAGGCTATAGTCATAATCCATGCTCTCTCTCTCAATACGGATAGACTCAAGATGCTCAACCTCTCACTCAAAGGTCAAAGAACTCGCAACGACCACGGGACCGCCGTCAAACCCCGAACGGTTCCCAACAACACTAGTACTGGTCTAAACACAATTGAAAGTATGCATCAGTGTCTAGAAGCCTGCCTAAATAACCCAATCCGACCACCTGTAGACACTGGTACTGCCTGCTCTGCCTGCCGCAACGGGTATGCCAGCTGATGCATAACACCGAAGCAAAGGAGTCTCAAGGACTCAAAGTCTGTCTGGCTCTGCCTGCCGCAACGGGTATGCCAGCTGATGCATAACACCGAAGCAAAGGAGTCTCAAGGACTCAAAGTCTGTCTGGCTCTGCCTGCCGCAACGGGTATGCCAGCTGATGCATAACACCGAAGCAAAGGAGTCTCAAGGACTCAAAGTCTGTCTGACGCACACTCCGGAGTGGTACTCGAGGGGAGCGACCCACACGAGTAAAGTAAGTAGCTGAAAGTAATATGATGTAGCAGGACTGGATCATGACTCTGATCAAAGTGGGAAAACTCGTCCACTAAAGGGAAACCCGATCCCTACACGGATACAACAGTAAATGATAAGTGGAAACTCCATCCACTAGGGGAAAGTCTAATACCCAATCTGATACATCAATAAATATCCGGTCAACCGCCCAATATCCGCGGTTGCCGCAATACCCTGCCGTCCATAACCAAAGTACTATAACCGACCTCCGGTCAACCGCCCAAAGTCCGCGGTCACCGCCAAAACCCTGCCAGCCGCAATCTAGCACAACCCGTCCTTGTCACCAATGTCCCTGCTACACTACCCCAGACCCCTGCTCGCACCCGAGCAACACAGACCGCCTGACTAACAAGAAGGAGAAAGGAATAACATGGTTTCTCCTAAGTCAAGTTCCTATATGTAGTGCAGCAGTAAAAGATGGCCTAACTATATGTCCATACACATATGTCCATACAAGCATGCATTTGTCCTCAAAGCAAAATAAAGAAAGATAAACCTCATGCCGAAATTATCAATGACCATACCTGTCCATAATCCTCAATCCAAAACGGCTCCTCAGAGTAGAACCTGCACATAACTACATAATCCTATCCCAATGCATAAACCAGCCTCATAGAAGGTTATGTGCTAATATGGCATGATAATTAATCATATATGGTAACCTTGCCTTAGGTGGGCTTCCACTAATCACCAACATGAATATTTGATTATACCATTGTCATACTATGAGAAATTCACTTGCAATTTCCATAAAATCCTCACTGTTAAACTTACCGATCAATTCCAGCTATTGTACCGTACACCTGCATGCAATGCCAACATATAACAATATAGAGAACCGTCCACCGGTTCCGGGAATAAGGCACCCACCTGAAAAGCTGACTGTCCAAAGCCCAACAGCTGAAAACACCAGATAACTCTAAACCCTTGCTCCAATAAGTTCAGCACACCCGTAACTCTCCTGGCACAATACAAAGTCCATTATTACACATACATTCCAAAATCTGCTCTCACACACACTTACCACAACAGTCCCAGAAATGCTTAATTTTCACCTACAGCAAGAGCCCAGAAAATTCCCAGAAAAATATCATCGCGATCCACGCGTCGCTAGCTTCGCAACGGTAGCTTGCACGCCCAAATCTGAGTTCGGTAAGCCAAGATATAAATTCGACAAGGTGGTACACTCACAAGATTTCAGCACAAAAAGACTGTAGCACTGTACACAGAGAAACAGTGATTTTCACCTCTGATGAAATCTCAGAAAAATCCAAGAAAAATACAAACGCATTCCTTGCGATCTGAAGATGAAAGAGTTGTATAAGCTCGTTTCCGTCTGACGCTCGTGCGCAAAGATATGGCCAAAACACCTCGATGCTGTCCCACAAAGCCAAACAGAAAATAGGTCACAGTGTTGCCTCGGGATCCGTGCCAAAAACTCGCAATGGGAAAGCACGATCAAAACGAAAGATGAAGCCCTACCTCTTAGGAGTCCGTCGGTGCAAGAATCACAGAAAAAGGATCTCGGGGTAGCCCAGGGGAGTCAAAACACTGCCGCTGCGACGAAGAAGAACACAGGAATGCAACGTCGCGCCGCGCCGTAAAATCCAGAACCTCGGGATGCGTGCTCCTAAAATCGTAGAACTTGGCAGGAAGATCAAGAATTAAGAGATGAATAAGTCTTCTTCAATGTGCTCGGGCAGATGGTGCGTGGGCTGAGAGAAAAGAGCCAAAGAAGAGGGCTCGGGCTGCCTATTTATAGGCTGAGGAAACAATTGGAAAAATTCCCATTGTGTCCCAACTTTCGGGCGCCCGAAACTTTTTGGGCGCACACAGTGCGCCCGATTCGGCCCGTCCATCAGCGCCCGAATCCACCACGGCGCGCCACGTCACCCCGAAACAGCAAACAGCAAAACCAGCAACCCACGCTGCGCCACGTGGCCCGCGTCCACAGTGCGGGTGGTTGGCGCCAGCCAGCCACGAGCTGACACGTGGCACTCCCACGCACGGTCCCCCCGCGTCAACGCCTCGGGAACCGTGCCCACCTGCTGCCCGCCTGCCCCGCGAGTACGGCCACCTGCCCCGGTCACCTGCTCCGCTCCCTGCGTGGACCGCGCGCACGACGCCGCACCAATAACCGGCTGCCACGTGTCCACCCGGTTCACCGTGCACCCGGGCCCAAAATCCGTGGACCGCGCCTGCTGCGCCGGCCAACAGGAAAGCGCCACGTGGCCCGCTCCCGGCGCACGCCCTCCGCGGTGGACCGCGCACCAGCCCGCGCCTTCCGCCGCCTTCCGCCGCCTTCCGCCGCTGCCCGCCGCTGCCGGCCGCCGCCGGCGATCGCCGGAAACACTGTTCCGGCGATGAACAGTAAAATTACTGTAGCAGCTCCGAAAAATACAAGTAAATAGCCCATCTTGACCGTTTTCGCGCGCTGATTCCAAATCCGGCGTCCATTTTGCCAAATTCCAATCCTATAATTTGCCGGAGGCTCCCGAAAAGGTATTTTTAATCCGAATTTCGCGCCGAGCCTAAATTTGATATCCACTCTGCGCGTAAACTCTTCTAAACATCCGACAGGGTCCCCCGATTACCCACGTGATCCATTTTAAGCCCCGAGTCCATCTCTTGTGTCCAAATTGGCGCGCGAACACCGCCGACATGCCACGTAGGCTTCCAGAAGCTGCTGGTCACACTGTAGAAGCCCTGCAAAGATCCGGGTCACCACACAAGTAAATCTCCATCCTTTGGAAAGTCGAACAAAGGCAAGGGTACTTCAAGTTACAAGTCAAGAAAGCAAGAGAACTTCTCAAAGGATAAGAAAAGTTCAGAGGGACAACTACAATGCTTCAAATGTCGAGGCTACGGCCACATTGCAACGGAGTGTCCCAACAAGTATCCGGCAAAGAAGAAGGCGATGCAAGTCGTCACTTGGGATGACAACTCAACGTCAAATGAGTCGTCTTCAAGTGATGAAGAAAAGAGCTCCATGGCATTCCACGCGTCCATATCTTCACCCTTCATGTGCTTTATGGCAAGTACATCCGAGTCATTGTCCAACTCCACTGTTGAAAAGACTGCAACGGACAACGAATCGGATGATTCGGAAGGTGAAGATTTTGCTCTAGCCTACCACAGACCTTTACGGGATTCAAAGAAACCGGCTAAGCAAAACAAGGGGTTGAGAGGGAGATTGCAGGATCTCGAAGAAGAAGTAAAAAGGGTAACTTCTCTCTCGACCGATCTTGAAGTGGAAAGGGATAATCTGATAAAAGCAAATGTTTCCCTTCAAGAGTCCAATGAGCAACTCGAGAAGAATTATATAGATATGGTGAACAAAGCGAACTACTTCTTGAAGCTCTACGGCGAGGCCCGACGGGAAAAATTGGAAATGACAGAGACCATTTTCCAACTCAAGGATGACTTACAGCAATTTTCTTCTGGAAGGAGTAAGTTGGATAAACTTCTTGGTCTTGGTCAAACAAACAAGTTCGGCCTCGGATACAACCGAACTGAAGACAATTTTAGTTCGGTTGGGACAGTCTTTGTGCCTCAGTCGGTATCTCCTCCTCCGACACCGGAATTCACGACAACCAACGACAACAAGCCTACTTCATCCTCTTCGAATCGTCAAGCACAAAGGTATGTTTTCGTTGTAATTTTGCAGGGCACATTGAAAGAAATTGCAAGATTGGAGCTCAAAGATCAAATCAACCACATCTTGCAACTGCTACCAATAAGTTCACTCCCCGGAATTCAAAGAAGGACTCTTCAAAAGAAAAGAACGTTGGTAGTACTCCAAACAAGACGATGACAAAAGAAAAAGATCAATCATACAAAACGTCTTCATCAAGGAAAATTTCTCAACCATTGCCAACATACTCCAAAACTCAGAAGGTTTGGGTATGCAAAGGTGAAATCCTTCCTTGTCTTTAATCGTTCCACGATTAAATGTTGTGTAGTTTATGTAGACTATTTTTCTTTCTTTTGGCCAACTCGTCAACCATCTTTGGGAGGTAAATGGTATATTTTCTTGATGATTGATGATTTCTCTCGGTATTCTTGGGTAGCATTTTTAAAAGAGAAAGCTGATACTTTTGATTCTTTTCACGAGATTTGCCTTCGTATTATGATTGAAAAGATTGAAAAGATCATTCGTGTTAGAAGTGATAGAGGTGGAGAATTCGTTAACTCTAAATTCATTGACTTTTGCACTTCAAATGGTATTAAGCATGAATTCTCTGCACCCTATACACCTCAACAGAATGGTGTTGTCGAGCGCAAAAACAGGGTTGTTCAAGAGATGGCACGTGTTATGCTTCACAGCCGGAATTTACCGCTACATTTTTGGGCTGAAGCTGTGAACACTGCAATCTATGCAATTAATCGAGTTTATTTGCGCCCGGGAACGTTAAATACACCATATGAACTATGGTGTGGTAGAAAACCCAACATCAAATATTTTCGCATCTTCGGGAGTCGGTGTTACATTTTACGTGACCGTGAAAATCTTGGAAAGTTTGACTCTCGAAGTGACGAAGGGATATTCTTGGGGTATTCTACAAACAGTAGAGCATATCGAGTATTTAACTTGGAATCTAAGACGATCGTAGAATCTATAAATGTTAAAGTAGATGAAGCTTTTCACTTTGGATCTGGAAAATCTACCCTCGATATCTCTCTAGATGATGATTCACCTGCCATTGCATCTTCTCATAATAATACTTCCAATATTAATGATGCATCTAATGGTTCTTCAAGTTTATCTGATGTGCAGGAATCATCTCATATACCTCCGAGTACTCCGTTTCAACAAACGCTACGAATCTCCAAGGATCATCCGGAATCGAATATTATTGGAGATCCACAAGAAGGAGTTAGAACTCGGAGGCAGTTGGTTTGTGGATTCGCTTGCTACGTATCTTTAATCGAACCAAAGAACATAGATGAAGCTCTTCAGGATGACTACTGGATTAAAGCAATGCAGGAAGAGCTCCATCAATTTGAGCAAAACAAAGTCTGGGAATTAACGAAGCCTCCAAAGCAACATAATGTGATAGGTACCAAATGAATTTTCAAGAACAAGAAAAATGAGGATGGTACTATCATCAGGAACAAGGCACGATTAGTTGCTCAAGGCTACTCTCAAGTAGAAGGTATAGACTTTGATGAAACATTCGCCCCTGTAGCTAGACTCGAGTCCATTCGTATACTATTTGCTATTGCTTGTCATTTTAAAATCAAATTATTTCAAATGGACGTTAAGAGCGCGTTTCTAAATGGGTTTTTAAATGAGGAAGTTTATGTGGCTCAACCGAAAGGTTTTGTAGACCATAAACAACCTAACCATGTTTTTTCGTTTGAAAAAGGCTCTTTACGGTCTGAAACAAGCACCGCGAGCATGGTACGAAAGGCTGACAAAGCACCTTTTGGAGAAGGGCTATACTCGAGGGGGAGCTGACAGGACTCTCTTTGTGAAGCATTATCAAAGCAATTTCATTGTAGCACAAATCTATGTCGATGACATTGTATTTGGCGCAACAAGAGATAATGATACTTCTAAATTCGCGGAGACCATGGAAAGCGAATTTGAGATGTCCATGATGGGCGAATTGACTTATTTCCTTGGATTGCAAATTAAACAAAATGATGAAGGTATTCACTTGAGTCAATCCAAGTATGCAATGGAGTTGGTTAAAAAGTATGACTTAGAAAATTCGAAGGATTTTTCGACTCCAATGGGAACTAGCCACAAGGGACTTGGAAGTGAATCACAAAGTGAGAATGTAGACGAGAAACTGTATCGAAGTATGATTGGAAGTCTACTTTACCTCACGGCTAGTCGCCCGAATATATCCTTTAGTGTTGGGATTTGCGCGAGATATCAATCAGCACCAAAGGAGGTTCACCTGAAAGCGGTGAAAAGGATCATCCGGTACATCAAAGGATCAATTAATTTCGGAATTTGGTATCCTATGGGAACTAGTTTGGATATTGTTGGATACTCAGATGCCGATTGGGCAGGATCAGTGGATGATCGGAAAAGCACGAGTGGTGCATGCTTCTATCTTGGCCATTGCCTTGTTGCATGGCACAGTAAAAAGCAGAATTGCATAGCACTCTCGACTGCCGAAGCGGAATACATTTCAGCGGGTAGTTGTTCAACCCAACTCATTTGGATGAAAAGTGTGTTGAGCGACTTCCGGATTTCAGCATCTTCGGTAACAATTCTTTGTGACAACACAAGTGCAATTAACATTTCTAAAAACCCTGTGTTGTACTCTAGAACAAAACATATTGAACTTAGATATCATTTTCTTAGAGAGCTAGTTGAATCAAATACTCTTCAACTTTCATATATTTCAACTGAGGATCAATTAGCTGACATTCTAACAAAACCTTTGGGTCAAAAACGTTTTATTCATTTGCGAAAAGCAATTGGAATGCTTTCCTTGAAATAAACTTCTTTTTGAAACCTTTGCTTAGGATAGGTTTTGTTTTTGTTTTGTTTTGTTCATTATCTATGTTTGTACATTGGACATTAATTGAGCATAGATCATAATTGACTTTAATTGCATCTTTTCGCACATTTAGAAATTTATTATGCTTTTGCCATCATAATATTTCACTGTTGCAATGATCATTTATGTTAATTAAATCATCTTCTGAGTGATCAAAGTCAATTTCTCTCTCAATGATCTCTTGGTATAGTTATTATCTTATTTGACTGCTTAGTCGAGTATGAAATCGAGATCAATTTTTGGTTGAATACTTTATATCTTAAATAATTGATAGCCAATTGAGGGGGAGTCAAAGAAATGTAAAATGCTCAAAAGATGTGGAAAGAGTTACATCCCATGAGGAGTGTGAAAACTACCACCACATAGAGGAAAGAGCTACCACCTCGGTCGTCCGAGTATTGTGTGCAGCTACCACATGTATACCAAGCATGGTTGTCCAATTTTTGATTAAGTAAAATGCATGTTGAAATACTTGACTCCGTCAAATTTCAAGGTTGGTATAAGGTGGTTTTTTAAAGAAAGATGCTCAAAGAGCCACTCTCTTCAACAGATTGTCTAGATAAATTATCTACCATATTTGGGATTTCAAACATCTATTGATCTTTGTATTTCATTTTCTTTACTGAATTGATGATTTGATAAAGGCATTACTCATAAGATCAAGTTAGATGTAATTGAAGGTGTTCAACTTTAAGGGATTTAATTTTTGTAAATTCTCGTTTCATTTTTGGATATTATTGATAGATTTGGCATAATCTAATTCTTGTTGTATGAAACGATGATTTTTGTTTAAAGTTGATACACAATTGTGCTTACATACTTTTTCTGGATCTTATGAAATTTTTCTAAATTTTTCTGAAGAAAAAGTTGGAGCCGATCCGGATCGGGCAAGGTGATCCGGATCCCGAACGCAGGCTTCTTCCTGCGGCTGGCCGATCCAGATCGAAATCTCGATCCGATCCGGATCACGGCTAGGGTTTTAATAAGAACAAGAGGGTTTTGATTTCTTTTACCTTAATCTTTTGTTCTCAAGTCTCTAGAGCCTCTCTCTCTAGAACTATTGCACCTTGGAGCTTTCCAAACTCAAGTTCTTCGAATACAAGTAAGTTTTATTGATCAAAATCTCGGTTTTTCACCGTTTTTCTTTTTCCTCCTCAAACATGATGAATTTCTTGGATCGATTTCGTTTGTGGATGGTTTTTGATCAAATTTCTTTTGAAATTAGAACTCTGGGTAGATTAGTTTTGATTATATGCTAGGTATTCCCAAGTTAAACGGATTTTTGGTCTTCGATTTCAAAAATTCGGTTTTACGGCATATAATGGGGATTTTCGAAAATCATGCAATTGATCTATTTTTAAAAGTCCTTTTGCAAAACTAATTTGATTCTTAGTCTCTCTACATGATTATGATTGTTTGGGTACAATTTTTCAAATCTTTGAAAATTAACAATTTATCATGTGTTCTAGAGTTGGTCTTCACAGGATACATTTTTCACTAGCAATCAAAATGGTGATCACTTGGATTATTTTCCTACTTGCTGCCATGGTACATGTCAAGGATACTGCCAAGCCTAAGAAGGCTAAGAAAGCGAAGAAGACTAAGGATGATTCGGACACTGAATCAGAGACGGAGTCGATTGACTGGGATAACATCGAAATCGAGGGATCTGTCCCCATTATCTCCAAAGGGAAAGCCCCTGCTGAAACCTCAAAGGCTCCGGCCACTGCAGCTGAAAAAGGGAAAGCGCCAATGGAACCAAGTCCAATTGGAACAAAAAGAAAAACCGGTGCAAGAAAAAGAGGCAGTGCTCAGGGAATTACCATTGAGGAACCAGTTGCTAGACAGCCTTCTCCACAAGACTTCATCAGCTCCGCAAGAATCAAGGATTTTGAGAAGAGGGAATGCATTAGCGAGAGACATGTCAATGTCAAACCAATGAAGGAACGATCTGCAGTCTTTGGGATTCTGTTTGACCAAGTTGGTCTTGCTCAAATTTGTAACTTCCCTGAGACTACTGGGTACTGTCTACACTCAGTTCGAATGTTTTATCAGAACGCTGCAAGTCTAATTGATCACGTTGATGGACGTCGAGAATTTCACACTTTGGTTAAAAATATCAAAATCAAAGTCACACCCCAACTGATTGGAGATGTGCTAGGTATGACGGCTAGAGTTGATGGACTCCATTACCTAAAAACTCAAAGCTTCAACGACAACTCCTGGAGAGTTGTAGTTAATGGAATTTGTGTTCCAAATACTTTGTCAACCGGAAATTCTGTTTTCTTGAAAGAGCTTCGACCAGAGTATCGGTATATAAACTTCATTGTCTGCTACAACATTCTTCCCAACATGAATACGAAGGTTCTTCGATGGGACAGAATGTTATTCCTTTATCTTCTTGGAAACCCGGCCGCATTGATGGGAGCAAACTTGAATATTCCTTATCTCATTTGGTCAAGGATGGCGCGGTATGTGGAACACTCTCACCCCACAGAGAGACTACCATACCCAATGATAATCATGCGCATCCTCAAAAAGTTTAAAGTCGATACAAGCGCGAGCTCATACATGTACAGTTTGGGCACCATTAATGAGACGACAATTGTGAAGTCTCTCTCGACGAAGACAGATGATCCCATAATACCTCCTCACCACCAACGAGCACAACAACAACAAGCAACAACCTCTACACCAGCAGCACAACCAGCACATCCATCAACATCTGATGATGATGCGTCGGTTAGCTCAATCTTTAAGGAGCAACAGCGACTCTCAAACGAGCAAGAACGCATGGCTACTGATTTCGCTGAAATGAGAGAAGATATCAAAGAAGTTAAGAAGGAACAAGCTTCTATGAACAAACGGATCAAGAAAATGTTTCAGAAGCTTGGGTGTATCAGCTCCGACGACTCTGCATAAACTTTTGTTTCTAATCTTTCTTTTGCAGGTTTTTACGTTTTTGTTATTATTCAGCTCTCACGTTTCTTTATTCTGATCTATTTAACTCTCCTCAAAATTTTTGTAATTATGGCTTTGTTTGTGACAAAAAGGGGGAGAGAGTTTAGAGAGAACTTGAACAATGATTGAACAATGATTGATGTGAATGTGTGAACATCAAGGTAAGTATCACTTCAACTTTGACTTTGGTGAAAGGTAAGTATCACAACTTTGGTTTTTATCTTGTGATTTGTTGCATGTTCCTACTAACTATTCGAGTAACTATTTGGACATGTATTATTACTAACAAGTTGTTTGATTACTAACAAAGCAAAGTTATGACATTTGGAATTTTATTGCTTAGAAGATATGTCAATGTTTGATTGTGATCTTATTATATATCTGCATTACTCAATGTCATGGTGAGCATAAACTCTATCTCTGTTAGGTTTTGAATGCTAAATATTCTTGAGGTATCTAACGATCTCTTTTTGTCAAGAATGATTTCTTTGTGCAGAGAGTACAGATGTCTAAGTCTAGAGTCTGTTTTAGGAGTTTATATCTCATGTTTTTAAATTTTTGGATCTCCATTGTAAATTTTTGTTGTATGGTGATAGCAACAAAAATATCTTTTTGATTTTTCTTTAGTGGATCTGTGTTTTGTCACGAAACCGCCAAAGGGGGAGATTGTTACGGAATTTGAGTTGGCGTAGTTTCGTGAAAGGTTCAAGTCTTGAAGATTGAAGGTGAAGAAAGTTGGATCATTTAACTCAATCTCAAGAAAGAAGAATTCAAAAGGATCAGGTAGGTTTAACTAAAGATTATTGGTGATCCGAATACTTCTAGTAGTGTAGAAACACCTGGAAGAATTTTTAACTGCATAAAAATCAAAAACTGGTGTTCGGACATGTTCAGGATCCGGATCAAAGCTAGCAATCCGGATCCCGAAGGTTGTTGTTTCATACATTACTTCAATCCGGATCGCAGCATCTCACGATCCGGATCCCGAACGTTGAGTTTTCTGAAATGTATGAACGATCCGGATCAGGCATTCCGATCCGGATCCCGAACGTTTGTTTTTCTGGAAACCGTCTTTCTTGCTACTGCAATCCGGATCGCCCAAATCCGATCCGGATCGCCGTCCGTAAAAATTCCAGAAATGTTAGGTTTTTGATTCTTATCTCCTTCCAAATGTTTCTAACCTATAATTAGACCCTATGACTCTTTTTCTAGGGCGAATCCAAAATAATCACATAGAGCCGTCATATTCATATATCATTTCATACGGCCTAGATCCACATATAGAGAAGAAAGGAAATCATTAGAGAATACTCTATGTTTCTTCATCTATATTGATTAGTTTGATTCTAGGTTTTCATACTCACATCTTGAGTTGAATCAAACTAATGAATACTTAGATGGTATTTCCGATCTATCTTTGATCTAAGTATTCGGCGGATCATCACCACCCAAAAACAACGATTTTCCCAAAATCGGCGCGTAGATTCGCGTGTCCTTGTGGATTCAAGGTTCAACCGCTCTCGTGGATTCGGAGCGAGGCACGTTCGTGGATTTGAAGGGTGCTACTGGGTGAAGACCGTGGATTCGGTCGGATGTCGTGGATTCGACGTTGGACGCCGAGGATTCGGCGTTGGGCGCAGATCGTGGATTCGAGAAGCGTCGTGGAGCGAGCGGAGAAGATCCTCTAGGAGCGTATGGAAAAGGTTGAGTCGTAAGTGTGTACGGTAAATCACCTTGTACGTGTTTTAATTCTAGTGGATTTCTGCCGTGTTATCGGTCCCGTGGTTTTTTACTCCGGTGATGGAGTTTTCCACGTAAAAATCTTGCGTGTTATTTTTATTTCCGCATTGGGTTTTTTATCGCAACGATTTTTGAGTGTTTATACGTTTACACCTATTCACCCCCCTCTAGGTGTTTTTTCCCCTATTTAGATCTACATTTCATATAACCCAACAGTATCTGTAGCCTCTAAGGGCCAGAAGATCGCTCACGCGGCCTCACCAATGCCCTAGCACTCACCCCTGGTCGAACCTGTCACGGAGTGGGAAGTCAGTGACCAGAAACAATAATAAAAGCAATAAGGACTAAAGTAAGGCAAACCACAGAAAAACCCGAGCAATCAACAATGAAGAACCCTGTGCAAACCAGACAAAGAAGGGTCTTGCGCAAACCCAAACAACGAAGAACCCTGTGCATACCAAACCGGGCACCACCCCCGGCAACCACACCGAGCACCTGCCTCGGAAACCCCCGCCGAGCACCTGCCTCGGCCGCCGAGCACCCACCTCGGCATCACCGCTCACACCCCCCACCCACGGGGGACCCATTCCTAACGTCACCATCACGTGGGGTACACGGGTCAACGTACCACTTTTCCGGAAAAGCACACCCTTGCGGTGGCCAAACCGCCGGTGTGCGTGTAGTAACACCAGAGCCTCGTCCGAGCACCAACCTCGGCCAACCAGACCGAGCACCAACCTCGGTGAACCAGTCCGAGCACCTGCCTCGGCTGTCTCCCGGAACATGATGTATCGTCGGGCACAGCGACCCTCAGTCGCCATAAACATAGTGATAATAAAACATAAGCATAAACGCGTCAAACCTTTGCTCTTACCAATTGCTCTCGTTCCCCGACTCAAGGACTGTCGGGAGAGGAACCCACCTTTTGATGTCCGACTGGTCACACCAATCACCGTCCTCATCGCTAGTACGCTCCAAACAACCCTACTGTTGTTTGGAGGGGTGAACTGCCTATCCAGTCTTTCACCGCGACGTTCATTAAACCCGGAGGTCCACGTCACCCCTTACAAGATATAAATAACCATAACGGAAGACATGCACAAAGATGTTCTAAGGGGTACCCACCTGGAATGAAGATAACTGACCGCGCCCGTGGCTCTCCTAAGCAGATCAGAACTCCTCGCGGCCTACTAAAACATCCGAGAGCACAAATTAACACCTTACCCTACTCAGGTAAAATCAGTGGTCCCGACCACTATAACAATAAACCCACAAAACCGAAAACTCAGATCAAACCGGTAACGTCCAGGGCTACCAACACCCGGATCGCGACTATTTCATCGCGAACTCCATTGGAACCCAAAACCGCTAGCCGAAAACCTGACAAAACCCAATTCTCAACCGGTAGCCAACTCGGGACGTCAATGGTTAAATCAAGAGGACCCTGACGGCGAAAGAGATGAGGAAAAGGCCCGACGGCGCGACCCCGACGGTTTCGTCGAAGCGCGGAGCGTCGGTGAAACTAGCACCCAACATGGCGAAACGGTGACCAAAAGATCCCAAGTGGCCATGCCAAGGAAACCGGGGAAATGGTGATCCCAACGGCGAAAACGGCGCTCAAAACGGTGGAAGAACGGGCCAAAACGGAGCTACCGAACTTCCGGCTGACGGATGGTGCACGGAGCAGCGCGTGGACCGGGTTTACAGCGTCGGCAGTTGCGCGGCATGCGCCGGGTGCACGCAGGAAGCACGCACCGCGCATCCTGGGCCGGGCCGGTGCACGACACGAGCGTGCACCGGGCTCACGGCCGCAGGGTCTGCAGCGCGCACCGGGTGCACGCTGTACCGTGCACCGCGCCTGAGCGGGCCGGGCCGGGGCACGAAAGTGTGCACCGGGTCCGCGGCTCTGGCTGCCGATGCGTGCGCCGGGTGCACGCCCGGAGCGTGCACCGCGCATAGTGTGCAGCCCGGCGCACGGTTTCGTGCGCTGGGTCTGCGCCTCCGGGGCTGCGGGGTGTGCACCGGGTGCACGCCTGGGTCTGTGGACCACGGCTGAAGCATCCGTACCGCGATGAACGGTAATGCCCCTTTTTCATTTTCTTCTCCGTTTTCGCTCCCGTTTCGCGATTTCATCTCCGTTTTCGCTCCCGTGCGACTCCGGCGACGACCCCGTGGGCATGATAACGGCGGCGGCGGCCTCCCGTTTGACAACCGCGGCGGCGGGTTCCCGTTACCACAACCCACGACGCGTGCGACACCCGAACGACCCCCACCCAAAACCTCGACCCCACAGAAATTGCAATAGAGGGAAACGACGCTTACCGTGATCCTGCGAGGAAGGGGGGTGAAAGGTGGATCGTCCCTCTCGTCTCCAACGGAAAGCTCCACGAAGGATGGGTTTCCCTCGTTCTTCCCTTCTCCTCGTCTCATCGCCTCGGTTTCTCACGCCGTTTTTGAAAAGAGGAAAAGAGGGGTTTAGGGTTTCTCCCCGCACCCCCGATCGGAAGTAAAAGATATCAAGAGGATTTTAAAAAATCAAACCCTAGTCAATAGATCTAGTCCATCTGAAACTGAACGAGGGGTCCAGATCACCTCGGAAAACGTGCCGATTGCCGGCACGCATTCCGATGCACCCAAGCTGATAGAAAACTTCAAAAATTATTTCTGGGAGATCCCGGGGTCGGAATTCAAATCCGATCGCGCCACCGTTCACCGTTTTGCGAGCTCTACCACCTAAAAATTCCCGCAAACCCCGACGACCAGCCCAAAAATTCTTGAATTTCCACACCCCCTTATCAACTAAGACTATTTAATTAAGACCCAAAGCAGAAAGTCGGAAGGTCGAGGTAAAACAAAATAAATAAAATAACCCAAAAACATAAATAAGATGAAAAGTCCGATCGTAGAAGGATCCCGTCCGATCACCTCGAAAAGCGTGCCGGCCACTTAGCACGGATTCCGATGCACCACACGAAGGCAAACGCTTTGACCCCCATTCCGGGAGATCCGTAAATTGAAAACCGAATCCGTTCGCTTTGCCGTCCTTTGTTTTCCGAGCTCAATCGTAGAAAAATACTCGCGGTCCAGGCCAGTCCATTGCAGAAAACACAGTGAAAAGTCTCCCTAACAATCCCGTCATAAAAAGAATGTATGCAAAGGCATTGGAACGGCAGGACTCTACATCACTCACCACTTAAAAGAAGTTTCGTCCTCGAAACTTAACCCTGGTCCACAACTGTCACGCCCCGGGGGCTCGAATCGCGCGGAAGAGGAGCCACCGATGCTCCTGATTCAGCCATATATTTTTTTTTTGTAAACCAATGCTCCCCGGTGCGTGTCCAGACCCGCCGCATACACAAATTCACTCTACAAACGGGCAGAGTCTCCTTTGTATATGCACGGCGTCTCAAATACAAAATGTCTCACAAGGCGTAGCATATACAATCTCTAACCACATCAGTTGGGGTCTCGTTCACATACAACCAAACCACTCACATGATATTCTAACATTCACCTAGAACATAGAGGCCGATGTTTTGAAAGGATAAATAATCACAAGGTTTTGAGAGCGGCATCCACACGATGCCATCATTTTAGGAAAGACCGTTTGAAAGACACATAAATCCACAGGGTTGTAAAATTCGGTGCCCACACGACACCCACGTTTTAAAAGTAGTTTTCGCAAACGGTTTTCTTTGCTTTTCATTGTTTGAAACGGCCAAGTAAGAAAGAATGTATCAATCATTCGTTTATTCAAAAAGGGAAAAGGCAACATCAACTTCGACCCCACGGGGGTGTCGCAATCCACAAACTAGCTAACATGAGTAATAAAAGGAAAAGGAGAGAAGAGTCACTGTATCTGAAGTCACTAAAAATCAGTACAGTATCCTCGTGGCCTCACCGGTGCCCTAGCACTCGCCCCTGGATGAACCTGTCACGGAGTGGGAAATCAGTGACTAGAAATAGCATGATAAGCATAAGAGAAACAATAATAGGGCAAACCACAAAACCGGAGCAACCATCCCTCTCATGCATCATCCACCTTAACCACACCCTGTATCAAAACAACATCGGGCACCTTTCTCGATGTCCACCGCCGAGCACCTGCCTCGACATCACCGCTCACACCCCCCACCCATGGGGGCCCCCATTCCTAACGCCACCGTCGCGTGGGGTACACGGGTCAACGTACCACTTTTCCGGAAAAGCACACCCTTGCGGTGGCCAAACCGCTGGTGTGCGTGTAGCAAAACTTGAGCCTCAGATTGATATTAAGTACAATAACATAACAGGGTTAGTGCATAAACAGAAGGAGACTAACAATTCCACCTTGCCCCAACATGCTATTTCTAACAGTAAATCCCTATTCCCACAATCCCCGGGAATGTACCCACCTTGTGTGCGTCGTCCTGCGTTCGTCCAGTCCGCGTCGGTGCACCAGTCGCCAACAGCGTCCCGCACTCCTGAAGGAACATGGGCAAGTCAAGACTTAGAGGTCCGAAACTCACATCGACTCCCAACAGCGTGCGGCAGAGTTCCCCGCACGGCACCGGCCCGTGCGGCGCACACTCCGCCTGGGCACAGCCCGGCGCGGGCGCCCCACCCGCGGCCGGCCCCGCGCGCGGCGGTGCGCGACGGCACCGCCCCTCCTCCCTCCTCGTGACCAACAAAACGAAAGGAAAATAGATTACCCGAACGAAAATGCACCCCGACTCACCTCGATGCACGAAAGAGGAGGAATGAGAGGGATCGTCCGCTTGCCTCCACCTGTCCACCCTCGCCCGAGTCCTTGGTTACTCCTTGCCGGCGGCTACGAGGGGAGAAGTAAAAGAAAAGAGGCGGCCACAAAAACAAAAGGAACCCTAATTCCCTTTCCCATCCGGTTATATATATTAAAAAGTTAGGGTTTACCTTAAAAGATGTGCGGGTCGCCAACACGGATCCCGAGACGCCTAAGGGGACCCCAACTTCGAGAATTAATTCTGATCAGACCGGAAGTCGGAAATTGAAACCGATCGCGCCCGCGCGCTCCGCTCCGCGAGCTCTACCGCCCAAAATTATCTGCGGGCCCTGACGGTCTGTCCGGAAAAACACCAAAATGAGGCCCTCGGTCGGACATTACAAGAAGAGGGTGACAAGAAGGGTTTAGAAAAGACCGGGTCTTACACCACTTACCGCTAAAAACAAGTTTCGTCCCCGAAACTTAAACTTCCCCAGCGGCGAACAGGTCCGGGTAGCACTCCCTCATCTTTGACTCGGGTTCCCAAGTTGCCTCACGCTCTTCTTGATTGCTCCAAAGCACCTTCACGTAGGGAATTGTCCGACTACGCAGCTTTTTGTCCTCCCGGGCTAGGATCCGTATCGGTACTTCCGCGAAACTTAAATCCTCTTTGAGCTCAATTGCAGAGACGTCAAGCACTCGCGATGGATCGGGGAGGTACTTCCGAAGCATGGATACGTGGAACACATCATGAACTCGGTCAAGGTTCGGTGGTAGGGCGAGGCGGTAGGCTACCGGGCCGATGCGCTCCTGAATCTCAAACGGCCCCACGTACCGCGGGCTCAACTTGCCTCTCAACCAAAACCGCTTTACCCCTTTTGACGGCGACACCCGCAACAACACGTGCTCTCCCACCTGGAATTCCAAGTCGCGATGTCTCTGGTCTGCATAGCTCTTCTGCCGGCTCTGGGCGGTCGCCAATCGTCGCCTGATGAGGCGAACCTTTTCCTCAGTCTCAACCACCAGGTCCGGCCCCAAAAACTTTCTCTCCCCCAGATCGTCCCAACAGATCGGGGATCTACAGCGTCTGCCGTACAATGCTTCGTACGGCGCCATCTGGATGCTCGCTTGGTAGCTGTTGTTATAAGCGAACTCTGCAAGGGGTAGGTAGCGTGACCATCCGTCTCCCAAATCCAGTACGCACGCTCGAAGCATGTCCTCGAGTATCTGAATCACCCGCTCGGATTGCCCATCCGTCTGGGAGTGAAAGGCTGAGCTGAAGTGTAACTTGGTCCCCAAGGCTCGTTGTAGACTCTGCCAAAAGTTCGAAACGAACCTTGTGTCTCTGTCCGAAGTAATCGTTGTCGGCACCCCATGCAGCCTCACAATCTCGCTGAGGTAGACTTGAGCCAGCCGGTCGCGTGTCCAGGTCGTGTGGATGGGTAGGAAATGAGCTGACTTCGTTAACCGGTCCACGACCACCCAGATGGCGTCGTGTCCCTGCTGCGAACGTGGGAATCCGGTGACAAAGTCCATTGTGATTTGCTCCCATTTCCATTCGGGCACGGGTAGAGGTTGCAATTTCCCCGCCGGCCGTTGATGCTCGGCTTTCACCTGTTGGCAAATCAAGCAGTGTGCCACAAACAGCGTCACGTCTCCCTTCAATCTTGGCCACCAGAAGGTCTGTCGGAGATCCCGGTACATCTTGGTGCCTCCAGGGTGCGCCACGTAGGGGGCGCAATGTGCTTCAGTCAGGATTTCCTTCTTTAGGTCCGGCAGATCAGGCACGCAAATCCGTCCTCGGAACCGAAGGGTGCCGTCTGTTCCCACTGCAAAGTCTCCTTTCTGCTCCGGTGGAATCTTATCTCGTTCCAGCTGCAGCTGTGGATCCGCACCTTGGCCTTCTCGAATCCTCTCCAATAGGGTCGGCGCGACCGTTAAAGACAGAAGTCGTTCGACCGTCCCTGCTGGTACCACCTCCAATCTCAGTCGTGAGAACTCCGCGATCAAGTCATTCTGCTGCGTGATCGTGCCCGCCGAAGTTCCTTCCGCTTGTCCCTTCCTGCTTAGGGCATCGGCTACCACATTTGCTTTCCCCGGGTGGTACTGGATGGTTAAGTCGTAATCCTTCAGTAGCTCCAACCACCTCCTCTGCCGTAGGTTAAGCTCTTTCTGGGTGAAAAGGTACTTAAGGCTTTGGTGGTCCGAGAACACGTTGCAATGCACACCGTAGAGATAGTGCCTCCACAGTTTCAGAACGAAGACTACTGCGACAAGCTCCAGGTCATGGATCGGGTAGTTCTGTTCGTAATCCTTGAGTTGCCTTGAGGCGTAGGCTATGACTCTTCCTTGCTGCATTAGTACTCCTCCCAGTCCTATTCGCGATGCATCGCAGTAGACTTCGTAGTCTTCCCCGGGGGTTGGTAAGGCAAGCACAGGCGCTCTTGTTAACCGCTTCTTAAGTTCTTCAAAATTCTCTTGGCATTGGGTCGTCCAAATGAACTTTACTCCTTTCCGGGTTAGGCGGTTCAGAGGGGTCGCAATCTTCGAGAAACCCTCCACGAAACGCCTGTAGTACCCTGCAAGGCCCAGGAAGCTGCGCACCTCTGTCACCGTGGTTGGCTGGGGCCAGTCGGTCACCGACTCCACCTTCTTGGGATCCACTGCGACTCCCGCTGCTGAAATGATATGCCCCAGAAATCCCACCACGCGAAGCCAAAACTCGCATTTCTTAAGTTTTGCGAAAAGCTCCTGCTCCCTAAGAGTCTGTAGAATAATTCGTAGGTGCTCCTCGTGCTTCTCATCGGTGGTAGAGTAAATTAGGATGTCGTCGATGAAGACCACTACGAACTGATCCAGGAAGGGTCTGAAAACTCGGTTCATCATGTCCATGAACACTGCTGGGGCATTGGTAAGCCCGAATGGCATTACTGTGAACTCGTAATGGCCATACCGAGTCCGGAACGCCGTCTTCGGAATATCCTCGTCTCGAACTCTGAGCTGGTGGTAGCCCGACTGCAGGTCAATCTTCGAGAAGACAGTTGCACCCCGCAGCTGGTCAAAGAGGTCATCAATCCTAGGTAGGGGATACTTGTTTTTCACTGTGACCTTGTTGATTTCCCGGTAGTCGATGCACAACCGCAAGCTCCCGTCTTTCTTCCGTACAAAGAGTACAGGTGCGCCCCAAGGGGACACACTCGGTCTGATAAACCCCCTGTCCAGAAGGTCCTCCAGCTGCGCCTTAAGTTCCTTCAGCTCCGCGAAGGCCATCCTGTAGGGGGCCTTCGTGATTGGTCGTGTGCCGGGTGGAAGCTCAATAGGAAAAACAACTTCTCGCTCGGCGGGTAAACCAGGTAGTTCGGCCGGAAAGACATCTGGGAAGTCCCTCACCACAGGGATGTCGGAGAGTGCCGTAGAGGATCCGGTGGCCAGGGCCACCGACACCAAGTAGGCCATACACCCGCCCTCAACCAACTTCCTGGCTCGGGAATCAGGAATCATGGAAGAAAAGGAAACGCTCTTGCAAGCCAAGTACACGTTCTCCGGAAAATCGGGGTATATCAGCCGCACCTCGCGCTTCTCACAGTCGATGACTGCAAGGTACCACGTGAGCCAATCCATTCCGAGCACTACATCATACTCTTTCAATGGAATGATTACCAGATCCCAGGGGCACGAGAGCCTTCCCATCCATATAGGGCAGGAAGGTACAAGGTTGCGTGCCTCCAAGGATCCCCCCGCGGTGTGAACGGTCATCACACTGGGTAAGGGTCTCAACTCAAAATCATGGGTCAGTGCGAAGTCACGAGACATAAATGAGAGGGTCGCCCCGGTGTCAAAAAGGGTTCTAGCGCGATAAACAGAAGCAAGAGTGATACCTGCGACGACGTGCTCAGACGGGCGTGTCTCCTGCTGACCCATCGAATAGACGCGGCCTCCCGAAGGTGGTGGCTTGTCCCCTGCAGATCGGGGTGCTGGCGGTCTGGGGGCCGACGTCATCGGAGCTTTCCCTCGCCCTGCGTGCTGGGGTGAAGGCACGGAGGCTGCTGAAGATGTGGTGCCTTAGTTCAGGGGGCAGTTGAAATGGAAGTGCCCCTGCTTGCCAAATCGGAAACAATGGTCCTGTCTCTTGGAGCAATCCATCACTCGGTGCGCCCCGCCGCAGATCACGCAAGGACGATCCTCTGAGCGTTGCCCCTCTCCTAGCGCTCCCCTGGTCCTCTGCTGGGGCCTCCACCGCTTAGGGGGCTGATTCCCGCTGGAGGAGCCCCCTCCCCCTGAAGTCGTCTGGGTCCGCTTCCTGTCGTCTTGCTGGTGGGGGCCTTCCCTTCGGGCGCGCGTGACGGCAAAGCCTCGTTCAACAATGGTGGCTCGGTCGACCACCTTCTGAAAGGTATGCAGATCCGCCGCGTCCACCACTTGGAAAATGTCAGTCCTCAATCCATCCACAAACAGTTGCGCCTTATGGGATTCATCCCGAATGACGAACGGGACACAGTTCGCCAGTCTCACGAACTCCCTCTGGTACTCCATTACTGTTTTGGTTCCCTGCCTGATGTGGTTGAGGTCGTCCTCCAGTTGTTTCTTCACGCTGCTGGTAAAGAACGCCCCGAACAGCTGCTGTTTAAAGGTAGTCCATGACGGGAGGGCAGCGCCCGTCGTAGAGCTGGGGCGTACAGTCTTCCACCCAATGCGGGCATTCCCCTCGAGTAAGTGGGCAGCCAGGGGGACCCGCTCGTGGTCTTCCATCAATAGGTCCTCGAATAATTTCTCCATCGTGTCCACCCACTTATCCACGACCCAGGGGTCTGTCGTGTCCCCCTCAAACACTGGCGGGTCGTACTTCTTGAAGTCGGCCAGGTTGGCGCGCACGCGGTCTCGCTCGTTTGGTAGATTCGCCCCCTCCTTCGCGACGTTAGCGGTTGCGGCGGAAGTGGGTAACACTACCGTCACACTCGGGGCAATTCCGATGATTGGTGTCGTCGCCGGTCCTGCCGTTGCCGTCGAAGGGGCCACCTCTGGCGCCGTCGGTTGGGTTAAGGGCACCTCAGGCGCCGAGGCCCGGGTAGGGGCAGCCCCTCCTTCGGTCTCCATCGTCGGCGGTCCCATTGCCGGTGTAGCTGGCCCCGGGAGAGGGCCCGGGGCAACCTCCGCCGTCGCAGCGGCCTGCTGTTGCTGCGTCAGTTGGCGCACGCGGTCGTTCAGGGCTGCCAACTGCCCCGCCATCTCCCGTAGCTGCTGCCTCAGGAGCTGATTCTCCGCGGTCGTCACTACCGCTGCGTCCGCCCCTGTGTCCTCGGCTGTGGATCTAGTCCTGGCCATGATCTGAACATTTGCACGAACCAGTTACTCCTAGTTTAAACAAAACGGAACACCGCAAATGCTGGCCCTAAAAGGGAGAAAAAGAAAAACAACACTAATCCCCCCCTTTCTCTCAACGAGCACTCGCGTTTTATTTATTTATCCCGTGTTCACTTTATTACTCAGTAGCCAGAGTATTGCGCCCCGTGGATGTTAGGCCCCGACTGTTGTGGTTAAAGTTTACCGCTCTGATACCATCTTAATCTGTCACGCCCCGGGGGCTCGAATCGCGCGGAAGAGGAGCCACCGATGCTCCTGATTCAGCCATATATTTTTTTTTTGTAAACCAATGCTCCCCGGTGCGTGTCCAGACCCGCCGCATACACAAATTCACTCTACAAATGGGCAGAGTCTCCTTTGTATATGCACGGCGTCTCAAATACAAAATGTCTCACAAGGCGTAGCACATACAATCTCTAACCACATCAGTTGGGGTCTCGTTAACATACAACCAAACCACTCACATGATATTCTAACATTCACCTAGAACATAGAGGCCGATGTTTTGAAAGGATAAATAATCACAAGGTTTTGAGAGCGGCATCCACACGATGCCATCATTTTAGGAAAGACCGTTTGAAAGCCACATAAATCCACAGGGTTGTAAAATTCGGTGCCCACACGACACCCACGTTTTAAAAGTAGTTTTCGCAAACGGTTTTCTTTGCTTTTCATTGTTTGAAACGGCCAAGTAAGAAAGAATGTATCAATCATTCGTTTATTCAAAAAGGGAAAAGGCAACATCCACTTCGACCCCACGGGGGTGTCGCAATCCACAAACTAGCTAACATGAGTAATAAAAGGAAAAGGAGAGAAGAGTCACTGTATCTGAAGTCACTAAAAATCAGTACAGTATCCTCGCGGCCTCACCGGTGCCCTAGCACTCGCCCCTGGACGAACCTGTCACGGAGTGGGAAATCAGTGACTAGAAATAGCATGATAAGCATAAGAGAAACAATAATAGGGCAAACCACAAAACCGGAGCAACCATCCCTCTCATGCATCATCCACCTTAACCACACCCTGTATCAAAACAACATCGGGCACCTTTCCCGATGTCCACCGCCGAGCACCTGCCTCGGCCGCCGAGCACCTGCCTCGACATCACCGCTCACACCTCCCACCAATGGGGGCCCCCATTCCTAACGCCACCGTCGCGTGGGGTACACGGGTCAACGTACCACTTTTCCGGAAAAGCACACCCTTGCGGTGGCCAAACCGCTGGTGTGCGTGTAGCAAAACTTGAGCCTCAGATTGATATTAAGTACAATAACATAACAGGGTTAGTGCATAAACAGAAGGAGACTAACAATTCCACATTGCCCCAACATGCTATTTCTAACAGTAAATCCCTATTCCCACAATCCCGGGGAATGTACCCACCTTGTGTGCGTCGTCCTGCGTTCGTCCAGTCCGCGTCCGTGCACCAGTCGCCAACAGCGTCCCGCACTCCTGAAGGAACATGGGCAAGTCAAGACTTAGAGGTCCGAAACTCACATCGACTCCCAACAGCGTGCGGCGGAGTTCCCCGCACGGCACCGGCCCGTGCGGCGCACACTCCGCCTGGGCACAGCCCCGCGCGGCACCAGCCCGCGCGGGCGCCCCTCTTGCGGGCGGTCCCGCGCGGCCGAGCGCCGCGCGGGCGCGCTGCCCGCGGTGCGGGGCGACCCCGCGCGGCACCAGCCCGCGCGGGCGCCCCTCCTGCGGGCGGCCCCGCGCGGCCGAGCGCGGCGCGGGCGCGCTGCCCGCGGTGCGGGGCGACCCCGCGCGGCACAGCCCGCGCGGGCGCCCCTCCTGCGGGCGGCCCCCGCGCGGCCGAGCGCCGCGCGGGCGCGCTGCCCGCGGTGCGGGGCGACCCCGCGCTGCACCAGCCCGCGCTGGGCGCCCCTCCTGCGGGCGGCCCCGCGCGGCCGAGCGCCGCGCGGCGCAGCTTTGCCCGCGGTGCGGGGCGACCCCGCGCGGCACCAGCCCGCGCGGGCGCCCCTCCTGCGGGCGGCCCACGCGGCCGAGCGCCGTGCGGGCGCGCTGCACGCGGTGCGGGGCGACTCCCGCACGGCACCAGCCTGCGCGGGGGGCCCCTCCTGCGGGCGGCCCCGCGCGGCCGAGCGCCGCGCGGGCGCGCTGCCTCGGGGTGCAGGGCGATCCCCGCGCGACATCAGCCCGCGCGGGGCGCCCCCATCCTGCGGGCGGCATCCGCGCGGCCGAGGCGCCGCTGTGGGCGCGCTGCCCGCGGTGCGGGGCGACCCCGCGCGGCACCCAGCCCGCGCGGGTGCGCCCCTCCTGCGGGCGGCCCCGTGCGGCCGAGCGCCGCGCGGGCGCGCTGCCCGCGGTGCGGGGCGACCCCGCGCGGCACCAGCCCGCGCGGGCGCCCCTCCTGCGGGCGGCCCCGCGCGGCCGAGCGCCGCGCGGGCGCGCTGCCCGCGGTGCGGGGCGACCCCGCCCGGCACCTACCCGCGCGGGCGCCCCACCCGCGGCCGGCCCCGCGCGCGGCGGTGCGCGACGGCACCGCCCCTCCTCCCTCCTCGTGACCAACAAAACGAAAGGAAAATAGATTACCCGAACGATAACGCACCCCGACTCACCTCGATGCGCGAAAGAGGATGAAGGAGAGGGATTGTCCGCTTGCCTCCACCGGCACACCCTCGCCCGAGTCCTTTGTTACTCCTTGCCGGCGGCTACGAGGGGAGAAGTAAAAGAAAAGAGGCGGCCACAAAAACAAAAGGAACCCTAATTCCCTTTCCCATCCGGTTATATATATTAAAAAGTTAGAGTTTACCTTAAAAGATGTGCGGGTCGCCAACACGGATCCCGAGACGCCTAAGGGGACCCCAACTTCGAGAATTAATTCTGATCACACCGGAAGTCGGAAATTGAAACCGATCGCGCCCGCGCGCTCCGCTCCGCGAGCTCTACCGCCTAAAATTATCTGCGGGCCCCGACGGTCCTGTCCGGAAAAACACCAAAATGAGGCCCTCGGTCGGACATTACAAGAAGAGGATGACAAGAAGGGTTTAGAAAAAGACCGGGTCTTACAACAACGAATAAATCTGGGTAGCACTCCCTCATCTTTGACTCCAATTCCCAAGTCGCTTCACGTTCTTCCTGGTTGCTCCACAGCACCTTCCCATAGGGGATCGTCCGGTTGCGCAATCCTTTTTGTCCTCTCGTGCTATGATCCGCACCGGTGTTCCGTCGAAGCTCAGGTCCTCTCTAAGCTCAAAAGCGGTGACCATCCATCACCATAATCAAGTACGCAGGTTCAGAGCACATCTTCGAGAATCCGATTCACTTGCTCGGGCTGTCCGTCGGTCTGGGGGTGCAACGCCGTGTTGAGGTGTGGTTTAGTCTCTAGAGCTTGTTGTAGACTTGCCAAAGGTTCGACACCAGCCGTGAGTCTCTAGTCCACCCAAAATTCTGCTCGAGGTCCTCGTACATCTTCGTGTCACCTGGGTGCGCCGCGAAGGGAACGGAGTGCGCCTCTAACAGTAACTCTTTCTTCAACACTGGTAGCTCGGGCACGCAAGTCCGCCCTTGGCGACGTATTGCGTAGTTCGCACTCGTCGTAAAGTCGTATGCATGGTCTGGGGGTCTTGTCTCGAATAAGTTGTATCCCTACGCCTATTTTCTGACCTTCCAGGATTTCTCTAATAGGGTTGGCTCGACCATCAAGGACAAGAGTCGCGCGACCGTATCGGTGCTGCATAGTAATCGCGCTTATCGGTTCCTCCTCGATTTGACCCTTCCCGCTCAAGACATCCGTTACTACGCTTGCTTTTCCGGGGTGATACTGGGTGGACAAATCGAGTCCTTCACCAACTCCAATCCACATCCCTGCCACAAAACAACTCTTCCTATGTGAACCAAATGTAAGGCTCTGGCGATCCGAAAACACATCACGATGAACTCCAAAAAGGCGGAGTCTCCAAAGCTTTAAAATGAAGGCGACTGCTGCCAGTTCCGGATCGTGTGTCGGGCAGTTCCGCTCATAATCTCTGTGATTCCTGTTGCTGACACCTTGTGCTCCAAAGCCCACTTCGCGAAGTCCGCACTCCCATTTCATAAACTTAGCGAACAGCTTCTGGCCCCTGAGATTCCGAAGAATAATCCACAAGTGCTCCTCGCAGTTGATTGAAGAGGTCATCAATCCTGGACTTGTTCTTCACTGTAACCTTGTTTATCTCCCTGTAGTTGATGCATGGACGTAGGCTTTCCATTCTTCTATTGCACGCAGAGTACGGGTGCGCCTCAAGGCGACACCCTCGGTCTGAAGGATCCTTCATCCGGAAGATCTCCTAGTTGTGCCTGGTAGAAGCTCGAAAGAGAGGATGACCTCTCGCAATGCGTCGAGGTACCCTAGTCATACCTCCCAACCCGCACCGAAGAGCCCCTAAAAGTCCAACACAACTAACCCGACAACAAGGGAAAGGTCACACTAACACCCTCACGAGGCTCCAAGAGGTGCCAGCTAAGCAGGCTGGGTTACTAACAACCAGAAAAACTCCCCGGAGAGCAACGAACTCACCCATCACCAACACGGACTGCTCCCACTCGTCACCAACACGGTCCACCTCCACCCGTCACCAACACGAGTCACTAGCTCGGAGCAAATCCACCGTCCCGGATTACCCGCTCCGACGGTCCGTCCGACTGAGGCGACGGTCAAAACTAAAGTTAGGCTTCAGCTCTAAGGCCTACCACCAGGTCTGCCCCACAGAAAGGGCTGCGTACAAGGCATCCTAGCCGAAAGTGATCAGTGCCAAAGCTCCAAGCAGTCGACAGATCCCCATCACGTCGATCTCTACAACCATCGCAGTGTCTATAGTAAGAAGCCGAACTATGGGTAACAAACGTAGGGGAAGAGTCCTCGTTCCCACCCCTACCTTGTCCAAGGTGCAAAACGAATCGGCCGACTAGCCGCTGTAGCCTAACACCCGAGGACGCAGAAGGTACAAATCCAGACAAAAGGCTATCCAGTTACTCACAACCGACAAAACGGCCGACACACTAACAAGCGCCGGTGGGTTACACTATTACCCACCACCGTTACTAACGATGACCAGATCATCGGCGGAAATGAAGGGGTTCGGGAAAACGAAAGCCGACACAACGTTTCGCGGGTACTAACAGCCGCAGCATGGGCACAACCACCGTCAGCAGACCCACCGTGTCCTGTGCTGGTTGTCTAATCCATTGATTCATAGCAACCATCACGACCCCGGTGGGAGCCGGCCTCGACCCCAACCTCCAAATTAGCCCGACCACTCTAGCACAACACCCGAGCCAAACCGAAAACCAAACTTGACAATCCCGCACTCTCGCATCTCTACGCATCTATACCCTGATCATTTCATTGGTTAGTAGCTAGTAATGATGTACCCCGTGGATGTTGGACAGCGTCTACTGTGGTTAAAGTTGTTTGCTCTGATACCATCTTAATCTGTCACGCCCGAGGGGTGTTTACGCGCGGAGCGGTAGCCACGATGCTCCCAAAATTTCACATATATTTTTTTTTTTGAAACCAATCTCCCCCGGCGCGTGCCCAGACCCGCCGCATATACAAATTCACTCTGCAAACGGGCAAAGTCTCCTTTGTATATGCACGGCGTCCTGATTACAAAGTTCACATAAGCATGCCTTTAACCACACTAGACCGGTTGCCAATCACATACAATCATTTTCAACAACATACAATCAATTTCCACAAGTAATAAAGGGGCCGACTATTTTTGAAAGGATAAAACCACAGGGTTTGAAATCGGTGCCCACCCGACACCAGGTTTAATAAAACTAATTTCGAAATCACATAAATCCACAGAATTTGAAAACGGCGCTCACACGGCACCCGTATTTTTAAAAACGGTTTTCGCAACATTTTCCATGTTTCTTGTTGTGTAGTTTGAAAGCGGCCAAGTAAAGAAGTAAGAACAAACACCCAACCAAAAGAGTTATAAAAATAGTCCAACATCCACATTGATCCCCGGGGGTATCGCGATCCACAACTAGCTACGATGCGTAATGAAATGAACAAAAAGGTAAAGTAAACAGTATCTGTAGCCTCTAAGGGCCAGAAGATCGCTCACGCGGCCTCACCAACGCCCTAGCACTCGCCCCTGGTCGAACCTGTCACGGAGTGGGAAGTCAGTGACCAGAAACAATAATAAAAGCAATAAGGGCTAAAGTAAGGGAAACCACAGAAAAACCCGAGCAATCAACAATGAAGAACCCTGTGCAAACCAGACAAAGAAGGGTCTTGCGCAAACCCAAACAACGAAGAACCCTGTGCATACCAAACCGGGCACCTCCCCCGGCAACCACACCGAGCACCTGCCTCGGAAACCCCCGCCGAGCACCTGCCTCGGCCGCCGAGCACCCACCTCGACATCACCGCTCACACCCCCCACCACGGGGGGGACCCATTCCTAACGTCACCATCACGTGGGGTACACGGGTCAACGTACCACTTTTCCGGAAAAAGCACACCCTTGCGGTGGCCAAACCGCCGGTGTGCGTGTAGTAACACCAGAGCCTCGTCCGAGCACCAACCTCGGCCAACCAGACCGAGCACCAACCTCGGTGAACCAGTCCGAGCACCTGCCTCGGCTGTCTCCCAGAACATGATGTATCGTCGGGCACAGCGACCCTCAGTCGCCATAAACATAGTGATAATAAAACATAAGCATAAACGCGTCAAACCTTTGCTCTTACCAATTGCTCTCGTTCCCCGACTCAAGGACTGTCGGGAGAGGAACCCACCTTTTGATGTCCGACTGGTCACACAATCACCGTCCTCATCGCTAGTACGCTCCAAACAACCCTACTGTTGTTTGGAGGGGCGAACTGCTTATCCAGTCTTTCACCGCGACGTTCATTAAACCCGGAGGTCCACGTCACCCCTTACAAGATATAAATAACCATAACGGAAGACATGCACAAAGATGTTCTAAGGGGTACCCACCTGGAATGAAGATAACTGACCGCGCCCGCGGCTCTCCTAAGCAGATCAGAACTCCTCGCGGCCTACTAAAACATCCGAGAGCACAAATTAACACCTTCCCCTACTCAGGTAAAATCAGTGGTCCCGACCACTATAACAATAAACCCACAAAACCGAAAACTCAGATCAAACCGGTAACGTCCAGGGCTACCAACACCCGGATCGCGACTATTTCATCGCGAACTCCATTGGAACCCAAAACCGCTAGCCGAAAACCTGACAAAACCCAATTCTCAACCGGTAGCCAACTCGGGACGTCAATGGTTAAATCAAGAGGACCCTGACGGCGAAAGAGATGAGGAAAAGGCCCGACGGCGCGACACCGACGGTTTCGTCGAAGCGCAGAGCGTCGGTGAAACTAGCACCCAACATGGCGAAACGGTGACCAAAAGATCCCAAGTGGCCATGCCAAGGAAACCGCGGAAATGGTGATCCCAACGGCAAAAACGGCGCTCAAACGGTGGAAGAACGGGCCAAAACGGAGCTACCGAACTTCCGGCTGACGGATGGTGCACGGAGCAGCGCGTGGACCGGGTTTACAGCGTCGGCAGTTGCGCGGCATGCGCCGGGTGAACGCAGGAAGCGTGCACCGCGCATCCTGGGCCGGGCCGGTGCACGACACGAGCGTGCACCGGGCTCACGGCCGCAGGGTCTGCAGCGCGCACCGGGTGCATGCTGTACCGTGCACCGCGCCTGAGCGGGCCGGGCCGGCGCACGAAAGTGTGCACCGGGTCCGCGGCTCTGGCTGCCGATGCGTGCGCCGGGTGCACGCCCGGAGCGTGCACCGCGCACAGTGTGCAGCCCGGCGCACGGTTTCGTGCGCCGGGTCTGCGCCTCCGGGCTGCGGGGCGTGCACCGGGTGCAAGCCTGGGTCTGTGGACCGCGGCTGAAGCATCCGTACCGCGATGAACAGTAATGCCCCATTTTCATTTTCTTCTCCGTTTTCGCTCCGTTTCGCGATTTCATCTCCGTTTTTGCTCCCGTGCGACTCCGGCGACGACCCCGTGGGCATGATAACGGCGGCGGCGGCCTCCCGTTTGACAACGGCGGTGGCGGCTTCCCGTTACCACAACCCACGACGCGTGCGACACCCGAACGACCCCCACCCAAAACCTCGACCCACAGAATTTGCAATAGAGGGAAACGACGCTTACCGTGATCCTACGAGGAAGGGGGGGAAAGGTGGATCGTCCCTCTCGTCTCCAACGGAAAGCTCCACGAGGGATGGGTTTCCCTTGTTCTTCCCTTCTCCTCGTCTCATCGCCTCGGTTTCTCACGCTGTTTTTGAAAAGAGGAAAAGAGGGGTTTAGGGTTTCTCCCCGCACCCCCGATCGGAAGTAAAAGATATCAAGAGGATTTTAAAAAATTAAACCCTAGTCAATAGATCTAGTCCATCTGAAACTGAACGAGGGGTCCAGATCACCTCGGAAAAACGTGCCGATTGCCGGCACGCATTTCGATGCACCCAAACTGATAGAAAACTTCAAAATTTTTCTGGGCGATCCGGGGTCGGAATTCAAATCCGATCGCGCCACCGTTCACCGTTTTGCGAGCTCTACCACCTAAAAATACCGCAACCCCGACGACCAGCCAAAAATTCTCGAATTTCCACACCCCCTTATCCCTAAAACTATTTAATTAAGACCCAAAGCGGAAGGGAAAGTCGGAAGGTCGAGGTAAAACCAAATAAATAAAATAACCCAAAAACCACCGTCCGATCACCTCGAAAAGTGTGCCGGCCACTTAGCAGGATTCCGATGCACCACACGAAGGCAAACGCTTTGCCCCCTTTCCGGGAGATCCGTAAACGAAATCCGACTCCGTTCGCTTTGCCGTCCTTGTTTTTCCGAGCCAATCGTAGAAAAAATACTCGCGGTCCAGGCCAGTCCATTGCAGAAACACAGTGAGTGAAAAGTCTCCCTAACAATCCGTCATAAAAAGAATGTATGCAAAGCATTGGAACGCCAGGACTCTACAGTCAAACAGATCCACTCGATATTCAGATCCTGCGACTGCGCCATCCACTCTCTCAGCTCTATTGGCGATATCCAACGCGGTGCTGTCGAGGTTGCGGCGGTTCCCAAAACCGCGTCAATCTCATCTCTATCTCCCTAACCGGCGGCATCACATCAGCTCAGGGGGACTCAACCCGGGACCTCACGGGCAAAAGGATATCTTGAGTCTCGGGCCGCCGTCGACCTCTCCCACTTTCGCTATAACTGTATGCTCTAAAACACTCTAACCCAGCCTCCTCTTATCTGCCTCGCAGAGGTCAAAATCCTCTTCTCCGCAGTCACAACATCTGTGGCACGTGCCAAACAATCCAAGCACAGGGTCAAACACCGAACTGGCCACGATTACCTTTAAGTCTGCCAGTTAACTCACGGCCCTTCAACGCATTGACATAATCCACAGGCCTCCTCCCATGCCAACAAACACAGAAACCTGTACCTAAAGTGAATGTGGTAACGACTCTACCTCTAGTCATGGCAGGAAATGCAACCTGCTCTAACTCCGACTGCTGTGATGAAATCACACCAGCGACAACCCGATCCGCTTGCCGTGGCGCCCGTCCAACCCGGGCGGCACATATTCGTCCGCTCGATGCAAGTGGTCGTCGCTTAGTCTGCCAGAAGAAACATCAAGACTATCTACCCTATCAGGGAGCCGATCTCTGTTTCTGCTCACACAGGGGGTGACAAAAGCGGTCCTCCGCTGATAATACCCAATCCAATCTACCGCCGCGCCACTCTGATGTAGATGCTG
>CM055066.1:45104578-45182197 GCA_029204045.2 Tillandsia leiboldiana | reverse complement strand
CGGGCGGCCCCCCCGCGGCCGGCCCGCGCGCGGCGGTGCGCGACGGCACCCCCCTCCTCCCTCCTCGTGACCAACAAAACGAAAGGAAAATAGAAAACCCGAACGAAAACGCACCCCGACTCACCTCGATGCCGAAAGAGGAGGAAGGAGAGGGATCGTCCGCTTGCCTCCACCGGTCCACCTCGCCCGAGTCCTTGGTTACTCCTTGCCGGCGGCTACGAGGGAGAAGTAAAAGAAAAGAGGCGGCCACAAAAACAAAAGGAACCCTAATTCCCTTTCCCATCCGGCTATATATATTAAAAAGTTAGGGTTTACCTTAAAAGATGTGCGGGTTGCCACACGGATCCCGAGACGCCTAAGGGGACCCCAACTTCGAGAATTAATTCTGGTCAGACCGGAAGTCGGAAATTGAAACCGATCGCGCCCGCGCGCTCCGCTCCGCGAGCTCTACCGCCTAAAATTATCTGCGGGCCCCGACGGTCTGTCCGGAAAAACACCAAAATGAGGCCCCGGTCGGACATTACAAGAAGAGGGTGACAAGAAGGGTTTAGGAAAGACCGGGTCTTACACCACTTACCGCTAAAAACAAGTTTCGTCCCCGAAACTTAAACTTCCCCAGCGGCGAACAGGTCCGGGTAGCACTCCCTCATCTTTGACTCGGGTTCCCAAGTTGCCTCACGCTCTTCCTGATTGCTCCAAAGCACCTTCACGTAGGGAATTGTCCGACTACGCAGCTTTTTGTCCTCCGGGCTAGGATCCGTACCGGTACTTCCGCGAAACTTAAATCCTCTTTGAGCTCAATTGCAGAGACGTCAAGCACTCGCGATGGATCGGGGAGGTACTTCCGAAGCATGGATACGTGGAACACATCATGAACTCGGTCAAGGTTCGGTGGTAGGGCGAGGCGGTAGGCTACCGGGCCGATGCGCTCCAGAATCTCAAACGGCCCCACGTACCGCGGGCTCAACTTGCCTCTCAACCCAAACCGCTTTACCCCTTTTGACGGCGACACCCGCAACAACACGTGCTCTCCCACCTGGAATTCCAAGTCGCGACGTCTCTGGTCTGCATAGCTCTTCTGCCGGCTCTGGGCGGTCGCCAATCGTCGCCTGATGAGGCGCACCTTTCCTCAGTCTCAACCACCAGGTCCGGCCCCAAAAACTTTCTCTCCCCCAGATCGTCCCAACAGATCGGGGATCTACAGCGTCTGCCGTACAATGCTTCGTACGGCGCCATCTGGATGCTCGCTTGGTAGCTGTTGTTATAAGCGAACTCTGCAAGGGGTAGGTAGCGCGACCATCCGTCTCCCAAATCCAGTACGCACGCTCGAAGCATGTCCTCGAGTATCTGAATCACCCGCTCGGATTGCCCATCCGTCTGGGGGTGAAAGGCTGAGCTGAAGTGTAACTTGGTCCCCAAGGCTCGTTGTAGACTCTGCCAAAAGTTCGAAACGAACCTTGTGTCTCTGTCCGAAGTAATCGTTGTCGGCACCCCATGTAGCCTCACAATCTCGCTGAGGTAGACTTGAGCCAGCCGGTCGCGTGTCCAGGTCGTGTGGATGGGTAGGAAATGAGCTGACTTCGTTAACCGATCCACGACAACCCAGATGGCGTCGTGTCCCTGCTGCGAACGTGGGAATCCGGTGACAAAGTCCATTGTGATTTGCTCCCATTTCCATTCGGGCACGGGTAGAGGTTGCAATTTCCCCGCCGGCCGTTGATGCTCGGCTTTCACCTGTTGGCAAATCAAGCAGTGTGCCACAAAACAGCGTCACGTCTCCCTTCAATCTTGGCCACCAGAAGGTCTGTCGGAGATCCGGTACATCTTGGTGCCTCCAGGGTGCGCCACGTAGGGGGCGCAATGTGCTTCAGTCAGGATTTCCTTCTTTAGGTCCGGCAGATCAGGCACGCAAATCCGCCTCGGAACCGAAGGGTGCCGTCTGTTCCCACTGCAAAGTCTCCTTTCTGCTCCGGTGAAATCTTATCTCGTTCCAGCTGCAGCTGTGGATCCGCACCTTGGCCTTCTCGAATCCTCTCCAATAGGGTCGGCGCGACCGTTAAAGACAAAAGTCGTTCGACCGTCCCTGCTGGTACCACCTCCAATCTCAGTCGTGAGAACTCCGCGATCAAGTCATTCTGCTGCGTGATCGTGCCCGCCGAAGTTCCTTCTGCTTGTCCTTCCTGCTTAGGGCATCGGCTACCACATTTGCTTTCCCGGGTGGTACTGGATGGTTAAGTCGTAATCCTTCAGTAGCTCCAACCACCTCCTCTGCCGTAGGTTAAGCTCCTTCTGGGTGAAAAGGTACTTAAGGCTTTGGTGGTCCGAGAACACGTTGCAATGCACACCGTAGAGATAGTGCCTCCACAGTTTCAGAACGAAGACTACTGCGGCAAGCTCCAGGTCATGGATCGGGTAGTTCTGTTCGTAATCCTTGAGTTGCCTTGAGGCATAGGCTATGACTCTTCCTTGCTGCATTAGTACTCCTCCCAGTCCTATTCGCGATGCATCGCAGTAGACTTCGTAGTCTTCCCCGGGGGTGGTAAGGCAAGCACAGGCGCTCTTGTTAACCGCTTCTTAAGTTCTTCAAATTCTCTTGGCATTGGGCCGTCCAAATGAACTTTACTCCTTTCCGGGTTAGGCGGTTCAGAGGGGTCGCAATCTTCGAGAAACCCTCCACGAAACGCCTGTAGTACCCTGCAAGGCCCAGGAAGCTGCGCACCTCTGTCACCGTGGTCGGCTGGGGCCAGTCGGTCACCGACTCCACCTTCTTGGGATCCACTGCGACTCCGCTGCTGAAATGATATGCCCCAGAAATCACACCACGCGAAGCCAAAACTCGCATTTCTTAAGTTTTGCGAAAAGCCTCCTGCTCCCTAAGAGTCTGTAGAATAATTCGTAGGTGCTCTCGTGCTCTCATCGGTGGTAGAGTAAATTAGATGTCGTCGATTGAAGACCACTACGACACTGATCCAGGAAGGGTCTGAAAACTCGGTTCATCAGGTTCCATGACACCTGCTGGGGCATTGGTAAGCCCGAATGGCATTACTGTGAACATCGTAATGGCCATACCGAGTCCGGAACGCCGTCTTCGGAATATCCTCGTCTCGACTCTGAGCTGGTGGTAGCCCGACTGCAGGTCAATCTTCGAGAAGACAGTTGCACCCCGCAGCTGGTCAAAGAGGTCATCAATCCTAGGTAGGGATACTTGTTTTTCACTTGTGACCTTGTTGATTTCCCGGTAGTCGATGCACAACCGCAAGCTCCCGTCTTTTCTTCCGTACAAAGAGTACAGGTGCGCCCCAAGGGGACACACCTCGGTCTGATAAACCCCCTGTCCAGAAGGTCCTCCTCCAGCTGCGCCTTAAGTTCCTTCAGCTCCGCGAAGGCCATCCTGTAGGGGGCCTTCGTGATTGGTCGTGTGCCGGGTGGAAGCTCAATAGGAAAACAACTTCTTCCGCTCGGCGGGTAAACCAGGTAGTTCGGCCGGAAAGACATCTGGGAAGTCCCTCACCACATGGGATGTCGGAGAGTGCCGATAGAGGATCGGTGGCCAGGGCCACCGACACCAAGTAGGCCATACACCCGCCCTCAACCAACTTCCGTGGCTCGGGAATCAGGAATCATGGAAGAAAAGGAAACGCTCTTGCAAGCCAAGTACACGTTCTCCCTCTCCGGAAAATCGGGGTATATCAGCCGCACCTCGCGCTTCTCACAGGTCATGACTGCAAGGTACCACGTGAGCCAATCCATTCCGAGCACTACATCATACTCTTTCAATGGAATGATTACCAGATCCCAGGGGCACGAGAGCCTTCCCATCCATATAGGGCAGGAAGGTACAAGGTTGCGTGCCTCCAAGGATACCCCCGCGGTGTGAACGGTCTCACACTGGGTAAGGGTTCTCAACTCAAAATCATGGGTCAGTGCGAAGTCACGAGACATAAATGAGAGGGTCGCCCCGTGTGTCAAAAAGGGTTCTAGCGCGATAACAGAAGCAAGAGTGATACCTGCGACGACGTGCTCAGACGGGCGGTCTCCTGCTGACCCATCGAATAGACGCGGCTCCCGAAGGTGGTGGCTTGTCCCCTGCAGATCGGGGTGCTGGCGGTCTGGGGGCCGACGTCATCGGAGCTTTCCCTCGCCCTGCGTGCTGGGGGAAGGCACGGAGGCTGCTGAAGATGTGGTGCCTTAGTTCACGGGGGCAGTTGAAATGGAAGTGCCCCTGCTTGCCAAATCGGCAAACAATGGTCCTGTCTCTTGGAGCAATCCATCACTCGGTGCGCCCCGCCGCAGATCACGCAAGGACGATCCTCTGAGCGTTGCCCCTCTCCTAGCGCTCCCCTGGTCCTCTGCTGGGGCCTCCACCGCTTAGGGGGCTGATTCCCGCTGGAGGAGCCCCCTCCCCCTGAAGTCGTCTGGGTCCGCTTCCTGTCGTCTTGCTGGTGGGGGCCTTCCCTTCGGGCGCGCGTGACGGCAAAGCCTCGTTCAACAATGGTGGCTCGGTCGACCACCTTCTGAAAGGTATGCAGATCCGCCGCGTCCACCACTTGGAAAATGTCAGTCCTCAATCCATCCACAAACAGTTGCGCCTTATGGGATTCATCCCGAATGACGAACGGGACACAGTTCGCCAGTCTCACGAACTCCCTCTGGTACTCCATTACTGTTTTGGTTCCCTGCTGATGTGGTTGAGGGTCGTTCCTCCAGTGTTTTCTTCACGCTGCTGGGTAAAGAACGCCCCGAACAGCTGCTGTTTAAAGGTAGTCCATGACGGGAGGCAGCGCCCGTCGTAGAGCTGGGGCGTACAGTCTTCAACCCAATGCGGGCATTCCCCTCGAGTAAGTGGGCAGCCAGGGGGACCCGCTCGTGGTCTTCCATCAATAGGTCCTCGAATAATTTCTCCATCGTGTCCACCACTTATCCACGACCCAGGGGTCTGTCGTGTCCCCCTCAAACACTGGCGGGTCGTACTTCTTGAAGTCGGCCAGGTTGGCGCGCACGCGGTCTCGCTCGTTTGGTAGATTCGCCCCCTCCTTCGCGACGTTAGCGGTTGCGGCGGAAGTGGGTAACACTACCGTCACACTCGGGGCAATTCCGATGATTGGTGTCGTCGCCGGTCCTGCCGTTGCCGTCGAAGGGGCCACCTCTGGCGCGTCGGTTGGGTTAAGGGCACCTCAGGCGCCGAGGCCCGGGTAGGGGCAGCCCCTCCTTCGGTCTCCATCGTCGGCGGTCCCATTGCCGGTGTAGCTGGCCCCGGGAGAGGGCCCGGGGCAACCTCCGCCGTCGCAGCGGCCTGCTGTTGCTGCGTCAGTTGGCGCACGCGGTCGTTCAGGGCTGCCAACTGCCCCGCCATCTCCCGTAGCTGCTGCCTCAGGAGCTGATTCTCCGCGGTCGTCACTACCGCTGCGTCCGCCCCTGTGTCCTCGGCTGTGGATCTAGTCCTGGCCATGATCTGAACATTTGCACGAACCAGTTACTCCTAGTTTAAACAAAACGGAACACCGCAAATGCTGGCCCTAAAAGGGAGAAAAAGAAAAACAACACTAATCCCCCCCTTTCTCTCAACGAGCACTCGCGTTTTATTTATTTATCCCGTGTTCACTTTATACTCAGTAGCCAGAGTATTGCGCCCCGTGGATGTTAGGCCCCGACTGTTGTGGTTAAAGTTTACCGCTCTGATACCATCTTAATCTGTCACGCCCCGGGGGCTCGAATCGCGCGGAAGAGGAGCCACCGATGCTCCTGATTCAGCCATATATTTTTTTTTTTGTAAACCAATGCTCCCCGGTGCGTGTCCAGACCCGCCGCATACACAAATTCACTCTACAAATGGGCAGAGTCTCCTTTGTATATGCACGGCGTCTCAAATACAAATGTCTCACAAGGCGTAGCACATACAATCTCTAACCACATCAGTTGGGGTCTCGTTAACATACAACCAAACCACTCACATGATATTCTAACATTCACCTAGAACATAGAGGCCGATGTTTTGAAAGGATAAATAATCACAAGGTTTTGAGAGCGGCATCCACACGATGCCATCATTTTAGGAAAGACCGTTTGAAAGCCACATAAATCCACAGGGTTGTAAAATTCGGTGCCCACACGACACCCACGTTTTAAAAGTAGTTTTCGCAAACGGTTTTCTTTGCTTTTCATTGTTTGAAACGGCCAAGTAAGAAAGAATGTATCAATCATTCGTTTATTCAAAAAGGGAAAAGGCAACATCCACTTCGACCCCACGGGGGTGTCGCAATCCACAAACTAGCTAACATGAGTAATAAAAGGAAAAGGAGAGAAGAGTCACTGTATCTGAAGTCACTAAAAATCAGTACAGTATCCTCGCGGCCTCACCGGTGCCCTAGCACTCGCCCCTGGACGAACCTGTCACGGAGTGGGAAATCAGTGACTAGAAATAGCATGATAAGCATAAGAGAAACAATAATAGGGCAAACCACAAAACCGGAGCAACCATCCCTCTCATGCATCATCCACCTTAACCACACCCTGTATCAAAACAACATCGGGCACCTTTCCCGATGTCCACCGCCGAGCACCTGCCTCGGCCGCCGAGCACCTGCCTCGACATCACCGCTCACACCTCCCACCAATGGGGGCCCCCATTCCTAACGCCACCGTCGCGTGGGGTACACGGGTCAACGTACCACTTTTCCGGAAAAGCACACCCTTGCGGTGGCCAAACCGCTGGTGTGCGTGTAGCAAAACTTGAGCCTCAGATTGATATTAAGTACAATAACATAACAGGGTTAGTGCATAAACAGAAGGAGACTAACAATTCCACATTGCCCCAACATGCTATTTCTAACAGTAAATCCCTATTCCCACAATCCCGGGGAATGTACCCACCTTGTGTGCGTCGTCCTGCGTTCGTCCAGTCCGCGTCCGTGCACCAGTCGCCAACAGCGTCCCGCACTCCTGAAGGAACATGGGCAAGTCAAGACTTAGAGGTCCGAAACTCACATCGACTCCCAACAGCGTGCGGCGGAGTTCCCCGCAACGGCACCGGCCCGTGCGGCGCACACTCCGCCTGGGCACAGCCCCGCGCGGCACCAGCCCGCGCGGGCGCCCCTCTTGCGGGCGGTCCCGCGCGGCCGAGCGCCGCGCGGGCGCGCTGCCCGCGGTGCGGGGCGACCCCCGCGCGGCACCAGCCCGCGCGGGCGCCCCTCCTGCGGGCGGCCCCGCGCGGCCGAGCGCGGCGCGGGCGCGCTGCCCGCGGTGCGGGGCGACCCCGCGCGGCACCAGCCCGCGCGGGCGCCCCTCCTGCGGGCGGCCCCGCGCGGCCGAGCGCCGCGCGGGCGCGCTGCCCGCGGTGCGGGGCGACCCCGCGCGGCACCAGCCCGCGCGGGCGCCCTCCTGCGGGCGGCCCCGCGCGGCCGAGCGCCGCGCGGGCGCGCTGCCCGCGGTGCGGGGCGACCCCCGCGCGGCACCAGCCCGCGCGGGCGCCCCTCCTGCGGGCGGCCCCACGCGGCCGAGCGCCGTGCGGGCGCGCTGCCCGCGGTGCGGGGCGACCCCGCACGGCACCAGCCTGCGCGGGGGCCCCTCCTGCGGGCGGCCCCGCGCGGCCGAGCGCCGCGCGGGCGCGCTGCCCGGGGTGCAGGGCGACCCCGCGCGACATCAGCCCGCGCGGGCGCCCCTCCTGCGGGCGGCACCGCGCGGCCGAGCGCCGCGTGGGCGCGCTGCCCGCGGTGCGGGGCGACCCCGCGCGGCACCAGCCCGCGCGGGCGCCCCTCCTGCGGGCGGCCCCGTGCGGCCGAGCGCCGCGCGGGCGCGCTGCCCGCGGTGCGGGGCGACCCCGCGCGGCACCAGCCCGCGCGGGCGCCCCTCCTGCGGGCGGCCCCGCGCGGCCGAGCGCCGCGCGGGCGCGCTGCCCGCGGTGCGGGGCGACCCCGCCCGGCACCTACCCGCGCGGGCGCCCCACCCGCGGCCGGCCCCGCGCGCGGCGGTGCGCGACGGCACCGCCCCTCCTCCCTCCTCGTGACCAACAAAACGAAAGGAAAATAGATTACCCGAACGATAACGCACCCCGACTCACCTCGATGCGCGAAAGAGGATGAAGGAGAGGGATTGTCCGCTTGCCTCCACCGGCACACCCTCGCCCGAGTCCTTTGTTACTCCTTGCCGGCGGCTACGAGGGGAGAAGTAAAAGAAAAGAGGCGGCCACAAAAACAAAAGGAACCCTAATTCCCTTTCCCATCCGGTTATATATATTAAAAAGTTAGAGTTTACCTTAAAAGATGTGCGGGTCGCCAACACGGATCCCGAGACGCCTAAGGGGACCCCAACTTCGAGAATTAATTCTGATCACACCGGAAGTCGGAAATTGAAACCGATCGCGCCCGCGCGCTCCGCTCCGCGAGCTCTACCGCCTAAAATTATCTGCGGGCCCCGACGGTCTGTCCGGAAAAACACCAAAATGAGGCCCTCGGTCGGACATTACAAGAAGAGGATGACAAGAAGGGTTTAGAAAAGACCGGGTCTTACAACAACGAATAAATCTGGGTAGCACTCCCTCATCTTTGACTCCAATTCCCAAGTCGCTTCACGTTCTTCCTGGTTGCTCCACAGCACCTTCCCATAGGGGATCGTCCGGTTGCGCAATCCTTTTTGTCCTCTCGTGCTATGATCCGCACCGGTGTTCCGTCGAAGCTCAGGTCCTCTCTAAGCTCAAAAGCGGTGACCATCCATCACCATAATCAAGTACGCAGGTTCAGAGCACATCTTCGAGAATCCGATTCACTTGCTCGGGCTGTCCGTCGGTCTGGGGGTGCAACGCCGTGTTGAGGTGTGGTTTAGTCTCTAGAGCTTGTTGTAGACTTGCCAAAGGTTCGACACCAGCCGTGAGTCTCTAGTCCACCAAAATTCTGCTCGAGGTCCTCGTACATCTTCGTGTCACCTGGGTGCGCCGCGAAGGGAACGGAGTGCGCCTCTAACAGTAACTCTTTCTTCAACACTGGTAGCTCGGGCACGCAAGTCCGCCCTTGGCGACGTATTGCGTAGTTCGCACTCGTCGTAAAGTCGTATGCATGGTCTGGGGGTCTTGTCTCGAATAAGTTGTATCCCTACGCCTATTTTCTGACCTTCCAGGATTTCTCTAATAGGGTTGGCTCGACCATCAAGGACAAGAGTCGCGCGACCGTATCGGTGCTGCATAGTAATCGCGCTTATCGGTTCCTCCTCGATTTGACCCTTCCCGCTCAAGACATCCGTTACTACGCTTGCTTTTCCGGGGTGATACTGGGTGGACAAATCGAGTCCTTCACCAACTCCAATCCACATCCCTGCCACAAAACAACTCTTCCTATGTGAACCAAATGTAAGGCTCTGGCGATCCGAAAACACATCACGATGAACTCCAAAAAGGCGGAGTCTCCAAAGCTTTAAAATGAAGGCGACTGCTGCCAGTTCCGGATCGTGTGTCGGGCAGTTCCGCTCATAATCTCTGTGATTCCTGTTGCTGACACCTTGTGCTCCAAAGCCCACTTCGCGAAGTCCGCACTCCCATTTCATAAACTTAGCGAACAGCTTCTGGCCCCTGAGATTCCGAAGAATAATCCACAAGTGCTCCTCGCAGTTGATTGAAGAGGTCATCAATCCTGGACTTGTTCTTCACTGTAACCTTGTTTATCTCCCTGTAGTTGATGCATGGACGTAGGCTTCCATTCTTCTATTGCACGCAGAGTACGGGTGCGCCTCAAGGCGACACCCTCGGTCTGAAGGATCCTTCATCCGGAAGATCTCCTAGTTGTGCCTGGTAGAAGCTCGAAAGAGAGGATGACCTCTCGCAATGCGTCGAGGTACCCTAGTCATACCTCCCAACCCGCACCGAAGAGCCCCTAAAAGTCCAACACAACTAACCCGACAACAAGGGAAAGGTCACACTAACACCCTCACGAGGCTCCAAGAGGTGCCAGCTAAGCAGGCTGGGTTACTAACAACCAGAAAAACTCCCCGGAGAGCAACGAACTCACCCATCACCAACACGGACTGCTCCCACTCGTCACCAACACGGTCCACCTCCACCCGTCACCAACACGAGTCACTAGCTCGGAGCAAATCCACCGTCCCGGATTACCCGCTCCGACGGTCCGTCCGACTGAGGCGACGGTCAAAACTAAAGTTAGGCTTCAGCTCTAAGGCCTACCACCAGGTCTGCCCCACAGAAAGGGCTGCGTACAAGGCATCCTAGCCGAAAGTGATCAGTGCCAAAGCTCCAAGCAGTCGACAGATCCCCATCACGTCGATCTCTACAACCATCGCAGTGTCTATAGTAAGAAGCCGAACTATGGGTAACAAACGTAGGGGAAGAGTCCTCGTTCCCACCCCTACCTTGTCCAAGGTGCAAAACGAATCGGCCGACTAGCCGCTGTAGCCTAACACCCGAGGACGCAGAAGGTACAAATCCAGACAAAAGGCTATCCAGTTACTCACAACCGACAAAACGGCCGACACACTAACAAGCGCCGGTGGGTTACACTATTACCCACCACCGTTACTAACGATGACCAGATCATCGGCGGAAATGAAGGGGTTCGGGAAAACGAAAGCCGACACAACGTTTCGCGGTACTAACAGCCGCAGCATGGGCACAACCACCGTCAGCAGACCCACCGTGTCCTGTGCTGGTTGTCTAATCCATTGATTCATAGCAACCATCACGACCCCGGTGGGAGCCGGCCTCGACCCCAACCTCCAAATTAGCCCGACCACTCTAGCACAACACCCGAGCCAAACCGAAAACCAAACTTGACAATCCCGCACTCTCGCATCTCTACGCATCTATACCCTGATCATTTCATTGGTTAGTAGCTAGTAATGATGTACCCCGTGGATGTTGGACAGCGTCTACTGTGGTTAAAGTTGTTTGCTCTGATACCATCTTAATCTGTCACGCCCCGAGGGGTGTTTACGCGCGGAGCGGTAGCCACCGATGCTCCCAAAATTTCACATATATTTTTTTTTTTTGAAACCAATCTCCCCCGGCGCGTGCCCAGACCCGCCGCATATACAAATTCACTCTGCAAACGGGCAAAGTCTCCTTTGTATATGCACGGCGTCCTGATTACAAAGTTCACATAAGCATGCCTTTAACCACACTAGACCGGTTGCCAATCACATACAATCATTTTCAACAACATACAATCAATTTCCACAAGTAATAAAGGGGCCGACTATTTTTGAAAGGATAAAACCACAGGGTTTGAAATCGGTGCCCACCCGACACCAGGTTTAATAAAACTAATTTCGAAATCACATAAATCCACAGAATTTGAAAACGGCGCTCACACGGCACCCGTATTTTTAAAACGGTTTTCGCAACATTTTCCATGTTTCTTGTTTGTAGTTTGAAAGCGGCCAAGTAAAGAAGTAAGAACAAACACCCAACCAAAAGAGTTATAAAAATAGTCCAACATCCACATTGATCCCACGGGGGTATCGCGATCCACAACTAGCTACGATGCGTAATGAAATGAACAAAAAGGTAAAGTAAACAGTATCTGTAGCCTCTAAGGGCCAGAAGATCGCTCACGCGGCCTCACCAACGCCCTAGCACTCGCCCCTGGTCGAACCTGTCACGGAGTGGGAAGTCAGTGACCAGAAACAATAATAAAAGCAATAAGGGCTAAAGTAAGGGAAACCACAGAAAAACCCGAGCAATCAACAATGAAGAACCCTGTGCAAACCAGACAAAGAAGGGTCTTGCGCAAACCCAAACAACGAAGAACCCTGTGCATACCAAACCGGGCACCTCCCCCGGCAACCACACCGAGCACCTGCCTCGGAAACCCCCGCCGAGCACCTGCCTCGGCCGCCGAGCACCCACCTCGACATCACCGCTCACACCCCCCACCCACGGGGGACCCATTCCTAACGTCACCATCACGTGGGGTACACGGGTCAACGTACCACTTTTCCGAAAAAGCACACCCTTGCGGTGGCCAAACCGCCGGTGTGCGTGTAGTAACACCAGAGCCTCGTCCGAGCACCAACCTCGGCCAACCAGACCGAGCACCAACCTCGGTGAACCAGTCCGAGCACCTGCCTCGGCTGTCTCCCAGAACATGATGTATCGTCGGGCACAGCGACCCTCAGTCGCCATAAACATAGTGATAATAAAACATAAGCATAAACGCGTCAAACCTTTGCTCTTACCAATTGCTCTCGTTCCCCGACTCAAGGACTGTCGGGAGAGGAACCCACCTTTTGATGTCCGACTGGTCACACCAATCACCGTCCTCATCGCTAGTACGCTCCAAACAACCCTACTGTTGTTTGGAGGGGCGAACTGCTTATCCAGTCTTTCACCGCGACGTTCATTAAACCCGGAGGTCCACGTCACCCCTTACAAGATATAAATAACCATAACGGAAGACATGCACAAAGATGTTCTAAGGGGTACCCACCTGGAATGAAGATAACTGACCGCGCCCGCGGCTCTCCTAAGCAGATCAGAACTCCTCGCGGCCTACTAAAACATCCGAGAGCACAAATTAACACCTTCCCCTACTCAGGTAAAATCAGTGGTCCCGACCACTATAACAATAAACCCACAAAACCGAAAACTCAGATCAAACCGGTAACGTCCAGGGCTACCAACACCCGGATCGCGACTATTTCATCGCGAACTCCATTGGAACCCAAAACCGCTAGCCGAAAACCTGACAAAACCCAATTCTCAACCGGTAGCCAACTCGGGACGTCAATGGTTAAATCAAGAGGACCCTGACGGCGAAAGAGATGAGGAAAAGGCCCGACGGCGCGACACCGACGGTTTCGTCGAAGCGCAGAGCGTCGGTGAAACTAGCACCCAACATGGCGAAACGGTGACCAAAAGATCCCAAGTGGCCATGCCAAGGAAACCGCGGAAATGGTGATCCCAACGGCAAAAACGGCGCTCAAAACGGTGGAAGAACGGGCCAAAACGGAGCTACCGAACTTCCGGCTGACGGATGGTGCACGGAGCAGCGCGTGGACCGGGTTTACAGCGTCGGCAGTTGCGCGGCATGCGCCGGGTGAACGCAGGAAGCGTGCACCGCGCATCCTGGGCCGGGCCGGTGCACGACACGAGCGTGCACCGGGCTCACGGCCGCAGGGTCTGCAGCGCGCACCGGGTGCATGCTGTACCGTGCACCGCGCCTGAGCGGGCCGGGCCGGCGCACGAAAGTGTGCACCGGGTCCGCGGCTCTGGCTGCCGATGCGTGCGCCGGGTGCACGCCCGGAGCGTGCACCGCGCACAGTGTGCAGCCCGGCGCACGGTTTCGTGCGCCGGGTCTGCGCCTCCGGGGCTGCGGGGCGTGCACCGGGTGCAAGCCTGGGTCTGTGGACCGCGGCTGAAGCATCCGTACCGCGATGAACAGTAATGCCCCATTTTCATTTTCTTCTCCGTTTTCGCTCCCGTTTCGCGATTTCATCTCCGTTTTTGCTCCCGTGCGACTCCGGCGACGACCCCGTGGGCATGATAACGGCGGCGGCGGCCTCCCGTTTGACAACGGCGGTGGCGGCTTCCCGTTACCACAACCCACGACGCGTGCGACACCCGAACGACCCCCACCCAAAACCTCGACCCCACAGAAATTGCAATAGAGGGAAACGACGCTTACCGTGATCCTACGAGGAAGGGGGGGAAAGGTGGATCGTCCCTCTCGTCTCCAACGGAAAGCTCCACGAGGGATGGGTTTCCCTTGTTCTTCCCTTCTCCTCGTCTCATCGCCTCGGTTTCTCACGCTGTTTTTGAAAAGAGGAAAAGAGGGGTTTAGGGTTTCTCCCCGCACCCCCGATCGGAAGTAAAAGATATCAAGAGGATTTTAAAAAATTAAACCCTAGTCAATAGATCTAGTCCATCTGAAACTGAACGAGGGGTCCAGATCACCTCGGAAAACGTGCCGATTGCCGGCACGCATTTCGATGCACCCAAACTGATAGAAAACTTCAAAAATTATTTCTGGGAGATCCCGGGGTCGGAATTCAAATCCGATCGCGCCACCGTTCACCGTTTTGCGAGCTCTACCACCTAAAAATACCCGCAAACCCCGACGACCAGCCCAAAAATTCTCGAATTTCCACACCCCCTTATCAACTAAAACTATTTAATTAAGACCCAAAGCGGAAAGTCGGAAGGTCGAGGTAAAACAAAATAAATAAAATAACCCAAAAACACCCGTCCGATCACCTCGAAAAGTGTGCCGGCCACTTAGCACGGATTCCGATGCACCACACGAAGGCAAACGCTTTGACCCCCTTTCCGGGAGATCCGTAAATCGAAATCCGAATCCGTTCGCTTTGCCGTCCTTCGTTTTCCGAGCTCAATCGTAGAAAAATACTCGCGGTCCAGGCCAGTCCATTGCAGAAAACACAGTGAAAAGTCTCCCTAACAATCCCGTCATAAAAAGAATGTATGCAAAGGCATTGGAACGCCAGGACTCTACAGTCAAACAGACCCCTCGATCCATCAGATCCTGCGACTGCGCCATCCACTCTCTCAGCTCTATTGGCGATATCCAACGAGGTGCTGTCGAGGTTGGCGCGGTTCCCAAAACCGCGTCAATCTCAATCTCTATCTCCCTAACCGGCGGCATCAACATCAGCTCAGGGGGACTCACACCCGGGACCTCACGGGCAACAAGGATATCCTTGAGTCTCGGTGCCGCCGTAAGCACCTCTCACACTTTCGCTATAACCTGTATGCTCTAACAATCTCAACAACCAAGCCTCCTCTTATCTGCCTCGCAGAAGGTCAAAGTCCTCTCTCTCCGCAGTCAAACATCCTGTGGCACTGTGCCAACCAATCCCAAGCACAGGGTCAAAACACCGAACTGCCACGATTACCTTTAAGTCTGCCAGTATAACTCACGGCCTCAACTGCATTGGACATAATCCACAGGCCTCCTCCACATGCACAACAACAACAGAAACCTGTACCTCAAGTGCATGTGGTAACGACTCTACCTCTAGTCCATGCAGGAAATGCAACCTGCTCTAACTCCGACTGCTGTGATGAAATCACACCAGCGACAACCCGATCCGCTGCCGTGGCGCCCTCCAACCGGGCGGCACATATTCGTCCGCTCGATGCAAGTGGTCGTCGCTTAGTCTGCCAGAAGAAAAAATCAAGACTATCTATATAGGGAGCACGATCTCTGTTTCTGCTCACACAGGGGTGACAAAAGCGGTCCTCCGCTGATAACCAATCCATTCTACCGCCGCGCCACTCTGATGTAGATGCTGATGCTGCCATCGGGGTCCACCCGATCTCTGGCATCTCGAAAACCCGTTATCCAGGAAAAAGAAATCAGAAATGCCTCTGCCGGCCGATCTGTCCTCCATCACCCGGCGTCAAGCGCCAATATCCAGAACTCGCCTCTAGCGGCAGATCCCTATCCAAAGGAACTGCAGCGCCACGCTCCAAACACAACGCCTACTCCAACGAGGCGTCAAAACCTGTAACGGAGGGACTGAATAAACTGAAAGGTATTCTGGCGCAATCCACTCCTAGACACACATATCCTATGCGCCTCGTCCCTCGAAACCTGGAGCGCGCAGTTCAACAACTGCATAAACACTCTAGCACAGGGAGGCTCTCAATTGATCACTCCATCACCACCAACCACGACTCTGCCTCCAAAAGCTCCAAACTCAATCTTATGAGTCGGGGTGGTTCATCTGCCAAATCTGGCTCACTCAATCAAACATGCCCCACAGCTCCTCTGCTGTCAACTATCCACCTTGCCTCGGTGCCTCGGCACTAAACGCTGGCACGGAGGGGGTTACTCAGTGGTCCGACAACCGTGTCACCAAAACCAGCTGCTCCCTCCGCGGCTGATATGCCTCTAACAATACTGTCATCTGGGTCCGGAGCTCTCTGACCTCAATCCGTATATCCGGCCCAAAACCAACCACTCAGGCTCAACTGCTGTGACAGGATGCACACAGGTCAAACCCAGCGTCGGGGAGACACAGCTCACCACGACAGAACTGCAATTCAGCACACAACAACGCTCGACCCAATCCAGCGAAAGTCTAAAGCATGTCACCCGTTCCACAGCAATATGTTGTCTGCAGCCAACATAATCACTTAAGAGAATAAACATGCCGATCACTCCTCCCGTCCCTTGGGAGAGGTGTTACGGCTTTTTGTGTTGGCATATTTCGTGAGTTGAGTCGGAGTCTTGAAGTGATCAAATTGTCAATCAGCAATCAAAGACTCAGAGAAGATTCAACAAGAGCTCAAGTTGACACTCAGTGTTTTGAGTCTTGAAGATTGAAGTTGAAGAATTGTGGATCATATACATCAATCTTAAGGAAAATGGATTCGGATTGATCAGGTACGTTTAACTAAATAATTTTGGTGATCTGAATACATTTGTGTAGTTTAGAAACACTTGGATAAGTTTTCTTTGCTTAAAAATCAAAAACTGGACAAATTGGATGTTCAGGATCCGGATCAGACCAATCCAGTTCGGACCCCGAACATAGTTTAGTTTATGCGCACTTTCAGTCTGGATCGGATTCATGTTTCAGTCCGGATCGGATTCCTATTTCAGTCCGGACCGTGGATCTTCATTCCGGACCTCGAACGTATATTTTTCTGGAAATAGTCTGTCTTCCTACGACAGTCCAGACCGCAGTATTCCAGTCCGGACCGTCGTCCTGAAAAATTCCAGATAAGGTTAGTTTTTTATTCTTATCCTCTTCCAAAGGTTTCTAACCTATAAATAGACACTTAGGGTTTCTCAAGAACGACCGACTAATTAAGAAAATACTTGGGAGCAACCCTAGAGGCTAGGTTTTTATCGTTCTTCTTTTAGCCTCTTTTAGGTCAATTCGACGGTTCTTTCAAGACATATTTTTTGGCGAATTGATCTAATCTTTGCTTAGAGATTTCTCCCATGGATCTTCATTGATAATCTAAGCAAAGGATCACCATCGAAGCTTTTATCAAGTTTGTGTCGTGGATTCGACGTAGCATCGTGGATTCGATGTGTTGAAGGCGTTTCGTGGATTCGAAACGTGTGCTCGTGGATTCGAGTGGCGTTCGTGGATTCGAACGTGTGCAGTGGACGTGCAATCGGTGGAGCGCAAGGTCCGAAGAAGTTGAAGGAGGGGTTTGTGTCACGCCCCGGGGTCGAAACTGCGACCCGGGCTCGCCAACAGATCCGCCACCTATGCCAAACCCGCATAGGCGAAGCGTCCTACCTGCAAGAAAAGTACTACAGCTAACAGATATCAGAGCTATAAATAAAAACCTGCTGTATAACTAAAATCAACCACTGTACAGCTGGAGATAATACAACAATGTCCATCTCCCAAAATAATAATGGTACAATATCCTCATATACACAGCTCAAAACTCAACAGGGAGATATCTCCAATAAATACATCAGTGTACAGTCTCTCAATACATGATATATCCTCACTACAACAGTCTCTCAAAAGAGGAAAATAAAACAACTAATCTACTGAGGATCTCCTCTGAAGGGGTACCGCTACTCTCCAACGATAGGTAGGGATCTAGCTCGCGACTCCCTCGCCTCGATCAACAACCGCAGAATCAGCAACACCCGCTAAGACTCTGCAAAACAAAGGAGAGGAAGGAAAAAGGAGGGGAAAAACCCCAAAGGGTGTGAGAACTACACCAAAAGGGAGTTCTCAGTGGGTACCACCGCCAGACCCGACGGTCTGCCCACCAAGTCCTCAAGAGACATAATAAAGCCAAAGAAGTGGGAACTGAACAAGAAAGCTGATGTCACCTAACAGCTACCAAGCCTCCGTCTAAATGCTCAAGAGGGGAGAAACAAAGTAGGGTATGCAACCACTAGCACATGAAGTGCACAATCGACCCAATCGAGCTGACTGCCACATCTGGTCCTGTCAAACCTGCGCCCCACCTACGACCACCTCCCGCTGACGGGCAGGAATTACGTAGGGCGTCCAAACGGACTAACTCGCTATCGAGTAGTGGCTCATGCAGGCTATAGTCAAAATCCACGCTCTCTCTCTCAGAACGGATAAACTCAAGATCACCAAACCTCTCGGACAACGGTCGACTAACTCACAACGACCTCGGGACCACCCTCAACCCCCAAATGGTTCCCGACAACACTAGCACTGGTCTAAACAAAACTACTAGACTCCACTCTGTCCCCCTGACACGAGTGCAACAATAAAGTAAAAGCCTGAAATAAACTCAATCTAGTGTCACCAGTGAAACTGGTACTGCCTGCTGCCGCCGTCATCATCGGGCAATAACCGCGCCGATGTGATAGCAAAAACTATCAATAACTGTCTGGCCCCAGCCTCCGGAGGGGATCTCGAGGGGAGCGACCCACACGAGGAAAGCATCACCGGGCAATAACCGCGCCGGTGTGGTAATAGCATCCCCGGGCAATAACCGCGCCGGTGCGATAAGTAACCAAAGCAGGACTGGATCATGACTCTGATCAAAGTGGGAAAGCCCAACCACTAAAGAAAGCCTCGGTCCTCAATCAAATGCAAAAGCACACAAAACGTGGGAAACTCTGTCCACGAGAGAAATCAGATGCCCAATCTGGTGCATAAATAAATATCCGGTCAACCGCCCAATATCCGCGGTTGCCGCAAAGCCCCACAACTAATCCAACCTGTACCAGACACCAAGTCCCGACTACACTACCCAGACCCCTGCTCGAACCCGAGCAACACTGACCACTTGACTAACAAAGAAGGAGAAAGGAAAAGCATGGTTTCTCCTAAGTAAAGTTCCAATAAGTAGTGCAGCAGTAAAAGATGGCCTGACTACATGACCATACAAGCATGCTTTTGTCCTCAGAAACGATAGAAGTGGGTGAAACATATATTATCAAAGCATGCTAAAATATTCCTACTATGGTATGCCACACTCCCCCAAGTAAGCTATTCCTTGCTTACCTCTCGCTCATATCGGTTGTACATCCATTTTGCCTGATGTCAGTCATAAAGGGGTGACATCCCCACAAATGCATTTACATTCACCAGAATATAAAACCTTATCAATATTAAGCTTACCCACCTGAAGCACTTAAACCAAGGCAAACCTGAAGTCGGTGAAGTGTGCAGACGCTCACAGTCCAAATTCTGCCGAAACTGCATCCTCGGTGCACGTCGCGAAAGCCTCGACTCCAAACAGCTGAAATTACCCCGAAATCAAAATCTGCAGATCCAACGGGTCCAGCAACACTTGCAAACACCCCTGGGTACAACAATAAGGCCCAACATTACACTTTTATTCCAAAATTTAACCAAGTACACACAGTCTGAAAATCAGTCCCAAAGATGTAATTATTTCACCTACAGCGAGAACTCAGAAAATTCCAAAATAAATACTGTCAAGATCATCGCGTCGATACCTTCGAAACGAGTACCTGCACGTCAAATTCCGAGCCCCGTAGGCCGAGTTACAAATTCCACAATACAGGGCGCTCACAAACACACAACCACACATCTGTAAACTCTTGTACAGATAAAAGGAGAAAAGTATACCTCCGGTCAAGCCTCAGAAAAATCCAAGAAAAATACTGTGGCAATCCTCGTGTCGAGTAGATGAAAAATGTCCAATGGCTCATCTCCATCCGATGCCCGGTTGCGGAGATAAAAATCCGGCAAGATGGTGTTGTCCAGAATTTCCATCAGCGGCAAGGAGGGGTAAAAACGTACCCGGAACCCCAAACAGAGCTCAAATCTGGGAAAAGTGGACAATACAAGAATTGTAGATCTACCTCTCATGAATCCGATGCCGCTAAAATCATCCGAAAGTATTATCGGGGTGGCTCTGTGGACCTCTCATACCAAACTGCGACGATAACGGCCCTCCGATGAAAATATGTCACTCTGTGCCACGATGCCGAAGTCGTCGACGCCGCGCCTTCCAAAAATTCCGAGCTTCCTCCACAAGATGCGCGACAAGGTGAGAAACAAATTTGGTGAAGGGCCCTCAGGCTGGAGAGCTCGGGAAAAGCCCGAAAAGGGCAGTGCAAAGGGCCTATTTATAGGCCCACCCGAAAAATCCCGAAAATGGGCTTTGGGCCGAAATTTTCGGGCGCAGGCAGAATCGGGCGTGAACAGTGTTGGGCCAGGCCCAACACTGTAGCCGCCCGAAACACCCATGGCCTGCCACGACGCACCCGAACAGCGGACAGCCACACCGGCCATCCGCTGCTCGACACGTGGCGCGCGGAGATGTCGACGCGTGGACCGCACTCAGCCCCCGACCGCGCCCACGTGCGCGCCTGCGCCGCCGCCTCCCACCATGCACACACGCGCCCCGAGGCGGCCTGCACCTGTTCTGTGGACCGCGTGCACGTTGACCGGCCAATCAGTGGCCTCCACGTGGCCCCGCCCGGTCCATGCACTAGGCCGCACTCCCCGTAGACTGCGCGCTCGTGTGCCCGCCACTCCGGGGCCGCCACGCTTCCAAGCCCCCGGTGCACGCCTCGCCCAGTGGACCGAGCGGCTGTGCCTCACCCCGCCGCCGCGCTCCTCCGCCAGCCGCCGCTGCCCGCCGCCACTGCCGCCGGACGGAATAGTACCCTTGCCTCGAAAAACGTGCCGAATCATCCGGACTCCGAAAAATGCAAGTGAATAGTCCATTTTCATCGTTTTCGCGCGCTGAATCCAAATCCGAAGTCCATTTTGCCAAATTCCAACTCTAAAAATTGCCGAAGGCATCCGGAAAGGTGTTCCTTGGTCCAAACTTAGCACCGAGTCCAATTTTAATATCCATAGCGCGCGAAACCACTTCTAAGCATCCGACGGGGTCAACAGACTACTATCGTGATCCACTACACACACCGAGTCCATCATTAGTGTCCAATAGGTGCACAAATACCACCGACACGCCACATAGGCCACCAGGAGCTGCTGGTCAACCAGTAATCTTGTCGTGGGGATCCAGGTCCTCACATCCTCCCCCACTAAGGAAAGTTTCGTCCTCGAAACTAGCTCAAATCCACCAAGAGTCACAAATACCACGGGTAAGTATCCATCAATAACGCCTCCAGCTCCCGAAACATCACTCACTCCCCGTGATTACTCCCCAACAACAACAAGTACGGCATGGCCCGATATGCAATTTTCTCATCTCTCGAGCCAGAAATCGCAACGGGCGTCCCTCACACTCCAACAATCACAGACCTCGAAGGGGCAAGTCAATCACGAGCGAGGGACCCAAAAACACATCACTCCTGAGCTGAGACGTGAAAACCACAGGGGCTCCACCAAAATACTGGGGAAAAGAAAATAACAACTAGTGCTACTCGTACCAACACCTCATCCTGGTGCCAATCTCAACAAGACGACCCGAAGTATACCCACGCATTCATCCAATTAGGAAAAGAATCTAATATGCTGGGGTCTTCACTCGGTTGCTTCCCGATCCAAAATCGCCCGAGTGGACTACTCAACTGCGGGCTACCCTCAAAAGGTGTCCTCAAGAGACACAATCTCATGCCACAGTTGGTCACTCAACATGCCAACATAACCCCAACAGACCCACGGGTCGAAGTCGATCTCTCAACTAATAAAGGACACCTTGACGTGGACCAAACCGTCAGTGAACGGGACTGAAAACTGGCTCAAAAGGCGATCATAATGCTGATGCCCAAACTCGCGGTCAAAAGTCCGAACCATCAACGACAATCCGCGAAAATCCCACTCAAGATGCTGAGTAATCAGAACTGATAGCCAAGCAGGCATTGCCTACGCCCAGGTATATCAATCAAAGCTGGAAATAAAAGGCGTACTGAAAGGTTCAACTGTGGAATCCAAGCTGCCTGCAAAACAGCGGTTCATCCTGCCACAATACTCATAGGGTTGGACTAATGAAGTGTGGACCGAAGATCAACCCACGGTAACTCTACAGCCACAATGGGAGGTATCCCTAAAACACACCAATCCATATCCCAACACTGGAAACACTAGCATTGGCGCTGGTACCAGTCTCATTATCCATTGGCCATGCTCTCCCAGCACTGCCATGTTTAAGAAGCTCCTCACCTCAAGAATAAATGTTGGTTTCAGCCAAACTCGAATAACATCCATTTGGTCGGATTCCACCGCCACTCCAATGGCCAGAATAAGGTGACTCAAGAAGGCATGCACTTAGAGTTAAAACTTGTACCTCAATAACTTGGCATACAGCTTCATCCACACAGGAATGGTAGCACCTCCACAAGTGCTCCTCGTGCTCCAAATCGCTCTGGGAGTAAATCAAAATATCCTCGGCTGTCTGATTCCAAGTAGGTACTCGCATCATACACTAACTGCCAGAGTATAACTCCATCAAAAGGTCCTAGATACCACCCGAACTTGTCTACACTCGAACCATAAAAGGACCCTCACAGTCGTGTATCCACGACGTGGCATCACCACCGTATACCAACGGCGTGGCATCAACGCCGTATACCAACGGCATGGCACCAGGTCAAACAGACCCCTCGATCCATCAGATCCTACAACTACGCCATCAGCTCTCTTAGCTCTACAGGCGATATCCAATGAGGTGCCGTTGAGGGTGGCGTGGTTCCCCGAACCACGTCCAACGCAATCTCTATCTCCCTAACCGGCGGCATTATCAACAGCTCAGGTGAAATCACAACCGGGATCTCATGAGCAACAAGGATATCCCTGAGTCCCGGTGCCGCCGTAAGCACCTCTCACACTGTTGCTAAAACCTGTGTGCTCTAACAATCTCAACAAGCAAGCCTCCTCTAGTCCGCCTTGCCGAAGATCAAAGTCCTCTCTCGCCGCAGTCAAACATTCTGTGGCGTTGTGCCAATCAATCTCAAGCACAGGGTCGAAACACCGAATTGCTACAATTCCCAATAATTCTGTCGGTAACTCGCGGCCTCGGCCGCACTGGACATGATCCAAAAGCCTCCACCACATGCACAACCACAACAGGAACCTGTACCTCTAGTGCACGTGGTAACAAATCTGCCTCTAGCCCATGCAAGAGTGGAACATGCTCTAGGTCCGACTACTGCGGTGAAATCCCACCTGCGACACTCGATCCACTACCGTGGCGCCCTCAAACCGGGCGGCACAGATTCAACCGCTCAAAGCAAGTGGTTGTCGCTCAATCTGCCTAAAAATCGGGACTATCTACAAAGGAGCATGACCTCTGTCTCTGATCACATTGAGGCGACGAATAAGGTCCTCCGCAGATAACAAATCCACGCTACCGCTGCGCCTCTCTGATATAAATGCTGATGCTGCCTTCGGGGTCCACCCGATCTCCGGCATCTCGGAAACTCGTCATCCTGGAGAAAGAAATCAGAAATGCCTCTGCCGGCCGATCTGTCCTCCATCACCCGGCGCCAAGCGCCAAAATCCAGAACTCGCATCTGCGGCAGATCCCTAACCAAAGGAACTGCAGCGCCACGCTCCATACACAACGGCTACTCTATCGAGGCATCCAAGATCCAAAATCTATAACGGAGGGACTGAATGAACTGAAAGGTATCCTGGCGCAAGCCACTCCCAGTCACACATATCCTATGCGCCTCGTCCCTCGAATCTGGAGCGCGCAGTTCGACGACTGCATAAGCTCTCTAGCACAGGGAGGCTCTCAATTGATCACTCCATCACCACCAACCACGACTCTGCCTCCAAAGGCTCCAAACTCAATCTTACGAGTCGGGGTGGGTCATCTGCCAAATCTGGCTCAATAGATCGATCATGTTCCACAGCTCCCCTGCTGTCAACTATCCACCCTGCCTCGGTGCCTCGGCACTAAACATTGGCACAGAGGGGGTTACCCAATGCTCCGACAACTGTGTCACCAAGACCAGCTGCTCACTCCGCCGCTGATAAGCCTCTGACAATCCTGTCATTTGAGTCCGGAGTTCTCTGACCTCAATCCAGGTATCCGGCCCAAAACCAACTGTTCAAGCTCAACTGCTAAGACAGGATGCACATGGGTCAAAACCCAGCGTCGGGGAGACACCGCTCGCCACGACGAAACCACAAAACAACACAAAACAGCGCTCGACCCGATCCAGCGAAAGTCTAATGCATGTCACCCGTTCCACAGCATTATGTTGTCTGCAGCCAAAATAATCACTTAGGAGAATAAACATGCCAATCACTCCTCCCGTCCCTTGGGAGAGGTATAAAACTCAATCAGGACTCTCGCTAAAAGTCACGACTCTCACGAAGTCAACCAAGGGTCAAACCATAAGTTTAGGGTTTCTAAGTCCACCATGACCTACAACCTAGGCTCTGATACCACCTAATCTGTCATGCCGCGGGGTCGAAACTGCGACACGGGCTCGCCAACAGATCCGCCACCTATGCCAAACCCGCATAGGCGAAGCGTCCTACCTGCAAGAAAAGTACTACAGCTAACAGATATCAGAGCTATAAATAAAAACCTGCGGTATAACTAAAATCAACCACTGTACAGCTGGAGATAATACAACAATGTCCATCTCCCAAAATAATAATGGTACAATATCCTCATATACACAGCTCAAAACTCAACAGAGAGATATCTCCAATAAATACATCAGTGTACAGTCTCTCGATACATGATATATCCTCACTACAACAGTCTCTTAAAAGAGGAAAATAAAACAACTAATCTACTGAGGATCTCCTCTGAAGGGGTACCGCTACTCTCCAACGATGGGTAGGGATCTAGCTCGCGACTCCCTCGCCTCGATCAACAACCGCAGAATCAGCAACACCAGCTAAGACTCTGCAAAACAAAGGAGAGGAAGGAAAAAGGAGGGGAAAAACACCAAAGGGTGTGAGAACTACACCAAAAGGGAGTTCTCAGTGGGTACCACCGCCAGACCCGACGGTCTGCCCACCAAGTCCTCAAGAGACATAATAAAGCCAAAGCAGTGGGAACTGAACAAGAAAGCTAGTGTCACCTAACAGCTACCAAGCCTCCGTCTAAATGCACAAGAGGGGAGAAACAAAGTAGGGTATGCAACCACTAGCACATGAAGTGCACAATCGACCCAATCGAGCTGACTGCCACATCTGGTCCTGTCAAACCTGCGCCCCACCTACGACCACCTCCCGCTGACGGGCAGGAATTACGTAGGGCGTCCAAACGGACTAACTCGCTATCGAGTAGTGGCTCATGCAGGCTATAGTCAAAATCCACGCTCTCTCTCTCAGAACGGATAAACTCAAGATCACCAAACCTCTCGCACAACGGTCGACTAACTCACAACGACCTCGGGACCACCCTCAACCCCCAAATGGTTCCCGACAACACTAGCACTGGTCTAAACAAAACTACTAGACTCCACTCGGTCCCCCTGACATGAGTGCAACAATAAAGTAAAAGCCTGAAATAAACTCAATCTAGTGTCACCAGTAAAACTGGTACTGCCTGCTGCCGCCGTCATCATCGGGCAATAACCGCGCCGATGTGATAGCAAAAACTATCAATAACTGTCTGGCCCCAGCCTCCGGAGGGGATCTCGAGGGGAGCGACCCACACGAGGAAAGCATCACCGGGCAATAACCGCGCCGGTGTGGTAAAAGCATCCCCGGGCAATAACCGCGCCGGTGCGATAAGTAACCAAAGCAGGACTGGATCATGACTCTGATCAAAGTGGGAATGCCCAACCACTAAAGAAAGCCTCGGTCCTCAATCAAATGCAAAAGTACACAAAACGTGGGAAACTCTGTCCACGAGAGAAATCAGATGCCCAATCTGGTGCATAAATAAATATCCGGTCAACCGCCCAATATCCGCGGTTGCCGCAAAGCCCCACAACTAATCCAACCTGTCCCAGACACCAAGTCCCGACTACACTACCCAGACCCCTGCTCGAACCCGAGCAACACTGACCACTTGACTAACAAAGAAGGAGAAAGGAAAAGCATGGTTTCTCCTAAGTCAAGTTCCAATAAGTAGTGCAGCAGTAAAAGATGGCCTGACTACATGACCATACAAGCATGCTTTTGTCCTCAGAAACGATAGAAGTGGGTGAAACATATATTATCAAAGCATGCTAAAATATTCCTACTATGGTATGCCACACTCCCCCAAGTAGGCTATTCCTTGCTTACCTCTCGCTCATATCGGTTGTACATCCATTTTGCCTGATGTCAGTCATAAAGGGGTGACATCCCCACAAATGCATTTACATTCACCAGAATATAAAACCTTATCAATATTAAGCTTACCCACCTGAAGCGCTTAAACCAAGGCAAACCTGAAGTCGGTGAAGTGTGCAGACGCTCACAGTCCAAATTCTGCCGAAACTGCATCCTCGGTGCACGTCGCGAAAGCCTCGACTCCAAACAGCTGAAATTACCCCGAAATCAAAATCTGCAGATCCAACGGGTCCAGCAACACTTGCAAACACCCCTGGGTACAACAATAAGGCCCAACATTACACTTTTATTCCAAAATTTAACCAAGTACACACAGTCTGAAAATCAGTCCCAAAGATGTAATTATTTCACCTACAGCGAGAACTCAGAAAATTCCAAAATAAATACTGTCAAGATCGTCACGTCGATACCTTCGAAACGAGTACCTGTACGTCAAATTCCGAGCCCCGTAGGCCGAGTTACAAATTCCACAATACAGGGCGCTCACAAACACACAACCACACATCTGTAAACTCTTGCACAGATAAAGGGAGAAAAGTATACCTCCGGACAAGCCTTAGAAAAATCCAAGAAAAATACTGTGGCAATCCTCGTGTCGAGTAGATGAAAAATGTCCAAAGGCTCGTCTCCATCCGATGCCCGGTTGCGGAGATAAAAATCCGGCAAGATGGTGCTGTCCAGAATTTCCATCAGCGGCAAGGAGGGTTAAAAACATACCCGGAACCCCAAATAGAGCTCAAATCTGGGAAAAGTAGACAATACAAGAATTGTAGATCTACCTCTCGTGAATCCGATGCCGCTAAAATCATCCGAAAATATTATCGGGGTGGCTCTGTGGACCTCTCATACCAAACTACGACGATAACGGGCCTGCGATGAAAATATGTCGCTCTGTGCCACGATGCCGAAGTCGTCGACGCCGCGCCTTCCAAAAATTCCGAGCTTCCTCCACAAGATGCGCGACAAGGTGAGCAACAAATTTGGTGAAGGGCCCTCAGGCCGGAGAGCTCGGGAAAAGCCCGAAAAGGGCAGTGCAAAGGGCCTATTTATAGGCCCACCCGAAAAATCCCGAAAATGGGCTTTGGGCCGAAATTTCCGGGCGCAGGCAGAATCGGGCGTGAACAGTGTTGGGCCAGGCCCAACACTGTAGCCACCCGAAACACCCACGGCCTGCCACGACGCACCCGAACAGCGGACAGCCACACCGGCCATCCGCTGCTCGACACGTGGCGCGCGGAGATGCCGACGCGTGGACCGCACTCAGCCCCCGACTGCGCCCACGTGCGCGCCTGCGCCGCCGCCTGCCACCCTGCACACACGCGCCCCGAGGCGGCCTGCACCCGTTTCGTGGACCGCGTGCACGTTGACCGGCCAATCAGTGGCCTCCACGTGGCCCCGCCCGGTCCATGCACCAGGCCGCACTCCCCGTAGACTGCGCGCTCGTGTGCCCGCCACTCCGGGGCCGCCACGCGTCCAAGCCCCCGGTGCACGCCTCGCCCGGTGGACCGAGCGGCTGTGCCTCACCCCGCCGCCGCGCTCCTCCGCCAGCCGCCGCTGCCCGCCGCCGCTGCCGCCGGCCGGAACAGTTCCCTTGCCTCGAAAAATGTGCCGAATCATCCGGACTCCGAAAATGCAAGTGAATAGTCCATTTTCATCTTTTTCGCGCGCTGAATCCAAATCCGAAGTCCATTTTGCCAAATTCCAACTCTAAAAATTGCCGAAGGCATCCGGAAAGGTGTTCCTTGGTGCAAACTTAGCACCGAGTCCAATTTTAATATCCATAGCGCGCGAAACCACTTCTAAGCATCCGACGGGGTCAACAGACTACTATCGTGATCCACAACACACACCGAGTCCATCATTAGTGTCCAATAGGTGCACAAATACGACCGACACGCCACATAGACCACCAGGAGCTGCTGGTCAACCAGTAATCTCGTCGTGGGGATCCAGGTCCTCACAGTTTGAGTCCGTGGAGTCGGTAATCACCTTGTTATTCTTCTATTCTTAGTGGATTGTTATTGCGTGTTGGTCCCGTGGTTTTTCTCCTGGATTGGAGTTTCCACGTAAATCTCGGTGTGCTGCTTTTATTTTCCGCATTGGTTTTTATTTTACACTGAGATTTGTTTTTAAGTATTACACCTATTCACCCCCCCTCTAGTTGTTTGATAGTACCTATTTAGATCCTTGTGGATCCTAAATACATAAAAACCTACAAGTGGTATCGGAGCGGGTTTTAGGTTTATCTATCATGTCGGGTGAAAGTGGTAATATTTATCGACCTCCTCTTTTTGATGGGACTAATTATGCTTATTGGAAAGTGCGGATGAGAGCTTTTCTCATCACAATTGATGAGCGGGTATGGCAATCCGTGGAATACGGTTGGGTGCATCTTGTTGAGGAAGTAGGAAATTCTACTACCCCAAAACCTCGCTCTAGATGGTCCAAAGAGGAATTCGAAAGATCTTCTTACAATGGGAAAGGTATGAACGCTTTATTTAATTCTCTTTCCTCGACTGAGTTCACACGAATTTCCGCGTGTGAAACCGCGAAGGAAATTTGGGATATTCTCAAAATTACACATGAGGGTACTAATCTAGTAAAAATTCAAAAGCTCCAGATGCTTACAAGTCAATTTGACTCTATTCATATGGATGAGCATGAGTTATTTACTGATTATTACACAAGACTCCAAGATATAATCAACACTTGTGCTAATTTAGGAGAAAAGATCCCGGAGTCGAAAGTTGTAAGAAAGATTTTTCGGACTCTTCCGGAACGGTTTAGGGCAAAGGTTACCGCCATTGAAACCGTTAGCCATCCGGATGAGATGAGAGTAGAGGAATTAGTAGGTGCTTTACAAACTTATGAGATGACTTTTCGTACTAATCAAGTTTCTTCCAAGTCTTCTTCTAAGCTTACAGGTATTGCATTCAAATCAACAAAGGAAGAAGATAGCTAATCAAGTTCCGATAATGAAATCTCTTTTGGCGACTTTGAAGAGAAATTGGCGCGGATCGTAAAGAAATTTCGTCGGAAGTTTTGGAAGAATCGAACCGATGGATCTTCATCCACGAAACCATCTAAAGGATCATCGGGTTCTAAATCCTCTAATCTCAAAAGCTCTGCAAAACCTTCTAAAGAAAAAGATGAATTCGAAAGGAAAATCCAATGTTATCAATGCAAAGGCTACGGCCACATTTCAACGGATTGTCCTTCTAAGAAATCATATAAAAAGAAGGCTTTGCAAGTGAAAACTTGGGACGATTCTACTTCTAATGAATCGACCTCAAGTAAAGAGGAAAAAGTCGTTGCCTTACATGCTTCTCAAATTCCCTCTTCTAATTTTTGCTTATCATCTCTAATCACTGACTCTGCTCCTTTGATTTTGCATGAAACATCAACATCCGGCGGAGAGTCATCAAGTGAGGGGGAGTCGGACGAAGAAGAACTCGTTGAGGCAAATCAACAACTTCTTGCGGAATGTAAGAAGATGGCCAAGCATATCAAGAAGTTGAGGAAGCAACGACTAGAGGCTCAAGACGAGAATCATGCTTTAAAGATAAAACTTCATGATCTCGAGGAGGAACGAGAACGTTTATTGGATAACAATAAAATCCTTCAAGAAAAGCTAAACCAATCGGAGACAAACGCCAAATCATAGATGGACAAGATTGGTTTTCTAGAAAAACAGTTTGAGGAGATTCATGTCACCAATCAAGCTTTGACCAAGCAAGTTTATCAACTTAAATCCGACATACAAAAACTTTCAACCGGTTCTAAGAAACTTGATTGTATGTCCGGATTAGGTCAAACAAGCAAGGTTGGTTTGGGATTTAAAAAGAACCAAACTGTGAAGGCTTCAAGTTCCACAACTAAGTTGAAAGGAAGAACTTGTCACCAATGTGGACTTGAAGGACACTTGATGAAGTCGTGCCCGAAAAAGAGAAAGAGGAATTCTTTGGCAACTTCATCTACGGAGCGAACTCAACGGAATCAAAAGATTCATCAAGTCAAAGGAGTTCACTCAAACCACCAAAGGTCCGAGCCACAACATCAATCATACAAGTGGATCATTGCGAGGCAAAGACCTAAGGTGGACCAACAGTCAAAGCTATCAACTCCCGGTCACAATGAATCAAGACAACCCAAAATCCGACAATTTTGGATTCAAAAAGGTGATATCTTTCCATGTCTTAAGTTCTAAATAGCTTATGACTGTATGTAATGCTTTGATTGGTTTTCGTTTCATATTTTTCTGAATCTCTGCATTACATGTTTTCAATGCTCTTCGTTTTTATGTTTTGTTTTTTAACAAAAGGGTTTTAACGAACAAGTGCATTGAATAAAAAGGGTTTCACTTTCAATCACTCCAATTTAATTTTATATGAATTATCAACTTTACTCCATAATCATAATTCTTGAAGATATTTCATTATAGGAGTTTTTGATAATTATATTCATCAAATTTTAGTAATCATGTGTGATATTTAGATGCTTAATCTATCTCGGTTGTGTGAATTCTTTGTGATAAACATGAGACAACCGATAGACTAAAATTTGGGATTTAATTCTTTCACATAAGAGATTTTATTTTCTTACAAGGGTAATGAAATGAATTGCAAAAGATGTGGAAAGAGTTACATCCGAAAGGAGTGTGAAAACTACCACCACATGTTGGAAAGAGCTGCCACCCCGGTCGTCCGGTTTGTGTGTGAAGCTACCACATGTTTTGGATGCTAGAAAAATATTTTTGAAATTTTTAGTTGAAGCATTCGGAGATTTAAATTCAAAGTTCTTATTTTGAACAATCTCCTGGTTGGTATAAGGTGGGATAGTTAAAAGATGCTCAAAGAGCCACCCTTAGGTATTTTAGTGCATATCTCAATTTAGAAGGGTAAAATTTAAAATTGATGTCATTTGGAAATCTCTGTAAGTCATCTTTGTAAATCCGTTACATCTTGATAGACTTTGGATCTCAAGATTATTTTTGATGACTTGTGTTTGACGTATATAATATGAAAAACGGTTTATAATGTCTTATCTTTGTTTTTCATGATTTCGGAGTAAATCTTTTTAATTTTTGTAAAATTAATTGGATTGAATGACATCTATGTGATCTCATATTATTTTCAAGCACTTAAATTGTTTTCTTGATGGAATACAAATCGGTAATTCAAATATTTCAAAATCTGGATTTGTTTCAAGAAATTATTTGATTTTTGCTTTCGACTACCGGTACGCAATCTGCATTTTTGTTTATATACCGGAACTGAGCTTTTATCTCTCTTTCTCTATGAACTAATGATGTTAGTGATTTCATTTTGTCTAGTATGTTCACTATTTGACAATTTGTGACAAAAAGGGAGAGAACAGAAATGATTAGGACGAATCAGGACGAATCAAAAAGGGGGAGAACAGAGATGATGAAAAGATATGCTCAAGATAGGGGGAGATGAAACAATGAGATAAAGAAAAGATTTGAGGACAAGAGCCGAAAAACAAAAAGAACCAAAAGGACGAATCAAATGTAGGATTCCATTTCTAACGACTAAACGTTTGATTTTGTTTGGAGTTTTTGTTTTGCAGGATATACATCACTTTAAGACTCCAAGTCCTAAGTCATAGAGTTTGTTCTAAGATTGGTTCAAATGTAATTTTTCTTTATTGGATCTTTCACGCAAAAAAAGTCAATGTTTTGGTGATAACATTGAGTTTCAATTTTTTGGTTTAAGATAAGTGTCTTGAGCGTTTTATGTATTTTTGGGTTTTGTCACGAAATTGCCAAAGGGGGAGATTGTTACGGCTTTTTGTGTTGGCATATTTCGTGAGTTGAGTCGGAGTCTTGAAGTGATCAAATTGTCAATCAGCAATCGAAGACTCAGAGAAGATTCAACAAGAGCTCAAGTTGACACTCAGTGTTTTGAGTCTTGAAGATTGAAGTTGAAGAATTGTGGATCATATACATCAATCTTAAGGAAAATGGATTCGGATTGATCAGGTACGTTTAACTAAATAATTTTGGTGATCCGAATACATTTGTGTAGTTTAGAAACACTTGGATAAGTTTTCTTTGCTTAAAAATAAAAAACTGGACAAATTGGATGTTCAGGATCCGGATCAGACCAATCCAGTCCGGACCCCGAACATAGTTTAGTTCATGCGCACTTTCAGTCTGGACCGGATTCATGTTTCAATCCGGATCGGATTCCTATTTCAGTCCGGACCATGGATCTTCAGTCCGGACCCCGAACGTATGTTTTTCTGAAAATAGTCTGTCTTGCTACGACAGTCCGAACCGCAGTATTCCAGTCCGGACCGTCGTTCTGAAAAATTCCAGATAAGGTTAGTTTTTTATTCTTATCCTCTTCCAAAGGTTTCTAACCTATAAATAGACACTTAGGGTTTCTCAAGAACGACCGACTAATTAAGAAAACACTTGAGAGCAACCCTAGAGGCTAGGTTTTTATCGTTCTTCTTTTAGCCTCTTTTAGGTCAATTCGACGGTTCTTTCAAGACATATTTTTTGGCGAATTGATCTAATCTTTGCTTAGAGATTTCTCCCATGGATCTTCATTGATAATCTAAGCAAAGGATCACCATCGAAGCTTTTATCAAGTTTGCGTCGTGGATTCGACGTAGCATTGTGGATTCGATGTGTTGAAGGCGTTTCGTGGATTCGAAACGTGTGCTCGTGGATTCGAGTGGCATTCGTGGATTCGAACGTGTGCAGTGGACGTGCAATCGGTGGAGCGCAAGGTCCGAAGAAGTTGAAGGAGGGGTTTGAGTCCGTGGAGTCGGTAATCACCTTGTTATTCTTCTATTCTTAGTGGATTGTTATTGCGTGTTGGTCCCGTGGTTTTTCTCCTGGATTGGAGTTTCCACGTAAATCTCGGTGTGGTGTTTTTATTTTCCGCATTGGTTTTTATTTTACACTGAGATTTGTTTTTAAGTATTACACCTATTCACCCCCCCACTAGTTGTTTGATAGTACCTATTTAGATCCTAGTGGATCCTTAATACATAAAAACCTACAAGAGGTATAATACTCAATCAGGACTCTCGCTATAAATCACGACTCTCACGAAGTCATCCAAGGGTCAAACCATTAGCCTAGAGTTTCTAAGTCCACCATGACCTACAACATAGGCTCTAATACCACTCTTGTCACGCCCCGGGGTCGAAACTGCGCCCCGGGCTCGCCAACAGATCCGGCACCAATGCCAAACCCCGCATAGGCGAAGCGCCCTACCTGCAAGAAAGGTACTACAACTAACAGATATCAGAGCTATAAATGAAAATCTGTTGTAAAACTAAAACCAATCACTGTACAACTGGAAATAATACAATAATGTCCATCTCCCAAAAGATAATCATACAATATCCTCATATACAAAGCTCAAAACTCAACAGGGAGGTATGTCCAATAAATACATCAGTGAACAGGCTCTCAATACATAACATATCCTCACTACATCAGTCTCTCAAACGAGAAAAATAAAATAACTAGTCTACTGAAAATCTCCTCTGAAGGGGGCACCGCTACTCTCCAACGACGGGTAGGGATCTAACTCACGACTCCCTCGCCTCGATCAACAACCGCAGAATCAACAACACCCGCTAAGACTCAGCAAAACAAAGGAGAGAAAAGAAATGGAGGGGGAAAACCCCAAAAGGGTGTGAGAACTACTCCTAAAAAGGGAGTTCTCAGTGGGTACCACCGCCAGACCCGACGGTCTGCCCACCAAGTCCTCTAGAGACGTAAAGTAACCAATGCAGTAAAAACTGAACAAGAAAGCTGAAGACATCCTGTCACGCCCCGGGGTCGAACTGTGACCCGGGCACGCCAACAGATCCGCCGTCTGTGCGGAAACTGCCGCACAGACGAAGCGTCTACCCTGCAAGTCAGATCTAGAACTAAAAACATGTATCTGAGCTAATACTATAAATCAAAAGCTACACTGTAAAACTGAAATATATAAATGTCCAATAATACAAAAGTCCTCAAAACAGGTCTCTCAAAGGAAAATAAATAAAAAAGTACATTCCTCACCCTCTCAGTACAAAAGTGGAGAATGAAACTAACAGGGTACATCTACCTCTGACCCAAAAGCTGGTAAGGAACTACTCGGCCACGTCCTCACCTCGATCTGCTGTCTCCGCACGAACCAAGCTGGAACAGCTGCCTCAAACCTGTCACCGCAGCGGGTGTGAGATCTACTGCAGAAGGCAGATCTCAGTGGGTACCGTCCCAATATCCACGGTATGCCCACTAAGTCAACTGGAGGCAAAACAGATAGGTATGCAGATAGATAGATAAAAGGAAAGCAGGAAAGGGACTAAAGCTAAAAAGTGACAACATCATGCTGAAGGAACTCAACGCTGATCCTGCTATTCATACACTCTCACTGCTAATAATATGCCTCAAGTACTATGCTCAAAGGAAAACTCATCTATGAACATGCAATGAAACTCACTCACACAGATCATCCAAATCTCAATGACTGTCCCTCTTTGGACCAGTCAAAGTCAAACCTGCGCTCATCTACTGCCGCACATCCCGGAGGAACGGACATACGTAGGGTGTCCCTCTAGGACCATCTCAGTAATCACATCGCAGCCTCGTCAGGCTCGGTATCATCATCGCATCCGGAGCGTAGCTCGCGGGGAGCGACCCCGCGAACTCAAGTATCTCAAGTATCTCATAACTGGCATAAAATGCCAGGCTCAGTAGGCTATAATCCTCGATCAAACAGATCGGTATCTCAAAGCTCAAAGCACAACTCAGTCGTAAAAAGAAACTCGACTCAAACATGAATAGCCCAAACACTGTCACAGCTATGTCGGAGAACCCTCAACGACTCAATCTGATAATGCACGACCATGGCTGAGTCGGAAACCTCCGCGACTCGATCTGCCAGAACCCCAAATATCCTCAAAACTAAGTGGGAAAACTACCTCCACCACTAAATCATAATCACAACCCATGATCCCAACAAGGAAGAAGAACTCCTATGACACTAGGACTCGACAGACGATGCTCTAAAAAAAATACCCTCGGCCCTCTGGCACGAGTACACAATCAATTCGAACAATCTGGACCATTCATAATTTCTCAATAGTTAAATACCCTTTTAAAAATGAAGTTTTACTTAAAACGGGCACTAAAAATATATGAAGGTCCAGATGCAGCCTGAAACTCAAAAGAACATGCAGTCCAGTGTCAAATAACCTCTAGATCATACTAAAAATGTCTGGGGCTCAAAAATGTCATTCCACAATTTTCTAGGCAACTATCAGATTTATCGATATATAATAAATCAGCTAATCATGATCAATATAAGATAAATAGGCTAAACATGATCAATATGCTTACAGAAGCATTAGAGGGCATTTCATAAATTTTGGAGAAATTCCAACCCAGCTGGAATGCTTTCCGCAGGCATACGCTGAAGTCGGGGAAGTGCCGAAACCTCGAACCGATAAAACTCCGCAAATTGCGCCGCGCGCGCGCACAATGCCCGGAAAAATCCCCGGAAGTTCGAGTAAATTTCCGAGTCCTCTACAGAAACCCACGCACTCACTGCTTACTCCCCGGCCAACTCGCAGCACAACAAGGGCTCAAGCATACATCACGCTCCAATTGCACATTAAAACAAATAATGCTCACATAGGCTCAACCTCTTAATTCCATCCACACTCTCAAGTTGCATCTGTTCACATCAAGTCCATCATAAAAATAAATCGCTTGCACCTAAATACATGTTCACATAAACACCTTACTGCACAACCAAGAAGTCACAGCTCCTCCGCTTAGCTTTAGCCCACACGAAGTCTTCCACAGCACTTAAAATACAAGCTCCAATACATACAATAATTAACGTCCAAAGCCCAATTTAAGTTCACTTCATCACCGACAGTACACTTTAATAAAGATCCCAATAGCACACTTAGTAAAAATCCCAACAGCTCTCATCATACAATTCCCAACAGCATGCTTGACAAAAATTCCAACAGCTCATTTTAAAGCTCCTTAGCACACACAAAACTCTTCCTGTTCACATAAGGCCACAAAACTCAACATACACCAAGCACACACTTCACACATACAAGCCCAAATCCACAGCACTCTCGTTGCTCAACAACTGCCAACAAGCAGCACAAAACTGCTCTCAAAACATCCTACAGTACACTCCAAAGTTATAACCAATATTACATTCATCAAAAGTCCACCACAATTCAAAGCCAACTCAAAAATTCCAACTCCCCTGCACTCACACATCCCACACCCTGCTCATCTCTAACCCGCAGCAGCACCAAACCGAGGCACCAAGCCCTGCCACTCCAAAGAAAAAATCCATCAGCACAATGCCCACCTGCGAGAGAAAGGAGGGACACCAAAATTAGCGGAGGCGGGGTTAGACGCGCGGTCGCCGGCGCCAAAAAATCAAGCCCAAAGCGAGAAAAACCCAGCGCGCGACACACGTCGCAAGCCGCAGCCGCGGCACTAGTACGGCAGCCGCAGCACAACCTGGGCCCGCCGCTGCGCTGCCTGGGCCAGCCGCGCGGCGCCCAGGCCCGTAGCGGGCCGCCCAGGCCCGCAGCGGGCCGCCCTGGCCCGCTGCGCGCCGCGCGCACTCGCGCGCGGCCGCAGCGCGCGCTCGCCGCGCGCGCCCTGTTACGGAATTTGAGTTGGCGTAGTTTCGTGAAAGGTTCAAGTCTTGAAGATTGAAGGTGAAGAAAGTTGGATCATTTAACTCAATCTCAAGAAAGAAGAATTCATAAGGATCAGGTATGTTTAACTAAAGATTATTGGTGATCCGAATACTTCTTGTAGTGTAGAAACACCTGTAAGAGTTTTTAACTGCATAAAAATCAAAAACTGGTGTTCGGACATGTTCAGGATCCGGATCAGAGCCAGCAGTCCGGATCCCGAAGGTTGTTGTTTCATACATTACTTCAATCCGGATCGCAGCATCTCACGATCCGGATCCCGAACGTTGAGTTCTCAGAATTGTATGAACGATCCGGATCAGGCATTCCGATCCGGATCCCGAACGATTGTTTTTCTGGAAACCGTCTTTCTTGCTACTGCAATCCGGATCGCCCAAATCCGATCCGGATCGCCGTCCGTAAAAATTCCAGAAATGTTAGGTTTTTGATTCTTATCTCCTTCCAAATGTTTCTAACCTATAAATAGACCCTATGACTCTTTTTCTAGGGTTAATCCAAAATAATGACATAGAGCCGTCATATTCAAATATCATCTCATACGGCCTAAGATCCACATATAGAGAAGAAAGGAAATCATTAGAGAATACTCTATGTTTCTTCATCTATATTGATTAGTTTGATTCTAGGTTTTCATACTCACATCTTGAGTTGAATCAAACTAATGAATACTTAGATGGTATTTCCGATCTATCTTTGATCTAAGTATTCGGCGGATCATCACCACCCAAAAACAACGATTTCCCCAAAATCGGCGCGTGGATTCGCGTGTCCTTGTGGATTCAAGGTTCAACCGCTCTCGTGGATTCGGAGCGAGGCACGTTCGTGGATTCGAAGGGTGCTATTGGGTGCAGACCGTGGATTCGGTCGGACGTCGTGGATTCGACGTTGGACGCCGTGGATTCGACGTTGGGCGCAGATCGTGGATTCGAGAAGCGTCGCGGAGCGAGCGGAGAAGATCCTCCAGGAGCGTATGGAAAAGGTTGAGTCGTAAGTGTGTACGGTAAATCACCTTGTACGTGTTTTAATTCTAGTGGATTTCTGCCGTGTTATCGGTCCCGTGGTTTTTTACTCCGGTGATGGAGTTTTCCACGTAAAAATCTTGCGTGTTATTTTTATTTCCGCATTGGGTTTTTATCGCAACGATTTTTGAGTGTTTATACGTTTACACCTATTCACCCCCCTCTAGGTATTTTTTCCCCTATTTAGATCTACATTACATATAACCCAACAAGTGGTATCAGAGCGGGAATAGGGTTGTAAACAATGGTTGAAGGTGGAAACATCAATCGACCCCCTTTCTTTGATGGAACAAATTATGCGTACTGGAAAGTACGGATGAAAGCCTTTTTAATTTCCATTGACGAAAGGGTGTGGCAATCAATTGAATTAGGATGGTCTAATCCAACTGAAATTATCTCTGATGTTCGCACCTTAAAACCTAGGTCGAAATGGACCAAGGAAGAGTTAGATTCATCTTCTTACAATGGCAAGGGAATTAATGCTATTTTTAATGCCTTATCTCAAACTGAATTCTCTCGCGTCTCGGCATGTGAGACTGCGAAAGAAATCTGGGATGTTCTTCAGGTTACACATGAGGGAACTAACCTCGTGAAGATTCAGAAACTGCAAATGCTTACGAGCAAGTTTGACTCTATCTTGATGGCAGAAAATGAATCTTTCACGGACTACTATACACGATTGCAAGACATCGTAAACTCATGTGCTAACCTGGGAGAGAAGATTCCAGAATTTAAGGTTGTAAGAAAGATCTTAAGAACTCTTCCTGAACGATTTCGCCCAAAGGTTATAGCCATTGAAACTATTAAACACCCGGACGAAATGCGTGTAGAAGAATTAGTTGGTTCATTACAAACATATGAAATGACATTTACTACTAACAATTCTTCTGGAAAAGCATCCTCTTCTAAGTCTTCAGGTTATGCGTTGAAAACAACTAAGGAAGAAGACGCGGATACATCCTCCTCAGACGATGACGAGAACCCTTCTATGGAGGAATTTGAGAAGCAGCTCGCTCTCTTGACAATGAAGTTTCGCCGCAACTTTCGAAGGGGTAATTCAAGTAAATCTCCATCCTTCGTAAAGTCGAACAAAGGCAAGGGTACTTCAAGTTACAAGTCAAGAAAGCAAGAGAACTTCTCAAAGGATAAGAAAAGTTCAGAGGGACAACTACAATGCTTCAAATGTCGAGGCTACGGCCACATTGCAACGGAGTGTCCCAACAAGTATCCGGCAAAGAAGAAGGCGATGCAAGTCGTCACTTGAGATGACAACTCAACGTCAAATGAGTCGTCTTCAAGTGATGAAGAAAAAAGCTCCACGACATTCCACGCGTCCATATCTTCACCCTTCATGTGCTTTATGGCAAGTACATCCGAGTCATTGTCCAACTCCACTGTTGAAAAGAATGCAACGGACAACGAATCGGATGATTCGGAAGGTGAAGATTTTGCTTTAGCCTACCACAGACTTTTGAGGGATTCAAAGAAAGTGGCTAAGCAAAACAAGAGTTTGAGAGGGAGAGTGCATGATCTCGAAGTAGAAGCAAAAAGAGCAACTTCTCTCTCAAACGCTCTTGAAGTGGAAAGGGAAAATCTGATAAAAGTAAATGTTTCCCTTCAAGAGTCCAATGAGCTTTTTGAGAAGGAACATACAAAATTGGTGGATAAAGCGGATCACTTCTCAAAGCTCTACAACGAGGCTCGACAGGATAACCTGGAAATGACAAAGACCATTTTCCAACTCAAGGATGACTTGAAGCGATTCTCTTCAGGAAGGAGTAAGTTGGATAGGCTTCTTGGTCTTGGTCAAACAAATCGGTTCGGCCTCGGGTACACTCAAACTGGAAACAGTCCAAGTTCGAGTGGGACAGTTTTTGTGCCTCAGTCGGTATCTCCTCCTCCGACACCGGAATTCACGACAACCAACGACAACAAGCCTACTTCATCCTCTTCGGAATCGTCAAGCACAAAGGTATGTTTTCGTTGTAATTTTGCAGGGCACATTGAAAGAAATTGCAAGATTGGAGCTCAAAGATCAAATCAACCACATCTTGCAACTGCTACCAATAAGTTCACTCCCCGGAATTCAAAGAAGGACTTTTCAAAAGAAAAGAACGTTGGTAGTACTCCAAACAAGACGATGACAAAAGAAAAAGATCAATCATACAAAACGTCTTCATCAAGGAAAATTTCTCAACCATTGCCAACATACTCCAAAACTCAAAAGGTTTGGGTATGCAAAGGTGAAATCCTTCCTTGTCTTTAATCGTTCTACGATTAAATGTTGTGTAGTTTATGTAGACTATTTTTTCTTTCTTTTGGCCGACCCGTCAACCATCTTTGGGAGGTAAATGGTATATTTTCTTATTGGTTGATGATTTCTCTAGGTTTTCTTGGGTAGCATTTTTAAAAGAGAAAGCTGATACGTTTGATTCTTTTCATGAGATTTGCCATCGTATTATGATTGAAAAGAATGAAAAGATCATTCGTGTTAGGAGTGATAGAGGTGGAGAATTCATAAATTCCAAATTCATTGATTTTTGCACTTCCAACGGCATAAAACATGAATTCTCAGCACCCTATACACCTCAGCAGAATGGTGTTGTTGAGCGCAAAAATAGGGTTGTTCAAGAGATGGCGCGTGTGATGCTTCATAGCCGGAATTTACCGCTACTTTTTTGGGCTGAAGCTGTGAACACCGCTGTCTATGTCATTAATCGAGTGTATTTGCGCCCAGGAACTTTAAATACACCATATGAGCTGTGGTTTAGTAGAAAACCGGATATCAAATACTTTCGTATCTTCGGGAGTCGATGTTACATTTTACGTGACCGTGAAAATCTTAGAAAGTTTGACTCTCGAAGTGACGAAGGGATCTTTTTGGGTTATTCTACAAATAGCAGAGCATATCGAGTATTTAACATCGAATCTAAAACGATTGTAGAATCTATAAATGTTAAAGTAGATGAAGCTTTTCACTTTGCATCTGAAAAATCTACCCTCGATATCTCTCTGGATGATGATACTCCTGTAAGTGCATCTTCTCATGATAATACTTCCAATATTAATGATGCATCTAATGGTTCTTCAAGTTTATCTGATGTGCAGGAATCATCTCATATACCTCCGAGTACTCCGTTTCAACAAACGCTACGAATCTCCAAGGATCATCCGGAATCAAACATCATTGGAGATCCACAAGAAGGAGTTAGAACTCGGAGGCAGTTGGTTTGTGGATTCGCTTGCTACGTATCTTTAATCGAACCAAAGAACATAAATGAAGCTCTTCAGGATGACTACTGGATTAAAGCAATGCAGGAAGAGCTCCATCAATTTGAGCGAAACAAAGTTTGGGAATTAACGAAGCCTCCAAAGCAACATAATGTGATAGGTACCAAATGGATTTTCAAGAACAAGAAAAATGAGGATGGTACTATCATCAGGAACAAGGCACGATTAGTTGCTCAAGGCTACTCTCAAGTAGAAGGTATAGACTTTGATGAAACATTCGCCCCTGTAGCTAGACTCGAGTCCATTCGTATACTATTTGCTATTGCTTGTCATTTTAAAATCAAATTATTTCAAATGGACGTTAAGAGCGCGTTTCTAAATGGGTTTTTAAATGAGGAAGTTTATGTGGCTCAACCGAAAGGTTTTGTAGACCATAAACAACCTAACCATATTTTTCGTTTGAAAAAGGCTCTTTACGGTCTGAAACAAGCACCGCGAGCATGGTACGAAAGGCTGACAAAGCACCTTTTGGAGAAGGGCTATACTCGAGGGGGAGCTGACAGGACTCTCTTTGTGAAGCATTATCAAAGCAATTTCATTGTAGCACAAATCTATGTCGATGACATTGTATTTGGCGCAACAAGAGATAATGATGCTTCTAAATTCGCGGAGACCATGGAAAGCGAATTTGAGATGTCCATGATGGGCGAATTGACTTATTTCCTTGGATTGCAAATTAAACAAAATGATGAAGGTATTCACTTGAGTCAATCCAAGTATGCAATGGAGTTGGTTAAAAAGTATGACTTAGAAAATTCGAAGGATTTTCCGACTCCAATGGGAACTAGCCACAAGGGACTTGGAAGTGAATCACAAAGTGAGAATGTAGACGAGAAACTGTATCGAAGTATGATTGGAAGTCTACTTTACCTCACGGCTAGTCGCCCGGATATATCCTTTAGTGTTGGGATTTGCGCGAGATATCAATCAGCACCAAAGGAGGTTCACCTGAAAGCGGTGAAAAGGATCATCCGGTACATCAAAGGATCAATTAATTTTGGAATTTGGTATCCTATGGGAACTAGTTTGGATATTGTTGGATACTCAGATGCCGATTGGGCAGGATCAGTGGATGATCGAAAAAGCACGAGTGGTGCATGCTTCTATCTTGGCCATTGCCTTGTTGCATGTCACAGTAAAAAGCAGAATTGCATAGCACTCTCGACTGCCGAAGCGGAATACATTTCAGCGGGTAGTTGTTCAACCCAACTCATTTGGATGAAAAGTGTGTTGAGCGACTTCCGGATTTCAGCATCTTCGGTAACAATTCTTTGTGACAACACAAGTGCAATTAACATTTCTAAAAACCCTGTGTTGCACTCTAGAACAAAACATATTGAACTTAGATATCATTTTCTTAGAGAGCTAGTTGAATCAAATACTCTTCAACTTTCATATATTTCAACTGAGGATCAATTAGCTGACTTTCTAACAAAACCTTTGGATCAAAAATGTTTTATTCACTTGCGAAAAGCAATTGGAATGCTTTCCTTGAAATAAACTTCTTTTTGAAACCTTTGCTTAGGATAGGTTTTGTTTTTGTTTTGTTTTGTTCATTATCTATGTTTGTACATAGGACATTAATTGAGCATAGATCATAATTGACTTTAATTGCATCTTTTCGCACATTTAGAAATTTATTATGCTTTTGCCATCATAATATTTCACTGTTGCAATGATCATTTATGTTAATTAAATCATCTTCTGAGTGATCAAAGTCAATTTCTCTCTCAATAATCTCTTGGTATAGTCATTATCTTATTTGACTGCTTAGTCGAGTATGAAATCGAGATCAATTTTTGGTTGAATACTTTATATCTTAAATAATTGATAGCCAATTGAGGGGGAGTCAAAGATATGTAAAATGCTCAAAAGATGTGGAAAGAGTTACATCCCAATGAGGAGTGTGAAAACTACCACCACATGGAGGAAAGAGCTACCACCTCGGTCGTCCGAGTATTGTGTGCAGCTACCACATGTATACCAAGCATGGTTGTTCAATTTTTGATTAAGTAAAATGCATGTTGAAATACTTGACTCCGTCAAATTTCAAGGTTGGTATAAGGTGGGTTTTTAAAGAAAGATGCTCAAAGAGCCACTCTCTTCAACAGATTGTCTAGATAAATTATCTACCATATTTGGGATTTTAAACATCTATTGATCTTTGTATTTCATTTTCTTTACTGAATTGATGATTTGATAAAGGCATTACTCATAAGATCAAGTTAGATGTAATTGAAGGTGTTCAACTTTAAGGGATTTAATTTTTGTAAATTCTCGTTTCATTTTTGGATATTATTGATAGATTTGGCATAATCTAATTCTTGTTGTATGAAACGATGATTTTTTGTTTAAAGTTGATACACAATTGTGATTACATACTTTTTCTGGATCTTATGAAATTTTTCTAAATTTTTCTGAAGAAAAAGTTGGAGCCGATCCGGATCGGGCAAGATGATCCGGATCCCGAACGCAGGCTTCTTCCTGCGGCTGGCCGATCCGGATCGAAATCTCGATCCGATCCGGATCACGGCTAGGGTTTTAATAAGAACAAGAGGGTTTTGATTTCTTTTACCTTAATCTTTTGTTCTCAAGTCTCTAGAGCCTCTCTCTCTAGAACTATTGCACCTTGGAGCTTTTCAAACTCAAGTTCTTCGAATACAAGTAAGTTTTATTGATCAAAATCTCGGTTTTTCACCGTTTTTCGTTTTCCTCCTCAAACATGATGAATTTCTTGGATCGATTTCGTTTGTGGATGGTTTTTGATCAAATTTCTTTTGAAATAAGAACTCTAGGTAGATTAGTTTTGATTATATGCTAGGTATTCCCAAGTTAAACGGATTTTTGGTCTTCGATTTCAAAGAATTCGGTTTTAGGGCATATAATGGGGATTTTCGAAAATCATGCAATTGATCTATTTTTAAAATTCCTTTTGCAAAACTATTTTGATTCTTAGTCTCTCTACATGATTATGATTGTTTGGGTACAATTTTTTTTCAAATCTTTGAAAATTAACAATTTATCATGTGTTCTTGAGTTGGTCTTCACAGGATACGTTTGTCACTAGCAATCAAGATGGTGATCACTTGGATCATCTTCCTACTTGCTGCCATGGTTCATACCAAGGACACTGTCAAGCCCAAGAGGGCTAAGAAGGCTAAGAAAGTGAAGAAAGCTAAAGATGATTCCGATACAGAATCTGAAACGGAATCAATTGATTGGGATGAACTGCAAGTTGAAGCAACGACTGTTTCTACTGCTTCGAAAGGAAAAGCCCGTGCAGAGACATCAAAGGAAAAGGCTCCGCCTACTGCTGCTGAAAAAGGCAAAGCTCCAATGGAGGAAACTTCTGGGAAGACGAAGAAAAAGTGTTGCTCGCAAAAGAGGAAGTGCTCGAGGAATCTCCATTGAGCAACCAGCTGCTAGCCAAGCACCTCCACAAGACTTTATCAGCTCGGCTAGGATTAAGGAAAATGAAGAGGGAAGTGGAATTCAAATTACTGAATCCCTCTCTAGAGCATACTCTGTACCTAGCGAATCCGCATGGACTGAAGACCAGCATGCATCATCTGCCTCTACAACTCGTCCAACGACTTCCAAGAGAAACGCTCTAGCAGCTACTGTATTGGCCGCCATTCATCAGGACCAAAGAAGACTTTCTGCTGAGCAAGAGAAATTGGCATTAGGTCTCCGACAAATGGCCGCTGACCAAAAACAGATGAAAAAGAAATGTTCCAAATTATCGCGAATGCTGAAAGGAATCTTGAACAAGATAGACGATACTAGCTCAGACAGTTCTGATTTGGCTTGATCTTTTATGCTCTAACCCTTATCGTTTCTATTGCAGGTTTTTAAGTTTTAAGTTTTAATTTTAGTTCTCAGGATTTTCTTGATTGTGAACTTTTTAACTCTCCTTGTGTTTTGTAATTTTGGCTTTGTTTGTGACAAAAAGGGGGAGAGAGTTTAGAGAGAACTTGAACAATGATTGAACAATGATGATGTGAATGTCTGAACATCAAGGTAAGTATCACTTCAACTTTGACTTTGGTGAAAGGTGAGTATCACAACTTTGGTTTTTATCTTGTGATTTGTTGCATGTTCCTACTAACTATTCGACTAACTATTTGGACATGTATTATTACTAACAAGTTGTTTGATCACTAACAAAGCAAAGTTATGACATTTAGAATTTTATTGCTTAGAAGATATGTCAATGTTTGATTGTGATCTTATTACATATCTGAATTACTCAATGTCATGGTGAGCATAAACTCTATCTCTGTTAGGTTTTGAATGCTAAATATTCTTGAGGTATCTAACGATCTCTTTTTGTCAAGAATGATTTCTTTGTGCAGAGAGTACAGATGTCTAAGTCTAGAGTCTGTTTTAGGAGTTTATCTCATGTTTTTAAATTTTTGGATCTCCATTGTAAATTTTTGTTGTATGGTGATAGCAACAAAAATATCTTTTTGAATTTTCTTTAGTGGATCTGTGTTTTGTCACGAAACCGCCAAAGGGGGAGATTGTTACGGAATTTGAGTTGGCGTAGTTTCGTGAAAGGTTCAAGTCTTGAAGATTGAAGGTGAAGAAAGTTGGATCATTTAACTCAATCTCAAGAAAGAAGAATTCAAAAGGATCAGGTATGTTTAACTAAAGATTATTGGTGATCCGAATACTTCTTGTAGTGTAGAAACACCTGGAAGAGTTTTTAACTGCATAAAAATCAAAAACTGGTGTTCGGACATGTTCAGGATCCGGATCAGAGCCAGCAGTCCGGATCCCGAAGGTTGTTGTTTCATACATTACTTCAATCCGGATCGCAGCATCTCACGATCCGGATCCCGAACGTTGAGTTCTCAGAATTGTATGAACGATCCGGATCAGGCATTCCGATCCGGATCCCGAACGATTGTTTTTCTGGAAACCGTCTTTCTTGCTACTGCAATCCGGATCGCTCAAATCCGATCCGGATCGCCGTCCGTAAAAAGTCCAGAAATGTTAGGTTTTTGATTCTTATCTCCTTCCAAATGTTTCTAACCTATAAATAGACCCTATGACTCTTTTTCTAGGGTTAATCCAAAATAATGACATAGAGCCGCCATATTCAAATATCATCTCATACGGCCTAAGATCCACATATAGAGAAGAAAGGAAATCATTAGAGAATACTCTATGTTTCTTCATCTATATTGATTAGTTTGATTCTAGGTTTTCATACTCACATCTTGAGTTGAATCAAACTAATGAATACTTAGATGGTATTTCCGATCTATCTTTGATCTAAGTATTCGGCGGATCATCACCACCCAAAAACAATGATTTCCCCAAAATCGGCGCGTGGATTCGCGTGTCCTTGTGGATTCAAGGTTCAACCGCTCTCGTGGATTCGGAGCGAGGCACGTTCGTGGATTCGAAGGGTGCTATTGGGTGCAGACCGTGGATTCGGTCGGACGTCGTGGATTCGACGTTGGACGCCGTGGATTCGGCGTTGGGCGCAGATCGTGGATTCGAGAAGCGTCGCGGAGCGAGCGGAGAAGATCCTCTAGGAGCGTATGGAAAAGGTTGAGTCGTAAGTGTGTACGGTAAATCACCTTGTACGTGTTTTAATTCTAGTGGATTTCTGCCGTGTTATCAGTCCCGTGGTTTTTTACTCCGGTGATGGAGTTTTCCACGTAAAAATCTTGCGTGTTATTTTTATTTCCGCATTGGGTTTTTATCGCAACGATTTTTGAGTGTTTATACGTTTACACCTATTCACCCCCCTCTAGGTGTTTTTTCCCCTATTTAGATCTACATTACATATAAGCCAACACGCCCGCGCGCGGCGGGGCGCCCGCAGCGCGCGCTTGCGCGCTGCACGCGCCCGCCTGGGCGCTGCGCCCCCAGTGCCTGCGCGCCACAAGCGGAGCCCAGTCGCTTGCTGCTCCAACTTTGGACAGCAAGCCCTCTCTCCTCCCAAGAGCGACATTTCCACACACCTCACCCTCTTCACTCTCACACCAGCCCCTTCTCTCTCAACACAAAAACAAAAAGAAAAGCACGCACCTCTACTAACCGCCGCGCACGCCATTCGCCGCGCTCACCGCTCGGCCCACTAGGCTTCAAGGAGGGTGTTCCATCATCAAAGCTCCATCCTCATCTCTCTTTTCCTTAGTTCCTTCTTCTTCTTCTCTCTTCTTTTCTCTCCTCTGTTTCAAAACCATTCCTCTGCTTTGCCTAAAGATGAGAACGATGACAAGGCAACCACTAATTAAAAGGGCCCAATTATTGTGAGGTGGTAGTTGGTGTTACGGCTTTTTGTGTTGCCATATTTCGTGAGTCAAGTCAACAAGTTGAGTCGGAGTCTTAAAGGGATCAAATTGTCAAATCAGCTTTCGAAGACTCATTGAAGATTCAACATGAGCTCAAAATAACACTCAGGTATGATTTAATTAAATCATGGTGATTTTAGTTCATTTATAATCATTGGAATCAGGAAGTTATTGAAACTTGGTTTAGACTTGGGTTTAGGAACTTGGTTTTAACTAACAACTTATGTTAAGTTTGGATTCCGGTACTTGGACTGTTTTGGATAAAGCTTATCTTGAAAAACCAATTTTTACATTGAGTACCGGAACCACACTTTGAGTTCCTCAAATCCGACACAGAATTTTCTGTAATTTGCATTGCGTACCGGAACACAGACTCGCGTACCGAAACACAATAGAAAAATCTGTGTTTTGCATCATTGAGCACCGGAACACGATATTTGGTACCGGTACACAATGTTATCTCGGGATAAGATTACTAAACCGACTTTTATCTTTTTCCAAGGGTTATAAATAGATACTTAGGGTTTCTCGATACAACTGATCAATACCGAAAACACTCGAGAGCAACCCTAGAGGCTGGTTTTTATCGTTCTTCTCTTTCGCCTATTTTAGGTCAATTCGACGGTTTTTCCAAGATCTATCTTTTGTCGAATTGATCTAGTCTTTGCTTAGAGATTCCTTCTACGGTTCTTCAATGATAATCTAAGCAAAGGATCACCATCGAAGCCAATATTCTTATCGGCTGAATTGCGTCGTGGATTCGACGTAGCACCGTGGATTCGGTGTGTTGAAGGCATTTCGTGGATTCGAAACGTGTGCTCGTGGATTCGAGTGGCGTTCGTGGATTCGAACGCGTGTAGTGGACGTGCAATCGGTGAGTGCAAGGTCCGAAGAAGTTGAAGGAGGGGTTGAGTCCGTGGAGTCGGTAATCACCTTGTTATTCTTCTATTCTTAGTGGATTGTTATTGCGTGTTTGGTCCCGTGGTTTTTCTCCTGGATTGGAGTTTTCACGTATATCTCGATGTGCTGTTTTTTATTTCCGCATTGGTTTTTATTTTGCACTGAGATTAGTTTTATAAGTATTACACCTATTCACCCCCCCCTCTAGTTGTTTGATAGTACCTATTTAGATCCTTGTGGATCCTTAATATTATAAAAACCTACAAGTGGTATCAGAGCGGGTTTTAGGTTTATCTATCATGTTGGGTGGAAGTGGTAATATTTATAGACCTCCTCTTTTTGATGGGACTAATTATGCTTATTGGAATGTGCGGATGAGAGCTTTTCTCATCGCAATTGATGAGCGGGTATGGCAATCCGTGGAATACGGTTGGGTGCATCCTGTTGAGGAAGTAGAAAATTCTACTACCCCAAAACCTCACTCTAGATGGTCCCAAGAGGAATTCGAAAGTTCTTCTTACAATGGGAAGGGTATGAACGCTTTATTTAATTCTCTTTCCTCGACTGAGTTCACACGAATTTCCGCGTGTGAAACCGCGAAGGAAATTTGGGATATTCTCAAAATTACACATGAGGGTACTAATCTAGTAAAAATTCAAAAGCTCCAGATGCTTACAAGTCAATTTGACTCTATTCATATGGATGAGCATGAATTGTTTACAGATTATTACACTAGACTTCAAGATGTGATCAATACTTGTGCTAATTTAGGAGAAAATATCCCGGAGTCGAGAATTGTAAGAAAGATACTTCGGACTCTTCCGAAACGGTTTAGGGCAAAGATTACCGCCATTGAAACCGTTAGTCATCCGGATGAGATGAGAGTAGAAGAATTAGTAGGTGCTTTGCAAACTTATGAAATGACTTTTCCTACTAATCAAGTTTCTTCCAAGTCTTCTTCTAACCTCACAGGTATTGCATTCAAATCAACAAAGGATGAAGATAGCGAATCAAGTTCCGACCATGAAATCTCTTTTGCCGATTTTGAAGAACAATTGGCGCGGATCGTAAAGAAATTTTGTCGGAAGTTTTGGAAGAATCGAACCGATGGATCTTCATCCTCGAAACCAACTAAAGTATCATCGGGTTCTAAATCCTCTAACCTCAAAAGCTCTGCAAAACCTTCTAAGGAAAAAGATGAATTCGAAGGGGAAATCCAATGTTATAGATGCAAAGGCTACGACCATATTTCAACGGATTGTCCTTCTCCAAAATCATATATAAAGAAGGCTTTGCAAGCGAAAACTTGGGACGATTCTACTTCTAATGAATCGACCTCAAGTAAAGAGGAAAAAGTCGTTGCCTTACATGCCTCTCATATTCCCTCTTCTAATGTTTGCTTATCATCTTTAATCACTGACTCTATTCCTTTGATTTTGCATGAAACATCAACATCCGGCGGAGAGTCATCAAGTAAGGGGGAGTCGGACGAAGAATAACTCGTTGAGGGAACTCAACGCTGATCCTGCTATGCATACACTCTCACTGCTAATAATATGCCTCAAGTACTATGCTCAAAGGAAAACTCATCTATGAACATGCAATGAAACTCACTCACACAGATCATCCAAATCTCAATGACTGTCCCTCTTTGGACCAGTCAAAGTCAAACCTGCGCTCATCTACTGCCGCACATCCCGGAGGAACGGACTTACGTAGGGTGTCCCTCTAGGACCATCTCAGTAATCACATCGCAGCCTCGTCAGGCTCAGTATCATCATCGCATCCAGAGTGTAGATCGCGGAGAGCGACCCCGTGAACTCAAGTATCTTAAGTATCTCATAACTAGCATAAAATGCCGGGCTCAGCAGGCTATAATCCTCGATCAAACAGATCGGTATCTCAAAGCTCAAAGCACAACTCAGTCGTAAAAAGAAACTCGACTCAAACATGAATAGCCCAAACACTGTCACAGCTATGTCGGAGAACCCTCAACGACTTAATCTGATAATGCACGACCATGGCTGAGTCGGAAACCTCCGCGACTCGATCTGCCAGAACCCCAAATATCCTCAAAACTAAGTGGGATAACTACCTCCACCACTAAATCATAATCAGAACCCATGATCCCAACAAGGAAGAAGAACTCTTATGACACTAGGACTCGACAGACGATGCTCTAAAAAAAATACCCTCGGCCCTCTGGCACGAGCACACAATCAATTCGAACAATCTGGACCATTCATAATTTCTCAATAGTTAAAAACCCTTTTAAAAATGGAGTTTTACTTAAAACGGGCACTAAAAATATATGAAGGTCCAGATGCAGCCTGAAACTCAAAAGAACATGCAGTCTAGTTTCAAATAACCTCTATATCATACTAAAAATGTCTGGGGCTCAAGAATGTCAGTCCACAATTTTCTAGGCAACTATCAGATTTATCGATATATAATAAATCAGCTAATCATGATCAATATAAGATAAATAGGCTAAACATGATCAATATGCTTACAGAAGCATTAGAGGGCATTTCATAAATTTTGGAGAAATTCCAACCCACCTGGAACGCTTTCCGCAGGCATACGCTGAAGTCGGGGAAGTGCCGAAACCTCGAACCGATAAAACTCCGCAAATTGCGCCGCGCGCGCGCGCACAATGCCGCGTACCCGAAAAAATCCCTTGAAGTTCGACTAAATTTCCGAGTCCTCTACAGAAACCCACGCACTCACTGCTTACTCCCCGGCCAACTCGCAGCACAACAAGGGCTCAAGCATACATCACGCTCCAATTGCACATTAAAACAAATAATGCTCACATAGGCTCAACCTCTTAATTCCATCCACACTCTCAAGTTGCATCTGTTCACATCAAGTCCATCATAAAAATAAATCGCTTGCACCTAAATACATGTTCACATAAACACCTTACTGCACAACCAAGAAGTCACAGCTCCTCCGCTTAGCTTTAGCCCACACGAAGTCTTCCACAGCACTTAAAATACAAGCTCCAATACATACAATAATTAACGTCCAAAGCCCAATTTAAGTTCACTCCATCACCGACAGTACACTTTAATAAAGATCCCAATAGCACACTTAGTAAAAATCCCAACAGCTCTCATAATACAATTCCCAACAGCATGCTTTACAAAAATTCCAACAGCTCATTTTAAAGCTCCTTAGCACACACAAAACTCTTCCTGTTCACATAAGGCCACAAAACTCAACATACACCAAGCACACACTTCACACATACAAGCCCAAATCCACAGCACTCTCGTTGCTCAACAACTGCCAACAAGCAGCACAAAACTGCTCTCAAAACATCCTGTAGTACACTCCAAAGTTATAACCAATATTACATTCATCAAAAGTCCACCACAATTCAAAGCCAACTGAAAAATTCCAACTCCCCTGCACTCACACATCACAGACCCTGCCCATCTCTAACCCGCAGCAGCACCAAACCGAGGCACCAAGCCCTGCCACTCCAAAGAAAAAATCCATCAGCACAATGCCAACCTGCGAGAGAAAGGAGGGACACCAAAATTAGCGGAGGCGGGGTTAGACGCGCGGTCGCCGGCGCCAAAAAATCAAGCCCAAAGCGAGAAAAACCCAGCGCGCGACACGCGTCGGAAGCCGTAGCCGCGGCACTAGTACGGCAGCCGCAGCACAACCTGGGCCCGCCGCTGCGCTGCCTGGGCCAGCCGCGCGGCGCCCAGGCCCGTAGCGGGCCGCCCACGCCCGCAGCGGGCCACCCTGGCCCGTTGCGCGCCGCGCGCACTCGCGCGCGGCCGCAGCGCGCCCGCGCGCGACGGGGCGCCCGCCTGCGCGCGACGCCCGCCTGGGCGCTGCGCCCCCAGCGCCTGCGCGCCACAAGCGGAGCCCAGTCGCTTGCTGCTCCAACTTTGGACAGCAGGCCCTCTCTCCTCCCAAGAGCGACATTTCCACACACCTCACCCTCTTCACTCTCACACCAGCCCCTTCTCTCTCAACACAAAAACAAAAAGAAAAGCACGCACCTCTACCAACCGCCGCGCACGCCATTCGCCGCGCTCACCGCTCGGCCCACTAGGCTTCAAGGAGGGTGTTCCATCATCAAAGCTCCATCCTCATCTCTCTTTTCCTTAGTTCCTTCTTCTTCTTCTCTCTTCTTTTCTCTCCTCTGTTTCAAAACCATTCCTCTGCTTTGCCTAAAGATGAGAACGATGACAAGGCAACCACTAATTAAAAGGGCTCAATTAATGTGAGGTGGTAGTTGGCTAAATTAAATGCACCATCAGAGTCAACATTGTCACACCACCCTTAGTTCCAAACCCTCTCTCTCTTTCACTAAATTGCTTTCCTGTTTCCTCACAGGCTAAATCCACTAATTAATAAATCATTAAATAATCCTTCAAAAACCCCCCGCCAACTCACTTTTTGCCCTCGGGGCCTCCGCACCAGTCCGGAACCTCGCGGACTCCGCTGTAATCTGAAAATACACGTGTCCACTGCTTTTTCTCCCCAAAAAGCTCAACCGTTGAGTCGGGGTGCTCAATCCAAAAACCGACTCCAGAACTGTCAGTTCCGACTCACTTTTTGCCTTCGGGTCCTCCGCGTCAGTCCGGAACCTCCCGAACTTCGCTGTAATCATAAAATACGCCTGTTCCAAGTGTTTCCCAATTTTCTGCACACCACTGCGAGGTCTTCTTTTCCCGGAACCAGTCCTCTATCGTGCACAATGCCCGGAAAACTCCGAATCAACCTGGGGCTTCCGCGTTGATCCGAGTCGACCCGAACTCATCTGTAATCCAATATGGAACACGCTCGAGCGATTTATCCACAACGCACCATCTATCGAGGCCGGTGCGCTATCCGAAATTCCGGTACTCTACACTCTCCCCTCCTTAAAAAGGTTTCGTCCTCGAAACCCAAAAGAAATCCATAACTCGGGAGGGGGAACACTCAACTCATCCTCAGGCTCTCAAGTGGCCGTTCTCACTCATCACGATGACTCCACTAAATTTTCACGAGCAAGAATTTGAATCGGTTGCTTCTGATAGTTCAAATCCTCGTCCAACTCCAAAGAAGCAAAACCCAAAACAAGGGGGTGATCAAATACACTTCTTCCAGCCAGAAAAACACTCGTGGAACAAACTCCCCGCGTAAACCTCGACTGATCGTATTATTGCGGATAGTGGCTTCCACAATTAAGGTTCCCAAATCCAAACACTAAGCCTCCAATAGGCAATACTCCTTCGTTGCCCCTTAGCAACCAAAACACTCAAGTTCCGCAGATGCATTTCTCATATTAAATTACAGGGGAAGTAGTTCAACGTCGGGAAACAATGCTCAAATTCCAACTCTCAAATCCCAAGTTCCAAAAGTGGCAACCACGGATCGAAGACCTCATTCCAAGGTTGCAAGCTCGTCTTACCAAGGCGTACTGACCATAAGGTCCTCGCTAGAATAATTATATGCTATAAGACCAAACCTTCAATTCCAATAACTCTGTCCACCGACGTGGCTTTAACCAAGCTCTTCCTGAGTAGCCAAGCATTTCAGGTTTGAGGATGTAAGAATAACTCAATGTTCTTTCTATCACTGGCAATCTTGCAAATCGATGCAGCTCTAACTCCTCGAAGCTACACAGTGTCTGGGATCTCGAATGACTCATCTCGCGCGGTTCCTCTCTGGGGATTTCCGTTGGATGGTATTCGCGATTCAGATGGATATTTTTATGTGGTTGGATGTATGTGGGTATCAGGTATTGCGGATTCATGACTTCCAATAGACGCAAGCATCTATTGTTAATTACCCCCATGTGATTGGGGCACCTTCGATTAAGAGACCTTTGTGGGGAGGATAGAATAAATCGTATCCTAATGATTCGACAAATCCTAAGTATATGTGTTAGGATTTAGCTGGATCTGAAATTGACTTGATCCCGATTATATGAGTTGAGGACTAGTCGCTATTAAACTCTAAGTATATGTGTTAGAGTTTAATTGGGTTCGATTGGCTCTAAGTATATATATTAGAGTCCAATTATATTTGATTCCATATTTGGCGTATGTTCCAAAGTGGAGAGACCAAACACCAAGGATATGTATTGAGGTAGGTCAGATTTGATGCTACTCGAAAGTAGGAGGTGGCTAACTCCTATATGTATTAGGATTGGCCGAGTTTGATATGTTTTTCACTCTAGTTATATGTGCTAGAATGAGAGATCGACTAACCTTAAGTATATGTATTAGGATTAGTTGAGTTGATTTGGTTTCTACTCTAGATTTATGTGCTAGAGTAAAATGTTAACTACACCCTAAGTATATGTATTAGGGTTAGTTGGGTTGATTTGGATGAACTCTAAGTATATGTGTTAGAGCTCGATCGAAGCGGATTTGGCTAAATTCTAAGCATATGATTTAGAATCTAGTCGGTTTGGATATAATTTTGCCTTAATTATATGTGTTAAGGCGATGAGATTGAATGAGTTTTGGGTTTTATTTGTGGGTTAGAATGGGTTTTGGGTTTTATTTGTGGACTGAATGGGTTTCGGATTTTATTTGTGGACTGAATGGGTTTTGGGTTTTATTTGTGGATCGAATGGGTTTTGGGTTTTATTTGTGGATCGAATAGGTTTTGGGTTTTATTTGTGGACTCGACTTATATTATATCTGGACTGAATTTAGGACCCGTATGTGGACTGAGCCTTATTTTCATATGGGTAGATTTGAGGCCCGCATATGGGTTGAGCCTTATTTAATAAATGATTGAATTCATTTATTAGTCTCTTTTGAATCGGACTTAGGCTTCAAGTTGATTAGAACTCATTTGAATTTTGTCTGGATTCAAAGAAATCCCCATTTATTTCAATATTTTTGTTTGATTTGGGGTTCGCAGAAAATCCCTTATTTTATCTTGGGATCCGGAGGAATACCGTTATTTTATTTTGATGTGGGGTCCTAAGAAATTCCCTTTTTGAAATTATTTTAAAATTATTTGGGATCCGAGGAAGAAATTATTTGGGATCCGAAGAAGTTCCTTTTTCTTTTTTTTTTTTCTTTTTTTTTCCTTTGAGCCTAAGGTAAGGGGCGTCCGAAAAGGTCCCGAACCGGCTTTAAAGAAATTTATTTTCTTTTATTTTTTTTCCTTTCTTTCTTTTGAACCTGAAATAAGGGGCGTCCGAAGAGGTCCCGAACCGGCTTTAAAGAAATTTATTTTTCTTTTTTTCTTTTTTTTCATTTCTTTCTTTTCAACCTGAAGTAAGGGGCGTCCGAAGAGGTCCCGAACCGGCTTTAAAGAAATTTATTTCTTTTTCTTTTTTTTTTCTTTCTTTCTTTTGAACCTGAAGTAAGGGGCGTCCGAAGAGGTCCCGAACCGGCTTTAAAGAAATTTATTTTCTTTTCTTTTTTTTTCTTTTCTTTCTTTTCAACCTGAAGTAAGGGGCGTCCGAAGAGGTCCCGAACCGGCTTTAAAGAAATGTATTTCTTTTTCTTTTTTTTTTCTTTCTTTCTTTTGAACCTGAAGTAAGGGGCGTCCGAAGAGGTCCCGAACCGGCTTTAAAGAAATGTATTTCTTTTTCTTTTTTTTTCTTTCTTTCTTTTGAACCTGAAGTAAGGGGCGTCCGAAGAGATCCCGAACCGGCTTTAAAGAAATGTATTTCTTTTTCTTTTTTTTTCCTTTCTTTCTTTTGAACCTGAAGTAAGGGGCGTCCGAAAAGGTCCCGAACCGGCTTTAAAGAAATGTATTTCTTTTTCTTTTTTTTTCTTTCTTTCTTTTGAACCTGAACTAAGGGGCGTCCGAAAAGGTCCCGAACCGGTTTTAAAGAAATGTATTTCTTTTTCTTTTTTTTTTTCTTTCTTTCTTTTGAACCTGAAGTAAGGGGCGTCCGAAGAGGTCCCGAACCGACTTTAAAGAAATTTATTTTTTTTTCTTTTTTTTTTTCTTTTCTTTTTTTTTTTTACCTGAGAAATACGTCTAAAAAAAAAGCCGAGGAAGTCGACTGGGGGTGCCGAGGAAGTTGACCGGAGTTGCCGAGGAAGTTGACCGGAGGTGCTGAGGGGTCGATTGTGCTATATCTTCTGTGGATGAATCTGGGAGGAGTTTTTTTTTATTTGTGGTGGAATATAGGACGGGTTTTCCTTTTCTTTTTGGTGGAATATGGCAGGAGTTTTCTTTTGTGGCGTAATATGGGAGGTTGTCTTTTGTGGTGGAATATGGGAGGAGTTTTCAGACACACCAAAGGAAAAAAAAAACACCTCTATTTATAGTGGAGAGTGGCAGAGAAATATCGTGTGGGGTTTGTTATGATTTGTTAAAGGGTTGGCGAGAATGTGCGGGTTTGTTGAGGAACGTACGTGGGAATGTGGTTTCGTTGAGGAAAGTACGTGGGAATGTGGTTTCGTTGAGGAAAATACGAGGTTCAAATTTGAGAAAGTTATTATATCCAAATTTCAAATTTTAAATTTTAAATTTCAGATTTAAATTTTAAAATTGAAAGGCTATGTTTAAATTTTAAAATTCAAATCTTAAAATTGAATATGTTCAAATTTCAAAATTGAATGGTTATGTTCAAATTTCAATATGTTGAGGGGGTATGGTTATGTCCAAATTTTAAATTTCAAATTTCAAATTTCAATATGTTCGAAATTTAAAATGTTCAAATTTCAATATGTGTTCAAATTTCAAAATTGAACGGTTATGTTCAAATTTGAGAAAGTATGGTTGTATTTGAATTTCAAAATTGAATATGTTATGTTTAAATTTGAGGAAGTATGGCTGTATTTAAATTTCAAATTTCAAAATTGAATATGTTCAAATTTCAAAATTGAACGGTTACGTTCAAATTTGAGGAAGTATGGTTGTGTTTAAATTTCAAATTTCAAATTTCAAAGTTGAATATGTTTAAAATTGAGAAAGTATGGTTGTATTTAAATTTCAAATTTCAAATTTTAAAATTGAATATGTTCAAATTTTAAAATTGAACGATTAACGAACGAGGAAAGTTCAAAATTGAATTGAGAGATATTTTAAAATTTGGTTGAAGATTTGAATATGAATTTGGATAAGCCGGTTGAAAAATATTTTGAAATTTGATTAAAAATTCAAAATTCAATTTGAATATAATTTTTTTTGAAGCTAAATTTTTAAACAAAAAGTTTACAATAATGTAAGTCCCGCTGGGCACAAAAAAATAGGATCCGACTTAAAAAATCGACGGAGCTTTGATGAGACCCATAAGCTTGTGTTCACAAATAACCTAAGCTTGTATTTGCAAATGATCTATTAAGGGGTTTGAACTTGTAGTAAAATTTGTTGGACCCAAATTATTAATATGTTAAAAGTTTTGGGCTTATACGGGACTTATACAGACAAATCAATATTACGGACCAACCATAATCTTTCCCCCTTTTTTTTCTATATAATTTTTTTCTTTACCTCAAACACACAGGCCCTGCCTAGCCCAAAACCTTTGACCTCAGTCACAATCATAGGCTTAGGCTAATTCCCAACGACACCACTCTTCGTTGGGTCCTCAGTCGCTCTTGCAGCCGAAGTCATGAGGCCTAACAACAGAACCTTTCGAAGTCGAAAGCACACTCTCCCAACTTGACAAACCACTTCTTCACTCTTAGAAGTTGCAGCGCTATCCTCAAGTGCTCTTCAGGCTCTAAGTCATTCGGAAATTATCCGAACATCCACGACGGGTACAACCACCAACCCGTCCCACTCAACCGGAACACTCAATTCCCTCAAATCCAAAGGCCGCAGGGCCACAGTCAAACCACTTGACCGCAAGGCAAGCTCAGAAAGCCCCTACCGGGTCCTGAGCACTAACCGGGCACAACCCTTGGCTGCAAGGTTCCATAAGCTATCAATCTCTCGCATTCTCACCGTTGTATCCACAACGTGGCACAGGGTCACACGGCCTCTCGATCCATCAGATCCCGCAACTGCGCTATCGGCTCTCTGTCTCAGGGGTGATACTCCAAGGGGTGCTGCCGAAGTCGGTGCAGCTTCTAAATCCAAGTCGAACACTATCTCGATCTCAATTTCACTGAACGGCGGCTTCAAAATCAGCTCGAGTAGACCCAGACCCGGGATCACACGGGCGAAAAGGATATCCTTTAGTCCCGGTGCCGCCGTAGACACCTCTTCTACAATCGCTAACAACGCAAAACGACCACGACTCAACTCTGCCGTGGTCCAGCTCCCTATATAAACACACTCCTCCTGACCAGGTCCACGGAGGTTCATTGTCCTCTCTCGACAATCCATGATAGCAAGACAACGGGATAACCAATCCCTATCCAACACTTAACAACAACACTAAACTGATGTAGGACTGGTAACATTCATCTATGTGCTAAATGTGATCTGGAACCCGATCCTCACGTGCACAAGCCCACAGTCCTAACTCTGGCCCACACGAAGCTGCCCCTGCTCTACTAAACACAAAAGCGGTGTCGGCAACAACCTTGCTCTAACCTTGACGACCAAAGGAAACCACACCAGGAAAGATGCGAACCACTATCCTGGCGCTCTTCAGCCGGCTGTACAATCTCATCCACTAGATACTGGGGGCCCTCGCTCAAACTGCCTCGGCATGACGGCTCCATCAGTCTGTCGGTACATCGGATGAACCTCTTTATCCAAAAAGGGGGAGAGGGTGCTGTCGCAAGTGGCAATTTCCAAGAGCACCATTCAGCAACACTCTGCCTGAAAATGTCCTGACACAGCTGCTGGTGCCTCGTCTGTCGAGAACCTCCTGGACTTTGTCTCCTCTGAGACCCATGATCCCGAGACTGGAATCATGGCAACCTCGATCCACACAACTGTGACACCCCCGGAATTTGGATTAGTCCTCTATATAAATGATATAATAGGACTAAATCTCGAACCCGGCTATAGCATTTTGGATGGTAGCAAGATCCAAGAGGAACATGAGAGTTAAGCGTGCTAGAGCTAGAGTAGTTCTAGGATGGGTGACCCCCCTGGGAAGTGGGGCGTCACAGTTGGTATCAGAGACATTCACCAGCCGAAAATGTGAGATGAGTCTCGGCTGAGCCAGGGTTATATAGCAGGTAGAGCGAGGCTCCCCGGCTAATGACCGTTGTGAGTGGAGTGCAGCTCCTCACAAGGTCGGCTAAGGCTAGCGAGACGAGTCTCACATCGCCTGGTGCTTGTGAGTGTGCTTGAGCCTGACGTGGACGTCAGGGCTTAAAGGGGGGAAGAATGTGACACCCCCGGAATTTGGATTAGTCCTCTATATAAATGATATAATAGGACTAAATCTCGAACCCGGCTATAGCATTTTGGATGGTAGCAAGATCCAAGAGGAACATGAGAGTTAAGCGTGCTAGAGCTAGAGTAGTTCTAGGATGGGTGACCCCCCTGGGAAGTGGGGCGTCACAACAACTATCCCAAAATTCGACGATGCTAGACGTCTCTCACTGAAGTTGTTCCCTTGCTCTTCGTCCCTCCTGGAAGTAATCACTGATCCTCGGTCAATCCACTGAGCATGCACAATCGCTGCATCAAAGGTCGGCCCCTGCCGAGTATGCCTTGAATCATAGATGTCTCGATGCAGTCTGCTCTCAAACATAAACAAATTTCTGGGCCTCATCTTGGGCGACAAGGGGTACTCTGCTCAACAAACGCAGAACCTCGCTCCAGGTCATCAACTACGCCCCCGGTGGTCCAACAGGACAAGCTCGACGCCACCAACTCTCGGCGTCCACAACCAAAAGTGCATGTCTAAGCACCCTGATGCTTCTCCTCGAAGAATAAATCTTCAGTAACTTCCCTTAGCAAAATCCCAATTCTCGACCTCCCAAGGTTCCAACTCTGTTCCAAAATTCACAGGAAATGATACTGGCTGATGTACAACATCTAATCAGTAGGCTCTAGCTGCTTCTGCACTATGTGTTGAGCAATCTGGATCGAAGTTGACGAGGTCGCGGCCGGAGGTACCACTAGCGATACCACGGAAGATGCTCTCGATCCAAGCATGCGCTTCACGCGCTCCATGTTCTCTTCCTGGCGCCGCATCGCCTCAAATCTCAGGACTGCTTGGGCCTGAATCTCTTAGGCCTCTCTCGGCTCTATCCATATAGCTTCCCGCTATAAGAACTCCTCATCCTAGGTCAACCACGCCCTCGCCGGTGCACGGCGTCTCGGAACATGTTAACCTTTCTAAAGTATTATGTTGTCTGCAGCCAACATAATCACCTTTAGAGAATTAACATGTAAGGGCACTCACCCCAATCCTCTGGGGGAGGTAAAAACTCAATCAGGACTCTCGCTAAAATCACGTCTCTCCCGATAGTCATCCTAATGTCCAACCAAAAGCCTAGGGTCTCTAAGTCCTCAATGACCTACATCCCAGGCTCTGATACCACCTAAATCTGTCACGCCCCGGGGTCGAACTAAGACCCGGGCACGCCAACAGATCCGCCGTCTGTGCGGAAACTGCCGCACAGACAAAGCGTCTACCCTGCAAGTCAGATCTAGAACTAAAAACATGTATCAGAGCTAATACTATAAATCAAAAGCTACACTGTAAAACTGAAATATATAAATGTCCAATAATACAAAAGTCCTCAAAACAGGTCTCTCAAAGGAAAATAAATAAAAAAGTACATTCCTCACCCTCTCAGTACAAAAGTGGAGAATGAAACTAACAGGGTACATCTACCTCTGACCCAAAAGCTGGTAAGGAACTACTCGGCCACGTCCTCACCTCGATCTGCTGTCTCCGCACGAACCAAGCTGGAACAGCTGCCTCAAACCTGTCACCGCAGCGGGTGTTAGATCTACTGCAGAAGGCAGATCTCAGTGGGTACCGTCCCAATATCCACGGTATGCCCACTAAGTCAACTGGAGGCAAAACAGATAGGTATGCAGATAGATAGATAAAAGGAAAGCAGGAAAGGGACTAAAGCTAAAAAGTGACAACATCATGCTGAAGGAACTCAACGCTGATCCTGCTATGCATACACTCTCACTGCTAATAATATGCCTCAAGTACTATGCTCAAAGGAAAACTCATCAATGAACATGCAATGAAACTCACTCACACAGATCATCCAAATCTCAATGACTGTCCCTCTTTGGACCAGTCAAAATCAAACCTGCGCTCATCTACTGCCGCACATCCCGGAGGAACGGACTTACGTAGGGTGTCCCTCTAGGACCATCTCAGTAATCACATCGCAGCCTCGTCAGGCTCGGTATCATCATCGCATCCGGAGCGTAGCTCGCGGGGAGCGACCCCGCGAACTCAAGTATCTCAAGTATCTCATAACTGGCATAAAATGCCAGGCTCAGTAGGCTATAATCCTCGATCAAACAGATCGGTATCTCAAAGCTCAAAGCACAACTCAGTCGTAAAAAGAAACTCGACTCAAACATGAATAGCCCAAACACTGTCACAGCTATGTCGGAGAACCCTCAACGACTCAATCTGATAATGCACGACCATGGCTGAGTCGGAAACCTCCGCGACTCGATCTGCCAGAACCCCAAATATCCTCAAAACTAAGTGGGAGAACTACCTCCACCACTAAATCATAATCACAACCCATGATCCCAACAAGGAAGAAGAACTCTTATGACACTAGGACTCGACAGACGATGCTCTAAAAAAAATACCCTCGGCCCTCTGGCACGAGTACACAATCAATTCGAACAATCTGGACCATTCATAATTTCTCAATAGTTAAATACCCTTTTAAAAATGGAGTTTTACTTAAAACGGGCACTAAAAATATATGAAGGTCCAGATGCAGCCTGAAACTCAAAAGAACATGCAGTCCAGTGTCAAATAACCTCTAGATCATACTAAAAATGTCTGGGGCTCAAAAATGTCATTCCACAATATTCTAGGCAACTATCAGATTTATCGATATATAATAAATCAGCTAATCATGATCAAAATAAGATAAATAGGCTAAACATGTTCAATATGCTTACAGAAGCATTAGAGGGCATTTCATAAATTTTGGAGAAATTCCAACCCACCTGGAATGCTTTCCGCAGGCATACGCTGATGTCGGGGAAGTGCCGAAACCTCGAACCGATAAAACTCCGCAAATTGCGCCGCGGGCGCGCACAATGCCGCGTACCCGGAAAAATCCCCGGAAGTTCGAGTAAATTTCTGAGTCCTCTACAGAAACCCACGCACTCTCTGCTTACTCCCCGGCCAACTCGCAGCACAACAAGGGCTCAAGCATACATCACGCTCCAATTGCGCATTAAAACAAATAATGCTCACATAGGCTCAACCTCTTAATTCCATCCACACTCTCAAGTTGCATCTGTTCACATCAAGTCCATCATAAAAATAAATCGCTTGCACCTAAATACATGTTCACATAAACACCTTACTGCACAACCAAGAAGTCACAGCTCCTCCGCTTAGCTTTAGCCCACACGAAGTCTTCCACGGCACTTAAAATACAAGCTCCAATACATACAATAATTAACGTCCAAAGCCCAATTTAAGTTCACTTCATCACCGACAGTACACTTTAATAAAGATCCCAATAGCACACTTAGTAAAACTCCCAACAGCTCTCATAATACAATTCCCAACAGCATGCTTTACAAAAATTCCAACAGCTCATTTTAAAGCTCCTTAGCACACACAAAACTCTTCCTGTTCACATAAGGCCACAAAACTCAACATACACCAAGCACACACTTCACACATACAAGCCCAAATCCACAGCACTCTCGTTGCTCAACAACTGCCAACAAGCAGAACAAAACTGCTCTCAAAACATCCTGCAGTACACTCCAAAGTTATAACCAATATTACATTCATCAAAAGTCCACCACAATTCAAAGCCAACTCAAAAATTCCAACTCCCCTGCACTCACACATCACACACCCTGCTCATCTCTAACCCGCAGCAGCACCAAACCGAGGCACCAAGCCCTGCCACTCTAAAGAAAAAATCCATCAGCACAATGCCCACCTGCGAGAGAAAGGAGGGACACCAAAATTAGCGGAGGCGGGGTTAGACGCGCGGTCGCCGGCGCCAAAAAATCAAGCCCAAAGCGAGAAAAACCCAGCGCGCGACACACGGCGCAAGCCGCAGCCGCGGCACTAGTACGGCAGCCGCAGCACAACCTGGGCCCGCCGCTGCGCTGCCTGGGCCAGCCGCGCGGCGCCCAGGTGTAGTAACCGCTGGTTTAGTGTTTTTTTGGTGTTCTTTATTTCAGGTTTTATTTGCATCTTGTGCGCTTGAGGGGTCCGGTGCGTGATCTTTTTCTTCTTCTCTTCTTGGCAGACCGTCGGGGCTCTCGGGTATTTTTAGGCGTTAGAGCTCGCGAAACGGAGCGCGGCAGCGCGACCGGATTTATTTTCCGACTTCGGATTCTCCCACAATAAATTCCGGAAGTTTGTTAGCAGCCCAGGCGACCGGCACGAATTTCGAGGCACGCCGGACCCAGGTTCGAACTCGAAATCCTAATTTCCTGTTGACCGGGGTTTTGGGTTTATTTCTTCCCGCTATCCACTTCGCGATCGTTTAAATTTTTGGTAGTTTGGGGATTTTGGGTTAAGCCCCTGTTGCGCCAGACCAGCTAATTAATTCGTTCCGGTTGGCGAATTAGGGTTCGACCCTCATAACTCTCTGCTACCCCACCTTGGACGAACCGTACCCGAACGCGGACGAGGAACTGCTTCCCCTTCCTCTTCCTCTTCTCCCTGCGATTGATTGGTGCGGGGATCTACGGCGAAGCGATCGAGGAGAGGAGGAACGATCGCACACCCCCCGGGACGATCCCTCTTCTTGCAACCCCGACGCCGCGACCAAGGTAAGCGATGAATTTATTTTCTTTCTATTTCTTGTTTCAAGCAAGGGGGAGGGGAAATCCTTTGTAATGTCGGGGTGGGTTTTCCTTCGTCTCGTGCCGCGTGTGAGGCGATTTTGGGGACCAAACGGGAGGCCGCCGCCGCCGTGGTTAAACGGGAGGCCGCCGCCGCCGTCACCGTGTTCACGGGGTCACCGCCGGAGCCGCCGTGATCGCGGGGTCGCAACCGGAGCCGAAATCACTGTTCACGGGAGGGGATTTCTGGCCGCGGTCCACACAAGCCGGCGTGCACCCGGCGCATGCCATCGAGGCCCGGGGGCGCAGACCCGGCGCACAGGGCCGTGCGCCAGGCCGCGCGGTGCACGCCCTGGGCGTGCACCCGGTTCGCACTGCCGCCGCGGGAAACCGTGGACCCGGCGCGCGCTCCTGCCCGTGCGCGGCCCGGCCCAAGACGCCCCGGTCCACCGCCGCCGCGTGCTCCCGGCCCGCGCCGCTGCCGCCCGCCGTCGTGGACCCGGTCCACGCCTGGACCCGTGCACCCGTTTTCAGAAAAAGGGTCCAGAAGCTCCGTTTTTAGCCCGTTTCGCCCCGTTTTTGAGTGTTTTAAACCACGACGATGTTTTTAACGAATAAATTTTGTTGTAGCTGCTCGGGCGCGCGGCCAGGGTATTTTGGTTGGAGTTTCCACACGTCTCTTTCTTCGTGTTTGAGGTGGGTTTTATTTTGGGATCAAACGTCGGGTTCCCGACAGTTGTACTTCAACTTTAAACAATTCAAGTTATTTTGTTTTATGCTAAATTAAGAAGAATTGCAAGGTACTTGTTGATACTAATCTAGTAGTCCTTATGTCACTATTATCTCGTATACTATTATTGTTGGTTACTTGGCTCGAGGCTGCAGCACGCGCACCCGTGGTTTGGCCCACCGCTAAGGGTGTGCTTTTCCGGAAAAGTGGTCTATGACCCGTGTAAACCCACGAGGTGACGTAGTGGGGGCCCCCGCAGGTGGGGGGTTTGAGGCGCCGAGGTGCGAGCGGTGTGACCCGTCGGGGTAGGTGCCCGACGTGGTTTACCGAGGTAGGTGCTTGGTGGGGACGCCGGGGTAGGTGCACGGATTAGGTTATGCAGGTGTGCGTGGTTATTCCCAGTTTGGGAGGATGTTGCTCCGGATAGTTTATGGTTGGGCGCACTTCTTTTTCCTGCTTTCCTTATTATTCTATATTGTCGCTGACTTCCCACTCTGTGACAGGATCCTTCCGGGGAGAGTGATAGGCGACGGTGAGGCCGAGGCTGGAGTTTTCGGGTCTACGGAGACCCCATATTGTATTTTCCTCCTTATTGACGCTTTCCATTTATTACGGTAGTCTTATGTGTGGTTCTCGATGCCCTCGTGGGGTCGGTAGGATGTCGTCAACTTCTGCTTATTTAATAAACCTTCCTTTCTCTCTTTGTTGGCCGCTTTCAAACAGAAAAAGAAAAAAAAAACAAACCCAAAAGGAATTGCGAAAACCGCTTTCAAAATCTAGGTGTCGTGTGGGCACTGTTTTCAAACCTTGTGGATTTATGGATCTTTAAAAAGGGATTTCCAAACCTGAGTGTCGTGTGGGCACTGTTTTCAAAACCCTGTGGTTTTATGTGGCTTTCGAAACCGTTTTTCAAAATATTCTAGGCGTCGAGTGGGCGCCGTTTTTAACAATTGTGGATTTATCCTTTCAAACCAACCGGCCATGAAAATGCTTTAGTTGTAATACTTGTATGTTTGTATGAATGAACGCTGAACTGTTGTGATTGAATTGTGGTTTGTGTTTGGACACTGTACTGATCGCGACGCCGTGCATATACAGGGGAGACTCTGTCCGTGTGCAGAGTGACCCTGTGTATGCGGCGGGTCTGGGCACGCACCGAGGAAGAGAGCTTTTCAAAAAAAAAAGGGGGTTTATTTCGAGCCAAATGACCGTTTTTGTGTACTGTTTCCGCTGAACGAAAACCCTCGGGGCGTGACAGATTAAGATGGTATCAGAGACTTTTTTTTTTGTTGTTCAATCACAACAGTTGGTGCCGACATCCGTGGGAATACCTCACTGGACTGCAATTGAATAAATGGATGGGACGTAGGAGGTTAGGACGTGAGTGATCGGGGGGGGGGGGGGGGGAGAGTCTGAGTCCTTTCTCTTGATTGGCGGTCCGTTGTTTATTAGCAAAGGCTAAAGCTGACCTTCTTTTTGTGTGTGGCAGACATGGCCCGTACTAGATCATCCACCGAGGACACCGGAGCAGATGCCACGACGTCGGCGGCCGCGGAGAATCAGCTCCTGCGGCAGCAAATGAGGGAGATGGCAGGGCAACTGGCCACCCTCACAGACCACGTGCGTCAGCTGACGCAACGGCAGCAGGCTGCGACAGTGACGGCCGCCCCGGTCCCTCCGCAGGGGCCAAACGCGCCAGCAGCGGCGCCGCCGGCGGCGACTACGGCACCGGCGCCGGGGACCACCAGCAGGGTTACGCTGGAAGAGACTATGGTTACACCTTCCCCTACCGTGGCTGCCGCCGCTGCGGGGGAGGGGACAGCTGGGCTGACTGAGCGAGAGCGGGTATGGGCCAACCTGGCCAACTTCAAGAAGTATGACCCGCCCGTGTTCGAAGGAGAGACGACCGACCCTTGGGTCGTCGAGAACTGGGTGGGGTCAATGGAAAAATTGTTTGAAGACTTACTCATGGAGGACCACGAGCGGGTTCCCTTAGCGGTCCACTGCTTGGGAGGGAATGCCCGCTTGTGGTGGAAGACAGTACGCCCCGACCCTACCACACGTACCGCACTCCCATCCTGGACGACGTTCAAACAGGAGCTGTTTGGCGCTTTCTTCACCAATAGCGTCAAAAAGAAGTTGGAGGATGACTTGAAGCACATCCAGCAGGGGAGCAGGACAGTCATGGAGTATCAGCGTGAATTCGTGAGACTAGCTAACTGTGTTCCGTTCGTCGTGAGGGACGAGTCCCACAAGGCGCAACTCTTCGTCGATGGCTTGCGGAGCAACATTTTCGAGGTGGTGCAAGCGGCTGACTTGCACACCTTTCAGAAAGTGGTCGACAGGGCCACTATGGTGGAGCGCGGGTTTGCAGTCACTCGCGCCAGAAGGGAGAACTCGGCGCGACAGGAGGACCGGAAACGACAACAGCAAAGCCCGGGGGGAGGCTCTTCGAATGGGAGCCGACCCCCCAAACGGTGGAGACCGCAGACAGGACCTCGGGGCGCGCCGGCAGGAGGGCCGAGGCCGGGAGATAGGCCCTGTGTGATATGCGGGGGAGCGCACCAAGTGTCCGCTTGCCCCCAGCGTAATGATCATTGCTTCCGCTGCGGTAAACAGGGGCACTACCGCCACAACTGCCCCTTGATCCAGGGAGCGGTTACCTCAGCAGCTTCGGCACCGGCACCACAGCTATCTGGACGAGGAAAGGCCCCTATGGGGTCAACTTCTAGACCCCCTGCACCACGGCGAGAGGGGGAGAGGCAAACGCAGGCAGGCGGGAGGGTTTACTCAATGACCCGCCAGGAGTCGGATCCACCAGCGGATGTGCTTGCAGGTATTACTTCTGTTTCAAATTCCCGTGCAAGAACCCTTTTTGATACTGGAGCAACACACTCTTGTTGGGTTATATGTAATACGGATCTAAATAGGGGAAAAAACACCTAGAGGGGGGTGAATAGGTGTAAACGCATAAACACTCAAAAAATCGTTGCGATAAAAACCCAATGCGGAAATAAAAATAATACGCAAGATTTTTACGTGGAAAACTCCATCACCGGAGAAAAAACCACGGGACCGATAACACGGCAGAAATCCACTAGAATTAAAACACGTACAAGGTGATTTACCGTACACACTTACGACTCAACCTTTTCCATACGCTCCTAGAGGATCTTCTCCGCTCGCTCCGCGACGCTTCTCGAATCCACGATCTGCGCCCAACGCCGAATCCACGGCATCCAACGTCGAATCCACGACGTCCGACCGAATCCACGGTCTTCACCCAATAGCACCCTTCGAATCCACGAACGTGCCTCGCTCCGAATCCACGAGAGCGGTTGAACCTTGAATCCACAAGGACACGCGAATCCACGCGCCGATTTTTGGGGTAAATCGTTATTTGGGTGGTGATGATCCGCCGAATACTTAGATCAAAGATAGATCGGAAATACCATCTAAGTATTCATTAGTTTGATTCAACTCAAGATGTGAGTATGAAAACCTAGAATCAAACTAATCAATATAGATGAAGAAACATAGAGTGTTCTCTAATGATTTCCTTTCTTCTCTATATGTGGATCTATAGCCGTATAAAATGATATATGAAAATGACGGCTATTGACTATGTGGATTAACCCTAGAAAAAGAGTCATAGGGTCTATTTATAGGTTAGAAACCCTAGGAAGGAGATAAGAATCAAAAACCTAACATTTCTGGAAATTTACGGACGGCGATCCGGATCGGACTAGCTGTGATCCGGATCGTCGTAACGAGTCAGCCAGTTCCAGAAAAACGAAGGTTCGGGATCCGGATCGAAGTGTATGATCCGGATCGTTCATACAGTTTACCAAACATCAACGTTCGGGATCCGGATTGCGAAGCATGATCCGGATCGTTCAAGAAAAATGGTAAACTCACTGTTCGGGATCCGGATCAAGAGACTACGATCCGGATTGAACTGGTGTATGAACGAACCACCTTCGGGATCCGGATCGAACAACCTGATCCGGATCCTGAACATGTCCCAAGTCCAGTTTTTGATTTTTATGCAATGAAAGATTCTTCCAAGTGTTTCTACACTACAAGAAGTATTCGGATCACACAAAATCTTAGGTTAAACATACCTGATCCTTTTGAATTCTTCTTTCTTGAGATTGAGTTAAACGATCCAACTTTCTTCACCTTCAATCTTCAAGACTTGAGACTTTCACGAAACTACGCCAACTCAATTCCGTAACAATCTCCCCCTTTGGCGGTTTCGTGACAAAACATAGATCCACTAAAGAAAATTCAAAAAGATATTTTTGTTGCTATCACCATACAACAAAAATTTACAATGGAGATCCAAAAATTTAAAAACATGAGATAAACTCCTAAAACAGACTCTAGACTTAGACATCTGTACTCTCTGCACAAAGAAATCATTCTTGACAAAAAGAGATCGTTAGATACCTCAAGAATATTTAGCATACAAAACCTAGTACAGAGATAGAGTTTATCTAATCATCATGACATTTGAGAATTCAGATATGTAAGAGAATCATAGTCAAAAACCAACATATCTTCTATGCAACTAAAAACCAAATGTCACACAATGTTAGTCCAACATCAACTTGTTAGTTATATTACATGCCCAAATAGTTAGTCGAATAGTTAGTCGAGACATGCAAACAATCACAAGATGAAAACCAAAAGTTGAAGTTGAGATCATACTTACCTTGATATTTCATCATTCATTGTTCAAAGTTCTCTCTAACTCTCTCCCCCTTTTTGTCACAAAATAAAGACAAAATGTAGTTAAGACTACGAAATGTTAGGAGAGTGAAAAAGTTCCAATAAAACGTAAAACCTGAGAACTAAGCTAAAGTAAGTATAAAACTAAATCCTAAAATCAAAATCCTGCACAAAAAGAAGAAAAAAAATGAGTCAAAAGTAATCAGTTGTCAGAATCTGAGTCTTCAGAGCTTGTGCAACCCATCTTAGAGAGTATCTTTCGCATCTGCTTGTCCATTGAATTGATCTTCTTCGTTATGGTAATGTGAGCTGCCGTGGTAATCTCAAGCTCATTGGTAATTCTTTGTTGTTCCTTCAAAATTTGTTCTTGCTTAACAGATAGTCGCTGTTGTTCCTTGATAATCGATGTTATTGATGCTTGTCCATCATCTGTGCCGGGTGCTTGTCGAGATGGTGATGCGTCAGTGCTTGTACTGTGCTTCGTTCCAGATGCAGGAACTGGAGTGACATGCGGCAACTTATGGAGGGATTTGACAATGGTAGACTCATCTATCATGCTCAGACATTGATGATAAGTTGTTGAAGTAATGTCAACCTGAAATTTCTTTAAAATTCTCATTATAATCAAGGGAAATGGAATTCTCTCAGTGGGATGAGGATGCTCAACATATCGCGCCATTCTATTCCAGATAATGTACGGAATGTTGATATTCAATGCCGTTGCCTCTAATGGATGTCCTATAAGATACAAAAACAACAACCGGTCCCATCTCACAACCTTTGTCTGCATATTTGGAAGTATGTTGTAACATGTGATGAAGTTTAAGAAGCGATATTCAAGACGAAGTTCTTTAGATCGAACAGATTTTTCGGTTGATTGTGTTCCCTCGAGACAAATTCCCTCTATAACTTTTCGCCATAATGTGTTTGTCAAATTTACCCCCTTCAAGTAGTGAACTCCTTTCTTGCTGGCTTCCATTCCCAAAACCTCTCCAATCAATTGTGGAGTAATCTTAAACCTTGTGCCTTGGATATTCGTGTAGAACTCCATAGGACCGTTCTCAAACTCTCGAAGATGCCGTGCATTAGTATAGAAGGTCCTTACATGATGCAAACAGTAGCCAAGAGTTTCTGGGAAACGACATACTTGAATAAGGTTTGCTTGTTCAATCAGAAGACCAAACTCAGGGGAGTGACCTTGCAGAGCCTCAATGTTAACATGCCTTTCACCAATGCATTCGCGATGTGCAAAGGCTCGAAGACGATCAGTGTTAACGAATACTTCTTCCAAGCGATGTGGGGAGTCAGGAGCTATCGGCGTGTCAACATTAATGTCCTGTCGTAGCCCACGGCGTCTAGTTATTCTCTTTCTTTTCATGGAGATGGTTGGTGCTGCCATTGATGCTTTTCCTGGTTCCTTAGTTGCCTTTTCTTTTGATTTAACAGACGCCTTTCTCCTTGAATCATCAGACGGTTCTTGTTCATACATTGAGTCATCATCATCCGTCAATGCCGCCCAGTCAACCTCATGACAATCTACCTCTGTGTCACTGACCTCGACAAATTCACCTTTTCGTTGGAGGTTCTTGGCTCTCTTCAGTTTATTTGTTGGGCGAGTGTGTACCATTGAGACCAGGAGAAGGATTAACCAAGAGAAACACATTGAATTAAGTGCCATTGATCAAAGTGCTTGAGTTAAGAAGGTGTCCTGTGAAAACCAACTCAAGAACACAAAAATTCTTAGTTTTCAAAAATTGAGAAATTGTACCCAAAGAATCATTATCAGGTAGAGAAGCTAAGAATCAAATTAGTTTTGCAAAAGGACTTTTAAAAATAGATCAATTGCATAATTTTCGAAAATCCTTATTATATGCCCTAAAACCGAAATTTTAGAAATCGAAGCCTAAAAGTCCGTTAATCAGGAGAATACCTAGCATATAAACAAAACTAATCTACCCAGAGTTCTTATTTCAAAAGAAATTTGATCAAAAACCATCCACAAACAAAGTTGATCCAAGAAATTCATCACGTTTGAGGAGGAAAAGAGAAAAACGGTGAAAAACTGAGATTTTGATCAATAAAACTTACTTGGAGTTGAAGAACTTGAGTTTGAAAGCTTCCAGGAAGGATGAAATCTAGAGAGAGAGGCTCTGGAAACTTTGGAACAAAAGATTGGAGTAAAAGAAATCAAAAACCCCTTTCGTTCTTTATAAAACCTAGCCGCGATCCGGATCAGTTCATAACTGCGATCCGGATCGGCTACCCGCAGTGAGAAACTGCGTTCGGGATCCGGATCGGCAGATACAATCCGGATCGTCAGCCCGCAGAAGAATTCCTGCGTTCGGGATCCGGATCATCTAGCCCGATCCGGATCGGCCCCAACTTTTTCTTTAGAAAATTTCAGAGAAATTCAAGAAAAACCAGAAAAAGATTGTAAGCGCAAATGTGTATCAACTTTAAACAAAAATCATCGTTTCATACAACAAGAATTAGATTATGCCAAATCTATCAATAATATCCAAAAATGAAACGAAAATTTACAAAAATTAAATCCCTTAAAGTTGAACACCTTCAATTACATCTAACTTGATCTTATGAGTAATGCCTTTATCAAATCATCAATTCAGTAAAGAAAATGAAATACAAAGATCAATAGATGTTTGAACTCCCAAATATAATAGATAATGTATCTAGACAATCTGTTGAAGAGAGTGACTCTTTGAGCATCTTTCTTTAAAAACCCACCTTATACCAACCTTGAAATTTGACAGAGTCAAGTATTTCAACATGCATTTTACTTAATCAAAAATTTGAACAACCATGCTTGGTATACATGTGGTAGCTGCACACAATACTCGGACGACCGAGTTGGTAGCTCTTTCCTCCATGTGGTGGTAGTTTTCACACTCCTCATTGGGATGTAACTCTTTCCACATCTTTTGAGCATTTTACCTTTTCTAAGACTCCCCCTCAATTGGCTATCAATTATTTAAGATATAAAGTATTCAACCAAATATTGATCTCGATTTCATACTCGACTAAGCAGTCAAATAAGATAATGACTATACCAAGAGATCATAGAGAGAGTGAAATTGACTTTGATCACTTTAGAAGATGATTTAATTAACATAAATGATCATTGCAACAGTGAAATATTATGATGGCAAAAGCATAATAAATTTCTAAATGTACGAAAGATGCAATTAAAGTCAATTATGATCTATGCTCAATTAATGTCCTATGTACAAACATAGATAATGAACAAAACAAAAACAAATACAAAACCTATCCTAAGCAAAGATTTCAAAAAGAAGATTATTTCAAGGAAAGCATCCCAATTGCTTTTCGTAAATGAATAAAACGTTTTTGATCCAAAGGTTTTGTTAGAATGTCAGCTAATTGATCCTCAGTTGAAATATATGAAAGTTGAAGAGTATTTGATTCAACTAGCTCTCTAAGAAAATGATATCTAAGTTCAATATGTTTTGTTCTAGAGTGCAACACAGGGTTTTTAGAAATGTTAATAGCACTAGTGTTGTCACAAAGTATTGTTACCGAAGATGCTGAAATGTGGAAGTCGCTCAATACGCTTTTCATCCAAATGAGTTGAGTTGAGCAACTTCCAGCTGAAATGTATTCCGCTTCGGCAGTCGAGAGTGCTATGCAGTTCTGCTTTTTACTGTGCCATGCAACAAGGCAATGGCCAAGATAGAAGCATGCACCACTCGTGCTTTTCCGATCATCCACTGATCCTGCCCAATCGGCATCTGAGTATCCAACAATATCCAAACTTGTTCCCATAGGATACCAAATTCCGAAATTAATTGATCCTTTGATATACCGGATGATCCTTTTCACCGCTTTCAGGTGAACCTCCTTTGGTGCTGATTGATATCTCGCGCAAATCCCAACACCAAAAGATATATCCGGGCGACTAGCCGTGAGGTAAAGTAGACTTCCAATCATACTTCGATACAGTTTCTCGTCTACATTCTCACTATGTGATTCACTTCCAAGTCCCTTGTGGCTAGTTCCCATTGGAGTCGGAAAATCTTTACAATTTTCTAGATCAAACTTTTTGACCAACTCCATTGTATACTTGGATTGACTCAAGTGAATACCTTCATCATTTTGTTTAATTTGCAATCCAAGGAAATAAGTCAATTCGCCCATCATGGACATCTCAAATTCGCTTTCCATGGTCTCCACGAATTTAGAAGCATCGTTATCTCTTGTTGCGCCAAATACAATGTCATCGACATAGATTTGTGCTACAATGAAATTGCTTTGATAATGCTTCACAAAGAGAGTCCTATCAGCTCCCCCTCGAGTATAGCCCTTCTCCAAAAGGTGCTTTGTTAACCTTTCGTACCATGCTCGCGGTGCTTGTTTCAGACCGTAAAGAGCCTTTTTCAAACGAAAAACATGGTTAGGTTGTTTATGATCTACAAAACCTTCGGTTGAGCCACATAAACTTCCTCATTTAAAAACCCATTTAGAAATGCGCTCTTAACGTCCATTTGAAATAATTTGATTTTAAAATGACAAGCAATAGCAAATAGTATACGAATGGACTCGAGTCTAGCTACAGGGGCGAAAGTTTCATCAAAGTCTATACCTTCTACTTGAGAGTAGCCTTGAGCAACTAATCGTGCCTTGTTCCTGATGATAGTACCATCCTTATTTTTCTGTTCTTGAAGATCCATTTGGTACCTATCACATTGTGTTGCTTTGGAGGCTTCGTAATTCCCAGACTTTGTTTCGCTCAAATTGATGGAGCTCTTCCTGCATTGCTTTAATCCAGTAGTCATCCTGAAGAGCTTCATCTATGTTCTTTGGTTCGATTAAAGATACGTAGCAAGCGAATCCACAAACCAACTGCCTCCGAGTTCTGACTCCTTCTTGTGGATCTCCAATAATATTCGATTCCGGATGATCCTTGGAGATTCGTAACGTTTGTTGAAATGGAGTACTCGGAGATATATGAGATGATTCCTGCACATCAGATAAACTAGAAGAACCATTAGATGCATCATTAATATTGGAAGTATTATTATGAGAAGATGCACTAGCAGGAGAATCATCATCTAGAGAGATATCGAGGGTAGATTTTCCAGTTTCAAAGTGAAAAGCTTCATCTACTTTAACATTTATAGATTCTACGATCGTCTTAGATTCAATGTTAAATACTCGATATGCTCTGCTATTCGTAGAATAACCCAAAAAGATCCCTTCATCACTTCGAGAGTCGAACTTTCCAAGATTTTCACGGTCACGTAAAATGTAACATCGACTCCCGAAGACACGAAAATATTTGATATTGGGTTTTCTACTAAACCACAGCTCATATGGTGTATTTAAAGTTCCTGGGCGCAAGTAAACTCTATTTATGACATAGACAGCGGTGTTCACAGCTTCAGCCCAAAAATGTAGCGGTAAATTCCGGCTATGAAGCATCACACGCGTCATCTCTTGAACAACCCTGTTCTTGCGCTCAACAACACCATTCTGCTGAGGTGTATAGGGTGCCGAGAATTCATGTTTAATTCCATTTGAAGTGCAAAAATCAATGAATTTTGAATTTATGAATTCTCCACCTCTATCACTTCTAACACGAATGATCTTTTCATTCTTTTCAATCATAATACGATGGCAAATCTCATGAAAGAGTCAAACGTATCAGCTTTCTCTTTTAAAAATGCTACCCAAGAAAACCGAGAGAAATCATCAACCAATAAAAAGATGTACCATTTACCTCCCAAAGATGGTTGACGGGTCGGCCAAAAGAAAAAGAAGAAAAGAAAGTAGTATACATAAACTACACAAGACTTAATCGAAGAACGATTAAAGACAAGGAGGGGTTTCACCTTTGCATACCCAAACCTTTTGAGTTTTGGAGTATGTTGGCAATGGTTGAAAAGTTTTCCTTGATGAAGACGTCTTGCAGGATTGGTCTTTTTCTTTTGTCATCGTCTTGGTTGAAGTACTACTAATGTCCTTTTCTTTAGGAAAATCATTCTTTGAATTCCATGGAGTGAACTTATTGGTAGTAGTTGCAAGATGTGGTTGATTTGATCTTTGAGCTCCAATCTTGCAATTTCTTCCAATGTGCCCTGCAAAATTACAACGAAAACATACCTTTGTGCTTGATGATTCTGAAGAGGATGAAGTAGGCTTGTTGTCGTTGGTTGTCATGATTTCCGGTGTCGGAGGAGGAGATACCGACTGAGGCACAAAGACTGTCCCAACCGAACTAAAATTGTCTTCAGTTCGATTGTATCCGAGGCCGAACTTGTTTGTTTGACCTAGACCAAGAAGTTTATCCAACTTACTCCTTCCTAAGGAAAATTGCTGTAAGTCATCCTTGAGTTGGCAAATGGTCTCTGTCATTTTCAATTTTTTCCCGTCGGGCCTCGCCGTAGAGCTTCAAGAAGTAGTTCGCTTTGTTCACCATATCTATATAGTTCTTCTCGAGTTGCTCATTGGACTCTTGAAGGGAAACATTTTCTTTCATCAGTTTATCCCTTTCCACTTCAAGATCGGTCGAGAGAGAAGTTACCCTTTTTACTTCTTCTTCGAGATCCTGCAATCTCCCTCTCAACCCCTTGTTTTGCTTAGCCGGTTTCTTTAATCCCGTAAAGATCTGTGATAGGCTAGAGCAAATTCTTCACCTTCGAATCATCCAATTCGTTGTCCGTAGCTTTCTTTTCAACAGTGGAGTTGGACAACGACTCAGATGTATTTGCCATAAAGCACATGAAGGGTGAAGATACGGACGCGTGGAATGCGGTGGAGCTCTTTTCTTCATCACTCGAAGACGACTCATTTGACGTTGATGTTGTCATCCCAAGTGACGACTTGCATCGCCTTCTTCTTTGCCGGATACTTGTTAGGACATTCCGTTGCAATGTGGCCGTAGCCTCGATATTTGAAGCATTGTAGTTGTCCTTCTGAACTGTTCTTATCCTTTGAGAAGTTCTCTTGCTTTCTTGACTTGTGACTTGAAGTACCCTTGCCTTTGTTCGACTTTCCGAAGGATGGAGATTTGCTTGAATTACCCCTTCGAAAGTTGCGGCGAAACTTCCTTGTCAAGAGAGCGAGCTGCTTCTCAAATTCCTCCATAGAAAGGTTCTCGTCATCATCTGAGGAGGATGTATCCGCGTCTTCTTCCTTAGTGTTTTTCAACGCATAACCTGAAGACTTAGAAGTGGATGCCTTTCCAGAAGAATTGTTAGTAGTAAATGTCATTTCATAAGTTTGTAATGAACCAACTAATTCTTCTACACGAATTTCGTCCGGGTGTTTAATAGTTTCAATGGCAGTAACCTTTGGGCGAAATCGTTCAGGAAGAGTTCTTAGATTTTTCTTACAATCTTAAATTCTGGAATCTTCTCTCCCAGATTAGCACATGAGTTTACGATGTCTTGCAATCGTGTATAGTAGTCCGTGAAAGATTCATTTTCTGCCATTAAGATAGAGTCAAACTTGCTCGTAAGCATTTGCAGTTTCTGATCTTCACGAGGTTAGTTCCCTCATGTGTAACCTGAAGAAACATCCCAGATTTCTTTCGCAGTATCACCTGCCGAGCCGCGAGAGAATTCAGTTGGGATAAGGCATTAAAGATAGCATTAATTCCCTTGCCATTGTAAGAAGATGAATCTAACTCTTCCTTGGTCCATTTCGACCTAGGTTTTAGGTGCGAACATCACAAATAATTCAGTTGGATTAGTCCATCCTAATTCAATTGATGCCACACCCGTTCGTCGATGGAAAATAAAAAGGCTTTCATCCGTACTTTCCAGTACGCATAATTTGGTTCCATCGAAGAACGGGGGTCGGTTGATGTTTCCACCTTCAACCCATTGTTTACAACCCTATTCCCGCTCGATAACACTTGTTGGGTTATATGTAATACGGATCTAAATAGGGGAAAAAAACCTAGAGGGGGGTGAATAGGGTAAACGCA